>OZ010800.1:429717812-430317812 GCA_963932465.1 Maratus speciosus
AATTATTTAAAGATATAAATAAAACCATCTATTTATATATAGGTGAAATTAAACATTTTCATTAAGTATTTATTTACAGGATAGTGCTCACGAGACCACATTTAAAAAAAGAATTATTTATACATATACGAATCAAATTTTTACAAATATGCAATTCATAAAAGAGGATAAAACGCATTAGTAGAAGTGAAATTATTAATTTCTTCGGCCATATAAACGATGCCTTTCTTCATTACAAAAGTTGTGAATCAGAACATAAGTTGAAAACGAACAGATGAAAAATGTATAAACAGTGCTATTTGTACTTTACTAATACTAGAACTACATTATTATTCATTAATCAATTATATAATATCTGCACTGGTGTCCAAAATTAAGGACCAATCACAAAATGCTAATTTTCAAGTGCGCGAATACTCAAAAGGAAATAATATAATTCGAACAATTACTATCTGTACAGTACAGCTAGTCCAATATAACATCTCATACATGTCACACATGATCACAAGTGTCACAGTCACTACGGTGAAGCAAAAAATTAGGAAATTTCATACATCTCATTATGAATCTAAAATGATCTCTATATGTGACTCCACTGACACGTCACTGTGACTGCTGTTTTGTGACGAGTCACTATGTGACTTTACAATGTATATATTGTGACTCTCATCCGACTGTCATCTGTAGACTCAATTCAAAGTCATCGTGAACACTGCATTGTGATAAGTTACCAAATAATGTCACATTAAAATCACATGATGACTTTCAGGTTACAGAGAGACTACTGTGAAGTCACCTTTGTGCTCTTTTGTGAAAAGTTACCATGTGACTATAATGGGATATTATTTGGTGACTTATCATAATGCAACGTTCATCATGACTTTGAAATTTAGCCTAAAAATGACAGTCACATGAGAGTCACAATGTTAGTACATATAGTGATCATTTGAGACTCATAATGAGACGTGTGGAATTTCCTATTTTTTGTTTCACCGTAGTGACTGTGACACTTGTGACCATGTGTGACATGAATGAGATGCTATATGGACTAGCTGTCCTGTAGGGATAGTAATTATTTGAATTATATTATTTCCTTTTGAGTATTCGCTTACTTAAAAATTAGCATTTTGTGACTGGTCCTTAATTTTGGACACCAGTGTATTATAGATTCATGGACAAGAGTATATATTTCAAACGAGTTATTTAACTTTGTATTCGCAACAAATGATTAACAGTAAATCTAAACTTATTATCCAATAAAATTCCATCAGACAATATTAATTCTTTTTAAAAGGCGTATTACTTTCTTAAATTAAAAAAAAATATATGACATAATCAGGAAGGTTTCCGAAATGCACAGAAACATTTACGAAATATACACAATGACATCCGAAATATTCACAAACATATCCGAAATATTCTCAAACATATCCGAAATATACACTAACATTTGCGAAATATCCAGAAGCATTTCCGAAACGCGCAGAAATGTTTCCGGATATTCTACCGAAATACGCGGAAACGTTTCCTAAGACCTGACCGAAGTATGCGGAAGCATTTCCGAATATCTGACCGAAGTATGCGGAAGCATTTCCGAATATCTGACCGAAGTATGCGGAAGCATTTCCGAATATCTGACCGAAATATGCGGAAACATAACAGAACTGTTGGACCACATTGCTGCCACACCAGATAGAGTAACGTTTCCGAGGGTTTTTTTTTTTTGGACACTTATTACGAAATGTAATCTCCAAATGAAGGTTATAAATTAATAAAACTCAGTAAATTGCTCTTTTCCTCTGTCAACGTGATTCATAAAAGCAATTATGAAAAGAGGTTGTTATTTCGAAACAAGGAAGTGACTGTACAATTCTAAATAAACACTTTATATAACCATTTCATCATATATCCTAGAATTAAAGACATTTGAACATTCAATAAACTGTTTTAAATTACTATAAATATAAATAATATAATATTAAGATTAATTATATTAATTTCCTGTTTTTTCAACTTCAATAATGTATAATATATGTTTTTTACTTTTACTTGTATTCTAGACTCTCATAAGGAGAGATGTGGTGATTTTTATGCTGAATTAAATTCTTTTTTCTTTCTTTAAAAGTTCACTACACATATTTTTGTTACAAGTCACAAAATAACCACGTGTGCTTTAAATAACACGAAAAATTACACCATTACCAATGGTTAAGAATAGATAAACGAAGAGAAGTTATAGATTGTATTACTCTAATGATGATGGATACCAGATCACGGATGCAAAACATAAATACAAGGTAAGCCAATTTTCTTTTACCTATGCTTTGCTTTTATAATTGAGAAATAAATAAAAAATAAACTGTGAGGAAAATCGAATTTCGCGCAAAGATATTGTTGGATAAGTTGAAATAACCCTAACATTTTTTACAGTATATGCATCCGATTTTCATAAAATTTGGTATGACTCGACAAAATTTTACAACAATTATATATTTAAAATTTCAGACCATTCGGTTGGGTAGTTTTTGCTCTGTTGTATGCGGACGGACAGACAGATAGATGGACAAACAGACGGAACGAACAACGACTATAGGTGCTACGTATTTATATAATTACGAACGCACCTAAAAGGTATGTTCAATTAAAAAATGGTAAGTTAAAATAAAACAAGTTGGAAATTGCACGTCAAATGTGGCAAATGAAGTGTGTTCGTACCATAACTAGTTTTATAAATATTTTTTGCACCGCATATTGTACTGAATGTATATTTTTAGTATACTTTATAAGTGCATGTCAATTTCATTCTGTTCGAAAGGCTGTAACATCATTATAATGCACTTGAAATATTTTTTTTTCCCACTGGCCATAATGTAACGGAAAACTGTTGAATGTCCCTGTCATTAAACTATACATCCGATTTTCATAAAATTGGAAATGACTAGACAAAATTTTGCAAAAATTATATATTTAAAATTTCAGATCATTCGGTTGGGTAGCTTTTGCTCTGTAATAAGCGGACGGACAGACAGATAGACGGACTGAACGACGACTATAGGTGCTATGTATTTATATAATTACGAACGTATCTAAAAATGGTATGTTATGGAAACTCGTAAAGCCTGGATTGTATCTCCTATTATTGTTAAGAAACGAACGTATTCTTTGAAATTTTACAGTGCAAAGGTATTGATATAATAAAGATACTAGATTAATTTTAACACAATTATTCTAATTGGTAAACAAATTATATTAGATGTAAATTTCCAACTGGGCGAAAAATGTCCAGACCAGGATTCGAACCCGGGACCCACTGGCTGAAGCCGCCAGTGCTCTGCCATCTGAGCTATCCCGGACGATTCTGGTCGAACTTTTTCACCAAGCTAACCTTGATGATTACAGCATCTGGTCTGAAACCTGGTTCAGCTCAACAGAAATTAAACAAGAAATTACCAATTAGAATAATTGTGTTAAAATTAATCTAGTGTAATTTCGTATCCAGAGATTTCTGGAGTTCCATTACCTGAGATTTATTCTGTTGAGCTGAAACAGGTTTCAGACCAGATGCTGTAATCATCAAGGTTAGCTGCGTGAAAAAGTTCGACCAGAATCGTCCGGGATAGCTCAGATGGCAGAGCACTGGCGGCTTCAGCCAGTGGGTCCCGGGTTCGAATCCTGGTCCGGACATTTTTCGCCCAGTTGGAAATTTGCATCTAATATAATAAAGATATTTATATAATTAACAAATTTGTGTATTTCCTTACATTTTTTGAAGATATAAAATTAAATTTAATAAATATTACCCCTGTTGCAATATTTGTACATTTCTCAAAGGTTTTATTTTGATTTTTAAATTCGACATTTTCTAGCAGGCACAAATTTCGTACATACACGATGGTCCAATGTCTTCTCATACAACTTTTCAAAAATTATGTCTGACCATTACAAAATATTTTAAAGAAAGTTTTAAAGCCCAGACAAATGTTTAAGGATGACCACTACTGTTATCAACAAAATAGGACACCCACCTGTTCGTGACTTAAAAATAGCTCAAGTATGACTCTCTGAGAAATCAAGCAGGATAGTTGTTCTGCTAAGCTAAGCTAAAAATAAATACTAAGTAGGACAAACAAACAAACACCAAGAACCAAATATCAGAACGTTTACTGCTTATTATACAAAATATAACTTATCAATATTAAATAGATTAAACATGCCAGCGCAAAATATCAAATATATGGACTTTGAGGCCAGCTTAAAAACAAACATATATAGAAAACTTAAAATGTTTGCTTTAGTAACAATTTCATACTTCGGATTGGCGCTTAACAATTTGTTTAAAATATGGAAAGATTTCACCAAGCCCATCATGCATAGTTTTTAAAGGTTTGAATTTTAAGAAACACGTTATGATGTATTTAATACAGAAGAAAAGGATTTCTATCAACATATACCTAGGCACATTGATTTACATCTGGTGACTTAGTTAATGGAAAATGTTAAATACGTACCAATATATCAGCTTAGAAATTATCACACTATTTTTTAGCCATAACGTTCACCCTGTTTTTCTTTCTTACTTTTGAAAAGTTGTTTTTAGAAGATTAAACCCTTTCTTTATCAAATGCGAATGGCCTTACCAGGTTCTTGATTTAACCCTTTGTATCACGGCGTTGTATATCTGCAACATACCCCAAAGTCAATGTTACAAATACACAGTAGCGTGGCGTCCGGTTATCGCTGGATGCGGCGATGACCAAGCAATATTTTAAAACTCTTAATAAGCTTTTAAAACTCTACGATCCAGTTTCAGCAGAACATTTGGAGTTCATGTATAAGTGAAGGTAAGATTTAAAGTTTCTTTTTTGAACATTCAACCATTGAATTTTAGAGTTAATAATTTTTCACCACAAACTTAAATAATTGCGATCACCACCGAAAATTTTCACGCCACGCCACTGCTAATACAGTAGACTTTAAAAGACGATATTATCTATTGATGCTATTTCTCAACCCAGCAATTAATATATCCATAGACGATGATAAAATATTCAGAGTTTTGAGTAGCACTATAGGGTAAAACAACCTATGATGGCCCAATGCATGGAGACGCTAGATGCAAAACATACAAACATTGAATTTGAACAAAAATAAATGAGTGATAGAATAGACCTTCGACTGTTAGATTATGCCTTTGTTTCGACAAATCATTGCACATCACGTGGCCGAGAGTTCATTCCTCCGATGCTTGTATTTTTCTCTTCTTTCAAAAGTGATTTGCTAGCAAAACTTTAAGTAAAACAAAGTTTGGTTTCGTGCGGTTTGCGAAAATTGTAAGAATCACAAGCGATGAAAGGCGAGTTTTCATGACTTCTAGATTGATCGCAGCAATGATAGCCCACGGTTATTTTTAATACTTTAACGCTATGTTTTGGCGTTTGTTTGTTTAAGTTATTTCTTTTTCGCATTTTACTAAATTATTTGAGTTCATATTTATAATAGCACTTTCCTGTTGTTAATTTTCACATTACGCCGTACTCTCTATAATGGCGACATTCTGTTCTATATTAATAGCAAATTTGGCTAATTTTTTTTTCGTCCAAAAAGCATTTGTTCCTATTGAGTATAATCAAATTCCAGTAGGTAAACGATATTTTTTTTAATGTAGACTGGTTTATGCATTCGCTTACATTGAGAATTAAATCGCATAAAATAATATTGTTTATTTACATTATAAATGTTCAAGCTGGCGTAACAAGTTTGACCATAGCAGCGATCATATGCTGCATTCCGGCATTTTCCACAGACGACCCCTAAGAAGACGACCCCAAAAAATCTACTTTTCTTCACGTCGGAACTTTTTATGTGATTAGGCGCTCCCTTTATTCTTTTACGACTTTCGTAGGATGTCTAATGATCAGAGGTTACCAGTGAACGTCCTTCACATGTCCATCCCCGCCTCTTTATTTTATTGAGAATTTCATTTTTTGTTGATGGCCTCAGAACGCTTGGGAAAGAAAGGCCAGTTGAAAGATTTACGCTTTTTATTGAAGTAAAGGAAATAAACGCTTATGGTGACCATCGGCATGACGAATCTCACTGTTCAAAGTGCGTACGAGGTGGCGCGGCGCAGAGACCGCATCAAATTCGTTACCTCTTCACGTCTGTTTGAGTTTCCCAACGCATGTGAACGGTCGTGTGTACTATTTGTCCCCCACCTGCCTCATGTGTGGAATAAAGAATTCGACATTCAGGAAAAAGAAATTTTTTTAACGCCACCAGCACGACGTTCTTGGCTGCGTCCAGGTGTTTCTGAAAATGACGGATGTCTCTTAATCTACAAAAATGTACAATAATCACGAACGCAAATATGTAATAAACTGTTCAGAGTCACCCAAGATTCCCAAAAATGTTCCTTTATCTTTAGAAACCTCAGAAAACAATTTATTTTTGAAATTTAAAAAAGAATTTACAAAAATAAATTTTTATTAGCTGCCCGTAATTATCGGAAACGTTTCCTAGTAGCTTTTATAATACATTAATCAGTTCTCTGTACCCGGAAAGTCGGTTTTTCGGATTCTATCAATTCTTAAGTAAACATTTTCAACTGCTTAACTGAATTCGTGCATACAATTGTAACAAAATAATGTTAATTTTCATATTAATATGTTAATGCTGTTAATACTGTATGTTTGCCTGTTAAAAATGTTTTCTAAATATCCAAATATTTACCTGAGAATTAATAGCATCCGAAAAAGTGATATTCGGATTTCAGAAAAAGGATTGTATTGCACTGTAAAAGTTACTCAGAAACGTTTCCGAAAATGACGGGCAGCTAACAAAAATTCATTTTATAAATTCTTTTCTAGATTTCGAAAATAAATAGTTTCCTGGGGTTTTTAAAGGTTAAAAAACGCTTTTCGTAATCTACGGGGACTTGGAAAAGGTTATTGTATATTTTTGTTCTTGATTATAGTACATTTTTGTAGATTAAGAAACTTCTGTCATTTTTTACAGTGCACCTGAAGTAAAAACAAGTTGTACCAAAGGTAAAATTTTGATCATTTCGGTTTTTAATTTTATTTTCTAAATGTTGCACATGTGAAAAAGAGCCTATTTTCAAGTTTGAAAAATCGGCCGAGCACTGTAATTGTTAGTTTGTGTTGAATACCGTTTTCGAAAATTCTCTTACCTCCAGTTTTTTGCTGCCCGTGGACTAGGATAATGATAGCGACATTATTTTCATCAGGTATACAATAGTAACATAATGATAGCGACATTATTTTCATCAGGTATACAATAGTAACTTGCCTATTTTTGCGCCGATGCCCTGAGATCGCGCAGTAATCACAGGAAGTCTTTACAAAAGCCAGCGAAAAGGACATTCGTAAATGGCTCTAGGACATCACTGGATTGCGTAAGAACGAAAACTTTTTCGGAGGCTTACTTGATCCATACTGATTCTTCAACACTGACAAGACGAACTATTCAGTCTTTGACAGGTATCCAGCGTTTTGGCAGAAAAGATCACTAAGAGTGCCTATGAAAACCTGAAAGCTCTCTCTACGTTTTCCATAAGTGTCATGTTTGCATTTTTAGTTTCTGGAAACTTAGCGGAACCTATCATCATCTAAAAGTTTGAAAGTATTCCTACACAAGTGATAGAAAGTTCTCCGCGATCATGGGGCATTTGTAATGCCAGGGACATTTGGATTATTGCAAAAACGTAAATGATAGGAAAAGTCTTCACTTTTTTTTCTAGTAAAGAACGATATTCAACTACCGGTAATTTTGTTTGTGGATAAGCACACAATGCATTTTAATCGAGAAACAAGGAAACTTTCAAATTTCTACAGATAATTAAAGTACGCTTCTCTCAATCCTAAAAATGGCGCTAGAAACGATATGACGATGGCAATAAACATGGTTTCAAGGCAACAAGACTTGATCCATTCATTACAAAACGTTGTAAGACTACTCAAAGTGCGAAAATCACAGCATCAGCAGTGTTTCAACTGTTAGTAGTTGTAATAAGTCTTTGAACGCCGCAAAATCCACAAAATGTATCGATTGGAGACTTCCATTAAGTCGTCGGTGAGAATGTGGTGAAGATAATTGGAAATACTCGACAACCACCGAGTGAAAGCTTTACGCCGTTTTTGTAAGTGTCTGGTAACATTCAAACTAGGTTTATGGAAACAGAAACGGACTCAGCGGAAGAAGATGACCCATATCCAGTGGACATCACGACAATCAAACTCAGTACGAGCTCCAGTAACGACAACATCGAAAATATTCTTGTGAATCTGAAAATTGTTTGGCACTAGCCGCGAAAATTACCGACAACGGAGTTTTTCAAAACCCGAAAATTCGCACCCTTCTCTCTCCACAACTGAAGATAACTCTCATTGGTTAAAGGAAATCCTTGAATGGCTGCAGAGACCCGTAAGAAAAGGGAATAGGAGGTTCGATAGAATGCCTTTCGTCCTGACATCGCAAAGATGGCACAAGTTGCAAAATAGCAACAATGAAACAAGAAGTCCATCAAAAAGAAGCAAACCAGAAATAAAGATCGGTAAAACAGGGAGTAAAATAAACTGAGAAGGCCTGCAAAGAAGCTAAGAAGACTAATTAAAGGCCAGGGATAAAAGGCGCAAAAAAATTATCACAAAAAAATGATTGATTTCCGTGGGCCATTACTGTTGTGCGGCGGGCCATTACTGGTGTGCGGTGGGCCATTACTGATATGCGGCGGGCCATAATATGTTTGTAGACTTTTTTTTAAAAATCATACAAATTAATACATTTTTATATTCTTAATTTTCTGGACTCCAAAATATTCTTCCATCCTTGCTTCTTATATTTTGATCATCGCCATGAAAAAATGTTGCTTATTGTAATATTTATATGCTAAAAACCAAAATTATATCTGGCCATCGGTTTTACCCTATATGAATTTATTTTTATACAAACATATCAAAAAAACCTCTGAGCAATTCACGCCTATAGACAATAATGATTGCGTTTTTTTCTTTTTTTTTCTTTGCGCATCCTTATGTATGAGCTGTAAAATTTATCCATCACATCAATAATGTACTCAAATTTGGTTAAGCTTTGAAACGCATAGTTCATTTGAAAACGCACTCCGCTCTATGATACAAATTACTAACAAAAATATTCGAACGCAAATACGATTATCCTGATATGAAAGCTTAAATATAAAATTCTGTGTTCATAGAATAATTAAGTATTCAATATAGAAAAGAAAATTAAATAGCATAAATAAATTCTAATACCATCGATTTAAACACATTTTTTAATCGCTGGCCTTTTTACTAACCTTAAAAGTGGAAAAATCTATTAGCTGTGAATATATAGCTAAAAAATAGCATATTTAATGGAAAAAGGTCCACTTTTAAGAATACATTATAAAGATTGTTAAATTTTGAGTTAATTAACGTTTTATTTTTATAATTTGCAGAATGTTAAAAAAAATAGTAATAAAAAATCTGGGAATGTTAAATGAAATATTTTAAATTAAATGAAGCAGAATAACGCTTTTCATTTATTAAATTAAAAATGATTTATTCGTAAATTTTTATTTTGTAAAATTAATATAACAGATTAAATAATAATTGATTTCCTTCCGCTCTTAAAAGAATTAAATGTTTCGAATCTGAATTTAGCTGGACGATTTTTTTCCTTTGCTGATTATTTCTATTTCTATGATACACATTTAATGTAAATTTATGGATTATTTATAGTATTTTATAATGCTGATAAAAGAGGTTTATGTGACAATAAAATAAGTTAATATAATTCTAGAAATGTAATGATTTTATAGGTACACTGTTAAAAATGTGCAGCAAACTATTCAGTCATTCAGATGTTTTTTAGAAAACGGTTACGTAACCGTAATTTATCTCTATTCTGACCATTGAGAACACTTAATAGTAAAGTAACCGTTATCTATAAAAGAAGATTGGACTACTGGTTGGTTTAATGAACATTTTAACAGTGTATACAGGGTGTAATGTAAAGTACGGATACATTGCAGTAACTGCAACAACTCTTTATTTCATAGAGTTAGACTTGTGGAACGAGTGTCTACCAGGAGTAAAATGATCGTGCGCTAGCATATGAGAGTGACTGCGGTGCCCCTTGTGCTAAATTTAAAAATATTTCTGTCTTAAAACCTATGAAAAACAGAAAAAAACAGTCAATTATAAAAGTTTAAAATACAGAGTTAGTCTAAATGAGTCATAGGGGTTTCAAAATACTGTTAATTTACAAGTATACGCCGTAGAAAGACTGGTGATACATGAAAAGATACATACACTCAGCAAGTTTATGGTACAAGGCAATTCTACCGAAAATTCTCATTTTTGGGGGAGAAATAAAATTTATAATATGTTTAATTTAAGGGGATGATTGGAAAACTTGATATTTTTATGTTCTATAATAAAATCTTAATAAAAAGGCAACGTCAGTTACATATGTAAGTTCCATTTTTTCTTTTTTATTGTTCAGAAATTAATTAAACAAGCTACTGTTATAACTTGTCATTACTTATTGTTATTGAGAAAATAAAATCACTTTTTTTAACATTATAGTTTTGATAATTTACACGCTTCAATGAAGGCCGAAAGAATGTTTGTCTATTTTATGTTACGACAGTTACAGAATTTTTAATTGCAATTTTTGGGACTCAAAGAGAGATTAAAATAATTTGCAGGTATTTGGGTATTAAGTCCTTAGTAAGAAATGTTTTAAATTGTAAAAATTTGTTCAAGCTTTATTAGTAAATTTTCTACACAGTTTTGAAAACAAACTTCGATGATCAAGTGTTACGTCAGTGGAATTGATAAGTGGTCGTACGTCAGTGGTCGATGGAATTGACCTACATACTATAAATGTTCAATCTGTGCGCCCTTAATTACTCGTAACACATCCCAATCGTAATTCAGTTCCGTCTATAAGTTCAATAGCATGTTTCTGTCAATGTCCGTCACATCAGCAGTGATGCGTTCCTGCACGCCAGCCACGAGGCGGGCTTTTAAAATTAATGTGTATGTGTATCTTGTCATGTATCACTTGCCTTTGTAGGTCACATACCTCTCATAGTCCTACTACGTCTGAAAAGTGATCCCGCACTTGTAAATTGCTGAATGTGCGTGTTTCGAGTGTTTCTGGAATGTAGTTCTGCTTAGTCAGGCGCAATCGAACCTGTATTGATAGTATGTTTGATTCGCTTGCATAAAAACTGCTGAGCGCCTGCGTAATGTTAGACTGAGTTTTAATTGCACTTTAGATAAATACAGGGTATATAAAGATGCGAATTAAATTAAATTTTATATTTAAAACATGGAATCTCCTGTTCAAAGACGTATATTTTATGCATGAGTTTTCTCATGTCTACGAGCATTAAAAGATGTGAGAAACAAATTAGATGATGAGGAAATTTTTTCAACCGATGGAATCGATGTGAAGCTAACAAACTTAAGAATTGTGACTATTAGAAAGCTAGACAGGCACCTATAAGCTATCGAGGAGGTGACTCGTCGCATGCTTTTCAAGAAAATACCAATCTATTAACAGCACTCAGTATAAAAATTTTATCATTCCAGACTCAATTGAGAATAATGCAATCAATTGAATGTGAAATGTTGAAAAGTGACATACGTACGTGCATAAAATTAACTAAAACATTGAACAAATGGCGTCGCTACGTCATCGTTGTTATAGGGATAGCGGGATATGAATAGTGGTTTAAATAACCCATTGGTTCATCGAATGAATTGCATTCATATAAGTGTGAAGGATTGCGACATCTTTAAGCTGAAAGACAGCTTCAAAGACTAACAGACATTCGGTGCTGAAAATGTCCTGAAGTTTTCTAGTTCAGTTATTCCTAGTGCTTGCAAGAATACGTTTTTTCGGAATAATCTGAATCGCTAAAGATACGTGAAATTCAATTCCTTCGCGTATTCTATTTACATCGAATGTTTAAATTGGACGCAGACAGGAAAATACATGATGCGTACTGAACTAATGCATTACATATAATGCTTCTCGTTGAATATATACCGTGGTTTGAAACCCGATGAATCATTTTGGCAAACCCTGTATTCTCGATTTTGTATAAAACGAAGTCTTAAATGTAAAAATAGCTTTACAAGAAGTCCTGAAATAATAACGTTCCATAATCATTCACCATCTTAAATATATCACTACTCAGTTGTGGAAGTAAGGCATTGAAGGACAGATGCATATTTAATAAACAAGTCGGAAAATGTACGTCAAACGTTTCAAATGAGGTACGTACACTGCAAATAGAAGCGTCTTAAATTTAGACACATATGTGACTGAAAAAGAATTTTAGACACTTAAGTGTCTTAATCTGAAAATTAAGACACTATAGATGTCTTAATTTAAGATACATAAGCGTCTTACTATGACCATGGTGCAAACGAACTGAGAATAATGTCTAAAATATCCGCAAACGTCTTATTTTAAGACACTTCATTGCTTTAAACGTGTCTTAATTTAAGACGTTTTGATTCTTCCGACGCAATAACCACCAGGGGGCACTAGCACTCCCAGTTGCGCATGCGTTTTAGATGTCTTCGTTCGAAGTGGTATACGTTGTAATTCAAACAAAGTTTGTTTTTATGTACGCGTGTATTTTAATTCGTTTTTTGCGAAATGTGAAGTACTGTGATTTTAATTCGTATTAACTTGGATTATTTATTTATTGAATACATACATCTGACGTGTGTGCTCGACATCAAATGTCTCTTAGAAGCTGTCGTCGATACAAAGGCGGGATAGACACAGAACAGAAGTAGACGACGGTTGAAGATTACACCCGGAAATTCTACAAAGCGTGTGCAATGGGCTTAGTGTTAACTCGTATCAATTTATATCAATAATATTGTGTTATTCATCTTCGTCGTGTCGAAGCTGGCAAAAAAAAAGAAACTTTTGTCTGGCGGGTCCTGTTTTCAGGATGAAACATCTCATTCTTTAAATATGGCTAGTCGGATGTATTATGGGATTACCTTTTAAACTGATGAAAGTCTTTCTCCCTCACTGTGGTTGTGGTAGTTTTTAAAATTTCAAATCGAGGAATATTTTTTACCTCTTGCAGCAACTCAAGTAAGTTTCTTTATAGTAGTAAAAGTAGTGTACTTTATGATTTTATTTATTGTACTAAACAAAATCCTGCATGAAATTTAATTAGTTTTGAATCTGTTCGCAAAAAACCCCACTAATTCTAGAAGTATATATTTTTAAACTTATGACGTTCTTTTTTATTACGAATTATATATTCAATGTCAGTTCTTAGTTTCAATGGATAATTTTTATCTCGCAGTAAATGACGGCCACAAGGAAGTAAAGAAAAAAAAAACTTTGAAAGATGACCTAATGCTTTATTACTTCCTGGCATAAAACCGCAGATTAAAAAAAGATAAATAAAGTAAATGAGACTGGTCTATTATATGAAGCTGCCTGTAAAAATATACATATGTATTTGATTTGCAATCAACTCTAATACTGATTTTTTTATTATTTTTAATAAAAAAGTAATTTGAAATTTATAATGGGAAAAAGTAAAAACCTCTAACTAGATTTCGTATTTAAAATTGTGGTAACTTTATTTATATGCACTTATACGAAAAATACAAAAATGACAGATGTTACTGTATATATTTAAGACGAAAGAAGTTTGGAAATCATAAGTTATTTTTTCCTCATGTTTTTAATATAGAATATGTACTTATTTGTTTTTATTGATAGTTGAATAGCTTTTGTGAGTACCCTCTGATCTACATAAAAACTTGCCCATGTGGAAATATAAATTTTTTAAAAACATAATTTTTAAATAAGTATTTTCATTTTTGGGGGGGGGGGAGGGGGGATTTTGCATGAATTTTTGTAAAGCTGATATCTTAAATCTTGCACTGATTATAATGAAAGTTTTGAACTTTTAGAGTAGGACAAGTTTAAAAACGCAAATATATTTAACAAAATACCAAAGTCATTTTTTCCCCAATGTTATTAAAGTAGAATATTTATTTATTTATTTTCATTATTCATAGTTAAATGGCTGTTGTGATTATCAAGTGATGTATATGTAAAATTGCCTATGTGGCAATATATTTTTTTATATTTTCATTTTTTTTTTGGGGGGGGGGGGGATTTTTGCAATTTTCGTACATCTGATATTTTAAATCTTTTTCCACATTCAACCGAGTATAATAAATATTTTGAACTTTTAGAGTAGGACAAGATTATAAAATATATATATATATATTTATCTATGTACCTTAAAAGCCCTTAATAGCGAACACTTCGGGACCGCGGAATTTGTCCGATAATTGGAGATGTCTACTTTTTTGAGGTAAAAATATACAAATATGTATGTCTGCTGATTAAAAAAGTATTCGTTAAATAGAGGTGTTCGCTATTCGAGAATGTCCATTAACCTCCACAACGGATACTCCCGAATACCGGACATCTCAATTTAGACAACTATAATGCAGGGTTGCGTTTTTTGCAAAAGTACTTCTTGATTAAAGGAAGGGCAAACTGGGAAGTGCCCGTCCCCCTACGACTGTAGTGCCCCCAAATTTGATGTGCAATATTTGTAAAGCTTATATTTTAAATCTGTTTCGAAATTGTACTGATTATAATCAATATTTTGAACTTTTAAAGTAAAATAAGGTTAAAAACAAAATAAATTTAAAAAAATCTAATATTTAGATAAATATTTTTTGTTTTTTAATCTTGTTCTACTCCTGAAGTTCAAGATATTGATTATAATCAGTACAATGTCGTAAAAGATTTAAATTATCAACGTAACGAAAATTGTATACCAAAACTGAGAGCACCAAAAAAATCAGGCTGTATTGGGGGGGGGGGAGGGGGGAGGGGCAGGACCACAGCCAAATATTTTTCCAGGATTCAACGTGGTCAAACATGGCTACGTATGATGCTTACAAAAAAATGGATGCGATTCAGACGTTTGAAGTGTCTGAAATTCAGACGCAAAAAGTGTCTGAAAAAATTCAGACATTTTAAAATGTCTGAAAATTGAACACTCCATTTCAGACACTTAAGTGTCTGAATTTCAGACATTTTTATTTAGAGTGTAAGGACTGTAACTAGTTTTATAAATATTCAGATCTTGGTGCAATAGCTGTTGCACTCTTATAAAAAAAAGCATGAATACAAAATTTATTACGATTTCATATATTAAATTCAGTAATACGATTTCATCTTAAATAGAACGTCATCAACATGGCAACCTAGAACCATTACCTATAATGGGATATTATTGAGTTAAATACGTGTTATAGGATTTAGTAGAATGAAGAAAACTTTTATTATTATCTTTTTAAGTTTTGATTCAATATTCATACAAAATTCTGCAACAATTCTATGTAAAAAATTTCAAACCATTTGGTTGGGTGGTTTTTCCGCTGCTATATGCGGACAGACGGACGTCTATAGGTGCTACCTACTTATATAACAAAGAACGCACATAATAAAACTGCTGCATGTAAGCAAAATATGATTTAATTTAATAATAAAATCAAGTTAATTATACTCAATGTTTTCAACACGTCTGAATTGAATGCTTATGTATCCAAGTGCATGTGTATTGCTGTCAATGGCGTATGAAACTGATATGGCGCCCATATGAGTGATTTTAGAGAGGGGATGGCAAAACTCCTAACCTATTTTAATGTCATCAAATATTATACTAAATACAGGGTGATTCATAATGAATAGAACAAAAAGAAAACATGATTGTGAACGTTGTAATTAATATATTTAGAAAATTCAAATTTACATCAAAACTACATTTATTCAAGTTTCTACAGGTGTTCAATATGGGCCCTTCGGTGACACTACAAATGTCTACGCGGTAATCAAGCTCCTGCCACACTCGTGATAGCATATCGCCTGTGATAGAGTTCAATACTGCAGTTATCCGCTGTTTCAGTTCCTCTAAGTTCTGAGGAAGTGGAGGCATAAACACCTTGTCTTTAACGAAACCCCAGTGAAAAAAATCACAGGGCGTTCACGAATTCTTTCAACCACTTCGGGTTTTGTTTCTTTTCGGCCTGAGCTTTTGTTCTTGCATAAGCAGCCGGTACCCTGGAACTGCTTCACCCACCTGCTTATGTTATGCCGATGCGGTGGTTGTTTACGAAATTTCGTGCGAAAATGTCTTTGCACAACAGTTACCGAGGAGGTTTTGGCATATTCGAAAACACAGTACGATTTCTCCTGCATGGACGACATTTTGTTTAACAGCGCCTCTAGCGGCGAGTTCGTCATTCGATGATTTTTCCCTGTTGCCAAATAAAACTTGTATAATTGTAGTTGCAGAATAAATTTGTTTCGGCTGATTAAATCCATTACGGCAGTCACACTGCGCTATTCTTTTTGGCCCATTCATTATGAATCACTCTGTATATATGACGCTGAAATACAGTCAGTTCCTGTTTATTGCAAATATATTTATATCTCACATTGTTGATAGCTCTTTCGTTCCCAAATTACTACTATTTCCAAATAAAAATATCCCTTTTATTTAATGACAGAAATTCTGTGATTAATTAAGGCGAAGGTTATCTTTCGAAAATATTGGTTCTGAAATAATGGAAGAGTTGGCAGCTATTATTTCGAATTTGATGGATTTTCTTCGATTTTCAAGGAACAGTTCCCTGCATTTTCAAGAAAATAATGATTTATTTGATTTTAAAAACTGGTTTTAAAATTTAATTTTATACGTGTAGTGATGATACATTAAAAATTCAATTTCAAATGCATTATAATCTGTAGCTTTTTTCTGTCTGTGTGACGGTGCAGGAGTTAGAGCTAAACTATCTAATTAAAAATTACAATAAAAAAATTTAACACCGTGATATTTAGTACTTTTCAGAAAAATCAAATTGCAAATTTCGTTTATTCAAATTCTAATCTTTTATTCTGCCTCTGTGAACACTTAACCCTTAATAATGGAATGGTTCCGTTACGGGAACATCACACTTTAAAGACAGGTGTCAGTAAAACTTCTTTTATTTTATTTTATTTATTTATTTATTTATTTATTGTACCACTATTTCTGACAAACCTTTTTGCATTATTTCATTGCTGAAATTTTGAGATTAGATAAGCCGAAATTTTCTGTTCAAAGGAACTTGTGTCCAAATTCAAGAACTTTGCACACTCTATACGGCGAGTATATAGCGGTTTATCACAGGAAATTTCGTCTTATTCAATCTTAAAATTTTAGCAATTTATGCAAAAAGTTTTGTCAGAAAAAGTGGGGCCAAAAAAAATAAAAGGAGTGTAATTGACGACCGTCGTAAATGTGCGATATTGGCTGTTTATATTAAGGCTGTTCTCAACTGCTTTGCTCAACAAGCGCAAAACGTTTTGACACATTTACAAAATCATTTTTTAACACAAAGATATAAAATTAGAAAGCCTGACTATGGAAGCGATTTGGAATTAAACTGTGTTTTCTATTTTTTGATAAATCAATTACCCATCGAGTTATAACCGATTTTGATCACGTGACAAAGATGTTTTCTCACTTCGTTGACCGGTTTTTCTGCTTCCTTCGGGAACCTCGGTTCAAAACGTCAACTTTGACATTATTTTCTGAAAGATGTATTGCACTTGCAAAAAAACCGGAAAAAACAGCTCGATTACATAGTTTCTGAACAACAACACTGGCTAGTTTCATACATTTCCGACCAAAAATAAATTTAAACTTATATCAGAAAATTGCCCTTTTGGATTTGGGAACAGCCTTAAAGAAGCATTTCGACCATTAAGGACTAATAACTCTTCTCCCATCGTGGTCCTTAGCCATGTCTTTAGTTCCCTGGGAGTGCAAAATGACCTTCTAACAGAATATGGTGTTAGTGGAATCGCCCTAAAGTTTATTAGAACTCTCTAACAGCCCAGTAGTTAGAGGGTTAAATTCGGAATTAATTAGGGGAAAGCTGGAAATTATTTTAATCCCTCCAGTTTAGGTCTAGAATGAACATACTAAGTTTTCTCCTCGTACTATGTAAGCTTTAGCCAATAAGTTCCGCAATCTCCAAATCGATGAATCTGATTGATAATTCTGATAAAGAGTTTTACATCTGCCCTTTCAGAAATCTATAGTTTGACTTGGGATATCTTATACAGGGTGGTTCAGAACTATATGTCAAAAATGTAAAGGCAGGTGGAGGGTACCTAAATAAGCAGATTTTTAATAGTAATGTGTATGCGGAAATGCAGTGTTCACGCAGTAGAGGGCTCTGTTGAATGCAGCAGATGAATGCTCTTCGTTGACTTGAATCATCATTTCCCTCACGGTTTTCGAGCAACATGGATTATAACACAAATGCAGAGTTTGCCGACATGCATTTCATGTATGGGATTGCACAAGGAAATGAATTTTTTGCTCAAAGTATTTAGATTGAAGGATTCCCGGGTACGATTCTGCTGGATCCCCGAACATTTGAGCGTCTTCATTAGGAGTTGTGCGCGAGTGGGTCGTTTAATGCTTCCAGGCGTGTTAAGGGCACTGTAAGATATCGCAGAATACAGGGTGTTTATAAAGTTCTGGACCCATTTTGATGTTTAATAACTCATAAAATAATAAAGATAGATTAAAATTAATAACATAAATGGTTAGATAGACTCAAAAAGTTTCATGACCCTTGTCAATGAACCTCCACGTGTGCCCCCTTCGTCGCATGGAGAATATCAAGTCGATAGTCAATTTCACGCCAGGTAGTGGCAAGCATGTCGGCATCCACAGGGGCTATTGTGGTTGTAATTCTGGCTTTTAAGTCATCAATGTTCAACACTCTCCTCCTGTAAACATTGTCCTTACCCCAAAGGAAAAAGTCCAGCGGCGTTATATCAGGTGATCTAGGTGGCCAAGGAATTGGACCTCCTCGCAAAAGAGAGAAAAATGCAATTAATAAGCAGACGATATTTAGAAAAGTACAGATATTTAGACTGGAAAATGAAATTATCTGAAATTAACCACACGCGCAGACGATATTTACAAAAGTAAAGATATTCAAACCTGAAAAGGAAAATATATGAGTTATTCCATCAATAAATGCCATAAGTTTGTTTATATCTTCATTATTTTATGAGTTATTAAACATCAAAATGGGTCCGGAACTTTATAAACACCCTGTACTTGCAGCGGAAAAAGCAGTATTACGCACAGTAGAGGATAGCTATTCGACAAGCTCAAAAGCACGTCCAAAAGCTGTTGGACGTGCGTTGGATGTGAACCATTTCCTTTGATAGCCCCATATATAAAAAGCATATTACCAAGCTGTAACGATGCATGTTGCTCGAAATCCGGAAGGGAATGACGATTCAAGCTAGCGAAGCGCTTTCTAGCTTTCATCCACCGAACTTAACAGCGCCCTCTACTGCCTCAACGCTGCATTTCTGCATCCACATTCCTGTACGGAATCTGCTTTTTTAGGTCCCTTCTACCTGCCTTTACATTTTTAACATGTGGTTCTGAACGGCAACTGTATAACCATTTTAAAAAATATAATTTATATAAAATTTTGAACGTATTCAGTTACATTAATACTTCTTGCCCTTTTGTTGTTCGTTTTTAGGTATATGAAATTATTCAAATGTTATAGCTGAGAATTCAAAAAATATGTTGAGCTACATTTAAACTTCTCCTACATTGTATACTCTTTTAAAAGAGTCGATCAAAACATTCCTTTTTTTCTTGAAATGAAATCACCTTTTCTTTTTACACAAAGTGTCAGTATAAACGCATTTTGTCATTACGTAATCTAAGGAATGCAACCGAGATAGAGTGGAATAAAACATAAAAAGATTATTAAAAGAAAAAATTAAAGAAACAAGTAAAAATGTAAAAGATAAAGGATGTTCAAAAAAACAAATCAAGTCTTTTGGAGAATAAAAAGCGATCAGGATTTCACTCTTAACGGTGTCAGAAAAAAATATTTCGTTTTATAAAAATTTCGTAGTGTATTATTTAGGTATCAATTTTAGATTTCCTTTCAATGAATTCATGTATATTTAAATTTTTATTTGGAAAATATTACTTCAAAATAACGGTAAAGCTTTTCATCACTCAATACACCATTTCAAATTAATAAACGATCCATAATCGTTTTAAATGCATTTCATGTTTGTATTGAATAACATTGAATTTGTGTGATTTTAAAAAACGCTTCTTGAAAATCAATGTTGTCTGTT
Source organism: Maratus speciosus (assembly GCA_963932465.1). NCBI lineage: Eukaryota > Metazoa > Arthropoda > Arachnida > Araneae > Salticidae > Maratus > Maratus speciosus. Next base: position 429,738,096 of record OZ010800.1, read on the forward strand.
TTTTATCCTTAAATGTATACGTTTTTCCAAGTCTTTTCTAAAATCAAAAAGAGTTTATATTTAAATAAATCTTTTGTTGAAAGAAATTAAATAAAGTGTTGTTAAAAAAAAATCATTGAAAAAAAATGTTTGCTTACTTGAATTGCGATGCATTTAGAGTTTCATATATCAAAAAGTTTCTTTCAGTACGAAAATTCAAGAGGGCTGCGCATTTTGTCAATTTCTCGACAAATTATCTTACTGCTTATATATTATATTTGACATTAACAACAAAACAAATAATGATCAAAGATGATAAAAACATTTCTCTTTACACCAGAAAAAGTACCTAACGCTGTTGCTGCCTAATTGAATGTTTTGTGACCTTTTCACGTTCTCAGCTAATATTGCAAAAACTATTGCTTATAGAAACATGAAATCTGGTAGCTTTTATAGAAAAATGATGTATGATAAGCACGTTGAAATAAATAGTTTTTGAATAATAGAATTACTTTAAACGCTATTTAATGTTTAAATCAATCAAAATGATCCAGTTACATAGGTTTCAGAGGATCAAACTTTTGCATCGGCATATAACCATATTTTGTAGGCATATGCTTGATTAGATTGTAGTTTGCAGTGTCCAATCACTTTTTAAATTGTCTAATTAAGTTTTTTTTTTCAATTTATTATTCAAAATTCCAGCATCAGAATAGAGATTTAATTTACATTTTGAAATAGTCAAGCCCAAGTAATAATATTTCAAAACACATTTCAACTGAAAAGTATACTTACACGTGAATATTAAAAACGAAAGAAAATTTTAAAATAATTAAATTTTTACGTGCAATAAGCATTCAATGGCGAAATTTACGTCGTATTTAAAACGATATATTGAAAACATCATATTTAAAACAATTTTCCTATAGCGCCTAAAAAAAAATTTCTTCTAAACGATGTAAAAGTCCGGAAAGCAGCAGCATATTTTACTTAACTTCTTTGTACAAATTGATTTTAAATGTATAATTAATTTCACTTTATCAATCAAGAAACAGCAGTTAGCTGCCGCGAGAGTGGCGGATGCGGTCTTAGTAACCGAAAAAATTCATAAGATAAGTGAATGTCAACACGATTACAGAAATTCGCTACAGATCATGAAAATATCATTAAATCTTCTGTAAAAGAGTAACATTTTTCAACAAGAGCAAATTACCCTGTTTGTAGAGCCTACGGTATCTGAGCGAAGGTTGGAAATTGTTTCTCGTAGGTGGCAGAGCCCCCTAGTTTGTAAAAATGAAATACACTGGTTATCAAAAATTAAGGAAAAGTCACAAAATGCTAATTTTCAAATACGCGAACACTCAAAAGGAAATAATATAATTCGAGTAATTACTATCTCTACAACACAGCTAGTCCAATATAACATCTCATACATGTCACACATAGTCACAAGTGTCACAGTCACTACGGTGAAGCAAAAAATTAGGAAATTTCATACATCTCATTATGAATCTAAAATGATCACTATATGTGACTCCACTGACACGTCACTGTGACTGCTGTTTTGTGACGAGTCACTATGTGACTTTACAATGTATACATTGTGACTCTCATCCGACTGTCACCTGTAGACTCAATTCAAAGTCATCGTGAACGCTGCATTGTGATAAGTTACCAAATAATGTCACATTAAAATCACATGATGACTTTCAGGTTACAGAGAGACTACTGTGAAGTCACCATTGTGCTCTTTTGTGAAAAGTTACTATGTGACTATAATGGGATATTATTTGGTGACTTTGAGACTATTTGGAGTTGTGAATCAGAACATAAGTTGAAAACGAACAGATGAAAAAACGTATAAACAGTGCTATTTGTACTTTACTAATGCTAGAACTACATTATTATTCATTAATCAATTATATAATATTTGCACTGGTGTCCAAAATTAAGGACCAATCACAAAATGCTAATTTTCAAGTACGCGAATACTCAAAAGGAAATAATATAATTCGAACAATTACTATCTGTACAGTACATATAGTCCAATATAACATATCATTCATGTCACACATGGTCACAAGTGTCACAGTCACTACGGTGAAGCAAAAAAATAGGAAATTCCATACGTCTCATTATGAGTCTCAAATGAGCACTATATGTGACTCCACTGAGAAGTTAATGTGACTGCTGCTTTGTGACGAGTCACCAGGTGACTTTACAATGTAGTTAAATTGTGACTCTCATGTGACTGTCATGTTGAGACTCAATTTCATAGTCATCATGAACGTTGCATTATGATAAGTCACCAAATAATATCATATTATAGTCACATGGAGACTTTTCCCAAAAGAGCGCAATGGTGACTTCACAGCACTCTCTCTGTCACTTGAAAGTCATCATGTGACTTTAATGTGACATTATTTGGTAACTTATCCCAATGCAGCGTTCACGATGACTTTGAAACTGAGTCTACAAATGACAGTCACATGAGGGTCACAATATAACTACATTGTAAAGTCACATGGTGACTCGTCCCAAAGCAGCAGTCACAGTGACGTCTCAGTGGAGTCACATATAGTGATCATATGAGACTCATAATGAGATGTATGGAATTTCGTACTTTTTTGCTTCACCGTAGTGACTGTGACATTTGTGACCATGTGTGACATGAATGAGATGTTATATGGACTAGCTGTGTTGTAGAGATAGCGATTACTTGAATTATATTATTTCCTTTTGAGTGTTCGCGTATTTGAAAATTAGCATTTTGTGACTTTTCCTTAATTTTTGATAACCAGTGTACTATAATCCAGAGAATTTAATAGGCTAAAAGAAAAAAGAAAGAAATGAAGAAAATATTAATGTAAACATTGGCTTGAATAATATCATTTGAATTCATTAATTTTCTCTACACTGTAAAAAAAAAAAAAAAAATCTGTAAAGTAACTAACATTTTTCTAGGAAACTGGGATTCCTAGAACTTTTTATGTAACGTCAACAACAAAAATTAATGTAACAGCGCCGTAAATCAAAAAATCTGTAAGGTTACTAAAAAATTTTTTTTCTTTTTGGAACCTGGGATGCCTAGAACTTTTTATGGAACTGCAACCCGGGTTACAGATAAAATTTCAGTAAGATTACTGTAATTTTAGTGAATTCTTTTGTAAAGCTACAGATTTCTGTAGCTTTACAAAAACTAGTTTTGTAGATTTACATCTTTTTCTGTAAAGTGTACAGATAAAATTTTAGTAAGCATACAGATTTCTGTAACTTTACATCTGTAGAATTATCGATTTTTTTTTTTTTACAGCGTATATATAATATATTTATTAAAAAAAATAAAGATTAAAAAAAATAACGATAATTTTCTTAAGGTTAAACTATCATCTAAAGATTGAGATATTAACATATAAAGAAATTGCTAAAATCAATATTATTCTTTACTAAGAGATCCAACCCGGTCTTATCGGATTTCAGCAAATAGGTGAAAACAATTTTTTTTCAAATTGGAAACTCTAATATATTTTTACATTTAATATACATCATTTTTAGATCCTGTTAAAAGCCTAAATACTTGCTTATCTGTCGTTGTGAACCAGTTATGGTGTATAAAAGAGTCTTTTTCAAGACTGAACTATCCGCTTGCACCCTGGGAAACATCGGTGGGTAACGAGTACTAGGTAACTGCCACTCAAAATTGGTGACCTATGTGGCCCCCTTTGTTTTTATAGTTCTCAGTTTAGTGTTAGTTGGGACTTTGGTTACATTATGCTATGCCTTTTCTGTGCTCATTGATACCCTACTGCCTTTACATTCTTCCTTTTTCACCTACGCCACTCGTTGAAGTACATGGAAGTGTAGGACAACCAAATTATTTGTATGCTGCATGCGCCCTATTTTTGGAGGTTATATTTAACCTCGTGCTTCCACACTGTAAAAAGAAATCTGTAGTTCTACAGATGTAAAGTTACATGCTTACTAAACTTTCAATTGTAACTGTACGAAAAAAGCTGCAAATCTACAAAACTAGTTTTTGTAAAGCTACAAAAATCTGTAACTTTACAAATAAATTTGCTAAAATTTCAGTAATCTTACTAAACTTTTATTTGTAACCCTGGCTGCAGTTACATGAAAAGTTCTCGGAATCCCAGTTTCCAAAAAAATTCTTAGTAACCTTACAGATTTTTTGATTTTCGGCGCAAAAGTGTGTCTGTTACATGAAATTTTGTTGTTGCCGTTACATGAAAAGTTCTAGGAATCCCAGTTTCCCAGAAAAACTTTAGTAACTTCACAGATTTTTTTTTTACAGTGCAACTCTTGAATGACCTGCGGGACTCCACCTGAATTCTCAAAATTATACAATTTTAGACCTTGTTTTTTTTTCGAAATTCATCTTTTTGTTCGCATTCAAATTCGTCGGAGGTTACGCGCGGCGGCTTCACGCAGCGTTGGCACTCCGTAAGCACCGCGATCTCATGTCATTTTACATTTAATATATTTTTTAGATTGCCCACAACAACAGTAAAAATCCTTTTTAAATGAAAAATAGCAATTATATATTCAAATAAAGTTTTGAAATTTATCAAAAGCGATACTTTCGTGGAATATACAAAAGCTGCACTACTTATATTATTTAAAATGGAAACGCATTTGTTTTTCGTAATTGTCTGATGCAGTCGACAGAGACAGATTTTTTTTTTAATCAAGTTTGAAAATTATTTTTAAAACCATAAAAAATGTGTAAATTACGATACAATTTTCAAACACATTGTGATACAATTTTCAAATTTTCATAATTTTTTCGAATATTAATTTCACAATTAATAATTCATATCATAAAATTATAAAAATTGCAAATTCAACGTAATTATATTTGGGTATTTTAGTATTATTGTTACACAAAAAAATAGCCCATTAGGAGTATAATTTCAGTTGATATTAATGAAAATATGAAAATGTAATTTAACATTAGAAGGACTAAATTTTGAATGTTTATAATTCACAACTTATCAATCAAATGACTTGAAATTTGGTGTCTAGGCATAGTTTGAACCGAATATTTGAAATATCTTGTTAAAATTGGGTATTGCCATTGAAAAAAAATGAAGTTTGAGTTCATTTTAATATGTAGATGGGCCCCCAAAGCAAATTTTTTGTACATCATTTAAAAGTAGACCTTATTTCCAATCGTTCGGTACCAGTCACTTTCTTCTACGATAATTTGTTGAGGAGTTAGTAGGGGGTGTTTACTTTTTTTTCCACGACTTTACCTATTGACGCGTAATCATTCAAGAATCACTGATAAGGATTTTCAAAAAATAAGTTGGTTATTAATCTAGATAATTAACTCATTTATGCCTAACGTCCCATTTTTAGGACGTTTCGAATTTTAATAAATATTTATAATTTTTTCTTCTTCATAGCGTGGAAATTGTATGAAGTAATTGTCTATAAAAGTCTTTATCTATTACCGAGAGATGACAGCATAAGATTGATATTTATACAGTTAAATGAAGGCCTTTTTTCGGTGTTTATAGATTTTTTTCATTTTTGAAGATAGCAAAATGTAAAAAGTAAGTTTATTTGTATTTTTTGTATCAAGGATCCAAATACAAGTTTAGCTTGTAGACTTCTTTGAAATACGTATTTTTTTAAAATTGCGAAATTATATGTTCAAGCCTATTTTTTATACATGTTTGTAACGTACAAAATATAGAGCGCTAGGCTCAAATGGGTACATATTTCTAACAGTCAGTTAGTGGACAGTTATTTATGTAAAGTCCTTTTCACGAGGATTTTGAAATAAATTGTTTTTTAGCATCAAATACGATTATTCTTAATTTATTATTAATAATACTTATAAAGTTATTAGTCTGTGTAAAGAAATAAATATATATTTTTAATAGTTTATAGAAATACTAATTATAGTATATAATATATAATTTAAAAACTTAATTGATATAAATTTAGACAAAACATATAATTATGCGTTTTTCCAAATATGGATATTCCCATACTTATTAAGTTTGCATTTCATCAAAACAAAAATATTTTAGCGTAATTTTTTTAGTATTTTTCCAGCTCATTTTGCAGTATTTTAAAGTGATTTTACCAAAAAATTTGAGAAAACAAAAATTCAGTCATAAATGGGTTAAAAACCTATCTGGAAAACAGCGGCACGGTCCAAAGCCGCTTTGCACGGTCCAAGGGGTCGCGTCGATGCAAGTTTATGACCTGTTTTCGGAGCGCGCTTGGCACAATGCCAAGTTTAAACTTCAAAGTAGTAACTCAATATTTGTTATAAGTGATAAAAATAAATTTAAAAGGCAAAAAATACCTTTATTTGTTCACATTCGACATATTTCACTGCTCCGACGGAAAGATTCTCAAGAATTAAAATGATAGAAATATTTTCGCAAAAAAAATTTTTATTGAAAAACTAGTAAACAAAAATCATCGAACACAAGCATACTAATTTTTCAATTAATTTTTTTTTTTTTTTTTTTTTTGCAAAAATATTTGTTTCATTTTAATTCTTGAAAATGTTGTTGTCGGAGCAATGAAACATGACAAATGTGATTATGTAAAACTTTTTTTTTTTTTTTTTTTTGCCTTTTAAATTTATTTTTATCACTTATAGCAAATATTGAGATACTTTGATGTTTTGAAGTGATTTTTATACAAGGTATCTACAAATTAGTTTGGCATTTTCGTATGTTAAGAACTTCCGAAATATTAAATGAAACTAACTACAGTGGAGTATCGTTTATACGGCGCCGAAGGGACTACCGAAAAACGTCGTATAAACGATAACGTCGTGTAATCGATTTTCACTTCTAAAACTGGAATTAAATTTGTTTTCACTTAATTTTAATTTTTAACGTGTTGATTTGCATAAATTTATAAATTAAACTAACCAAAACAAACAATTAACCAAAAAAGGGGGAAAATACAGTAAGCACTTACTGGAATGTTCAACGCACGACACTGATTAGAAAATTGAAGCAAAACTTTTCCCATTTCAGAATATTTACCCTCTTGCACTCGCAATTTTTTTATGCCGAAGATCCACAGGCTTTTGCCTTTTCCTCACTTTTTTGGCGATCGTGAATAATAGTCTTTAACGTAGAAACTGGAATACTCAACCTTTTAGCCAAGTCAACTTTTGACCTTCCTGGTAAACTTTTACTATCGAATTCTTTCAAAATTTCAATTTTTTCTTTTACCTAGGTGGACTTGCATTTTCAAGACATGTCAGAAAAGAGCTGTGGACGAAACAGTTCGAAAAGTGAAGAAGGAAAATAAAACGAACCGTAGTGTTAGTGCATTGATGAGCAAAGAATCTGTCTTGAAACAATAAAGCAGGTCGGAAAGCTGAACATCCCCGCAAAAGAATGACCACAGTGTAATCCGTTACGCGTAAACTGGTTTTTCCGACTAATCAAACACCAGCTCACGTTGTTATCATGTGGGGTATACGTTCTTTGCTGTCATTCACAGCTGGCAAATTCCACCCTTTCTTAAAATACACAAGAGAAATAAACGTGTACAAAATAAAAAAAACCGACGTATAAACAATTTTGTGCGTCGTATAAAGAATATATTTTTACATTAAAACGAATAGGAATGAATTGGGATCACAATAAACGTCGTATAAACGATCGTCGTATAACCGATGCTTTACTGTAGTTGAAAGTCAGATTAGTAGTAATATTGCCGAAGTTTATTCATAGATGGCGTTAGGTGTCATAACTGACGCTATCGCTTAGCGAGCGGAGGAGGTGTTATTCAATGGCCACCACAATTACAAGATCTTTTACCGCTTGATTTTGGTGTATAGGGTTTTGTAAAGGATCAAGTGTACACTGTAAAAAAAATAATGCCAGTTTTCGGGTAGGAATCGGAAAAAAAGTTGCCCTTATCGTACCAGAATAATTTCAAACCCACCTCGGAATAACATCCATAAAATCCGTAAAATACCGTTTTACTGACTATTTCTTTATTTTTACGGATTTTATTCCGAGCTGGGTCGGAAATTATTCCGGCACGATAAGGGCAACTATTTTTCCGATTCCTACCGGAAAACTGGCAGTATTTTTTTTACAGTGTACAAGCCGCCACTTCCTGCATCCATTCCTGAACTAAAATCAAGAATCTACATTGCAATTAATTTAATCGACGGAAACATGCTGACAAATCTGTAGCAAGAAATCATTTACCGATGGGACATTTCCAAAGTCACGAAAGGAAGTCACATCGAACATTTGTGATAATAGTAAACTTGAACTATTTTTCTGTCTTAGAACAATATGTACTTTAATTTTTTTCCTCTCATAACCATTCAATAAATCATTATTTTCCCAACTAATTTGTAGACACCGTGTATATAGTGTACATGTTTAAACTTTGTAAAAGTTCTTTCTTATACGGAACTCTTTGTAGGCGGGTAAAACTAGCACTTGACTGATTATTTCTGGGATTTTTTTATTATTTTAATCTATTTTAGGTTATGTATTTACCACTTGAGTGACTGATTAGTCTGAAAATTATTTAAATGTGTTATAAAAGTTCAGAAAAAAAAAGTTTATTTGGCGAATATTAATGTATTTCAATTACATCAATTTGATAGTTTCCGATACGAACTGCGTGTTACAACATCTTATTTTTCCATAGGTTAATATCTACTCGTATATTATAAAGCAAAAACATGTCGCAGAGAAACGCTACTATCAAATTGATCGTGGAAATACCTAACGAAAAAAATTTCGATTTTAATGAAATTTCTTTTAACTTCCAAACATCGCACAATTTCAATTTTTATACCCTCAAATCGGAAAGGAAATTTTCTAAAATTTGAAATTGCACTTTATTTGACAACTGTATCTCAATTTTCCGATTTTTTATGGTTTTAAAAATAATTTTCGACATTTCTTTTTTAAATCTATCTCCATCGCGTTCAGATCTTTTACGAAAGATTAAACCGTTCACACTTAAAACAATATAAATAGTAGAGCATTTGTTTCCGGCTAATATTAAATAACGAAATTAATATTCCATCCATAAATAAACATAACAATATACGTAAAACACAATTTTATCAGACAAGTAGTTGAACTAGGCGCTTAAACGGCAAATATTATCGGAATAAAAAAGACTACTCTAAGTAGTGAAATCTTCAGCAATTTCTTTGGCTATTAACTCCTCACATGCGACTAATACGAAAGCATCGTTTTTAATAAATTTCAAAACTTTATTTGAATACATTATTGATATTTTTCATAAAAAATGATTTTTGGTGATGTTAGTGGGAAATATGAAATATATTTTAAGGTAAAAAATCTATTACTGTTTCCAATCAAAAAAAAAAAAAAAAAAAAAAAAAAAAAAAAAAAAAAAAAAAGCAATGGTTTTCACTTGCATTCAGTAATCCTAGAAGCCTAGTTTTTATCTCCTAGTGTAAATAACAATGTAAAACATAAAAAAATGACTGTAGTGTTATGGTCATACAACTAAATAATTAAAATACATAGGCATACTAAAGGAACCTATGTTTAATTGCATTTACTTATTCTTTCGAAAAAAATTCTTGTCAACCAAATTCTCTGAGATTTCAATTAGTATATGAAAATGTAAATCCATTTGTTTACTTAAGTGAAAGTGGACAGCTTTATTCCTTGGAATGGGTCTTAATTGTTGGTTGAATTGGAATGGATCTTTAAATTCTTAACAGATTTAATATTTATAATTATTTTTTTTTTGCTTTTATTACGGATATTTTTGATGACACTAAATAAATATGAAAGTTATTTTATTGAGTATAGATTATATATTTTTTCTAAGATAAATATTTAAAATCAAAAATCTTCCTTAACAAAATGCAGACTGACATTTTAGAAAGTTCATCACCTAGATTTATTGTAATGGAAATTTTATCATGAGTAAATGTAATTTTCTTATAAAACATACTCTTATTTTATTCAAAATATAGATTAAGTAAATATATATTTCTAAATAAATATTTTTTGTAAAATCTTTTAAAAGAATTGTTATTGGGATTTTGAGAGCATTTCCATTTAAAGATTTTCCGTTTGATCCCAAACTTTGCTCTCTTGTTTCACATAAACCCTGAAGTAAATCTTAAAAGAATAATTTCAAACGACAAAAAAAAAAAAAAAAAAAAAAAAAAAAAACGCGATATCAGAATGTGTAACGCTCTTCCTGAATGGAAGTAAATGAGTAAATGTAAAAATATTTTATAACATTTTTTGAAGTAATCTAAAACACTTATTGGAATAGAAAAAAAAAAAAAGAATTGAAATAAAATTATTGAATTTCATTTTTCATTTCATCTGTATTTACCCTGTGATCTTGCTTTTTTATATCTAAGCAAAAATGTTATTTCTAATACATTATTTATTTATTTTTTGGACTTTGTTTTTACTGACTTTTTCTAAGTGAATTTGTTTTATGTAACTCCTTCTTAAAAAGTCTACTAACATCGTAAGTAAAACTGCCTTTTCTCTCGTTATATTGCAGCTTAAGCAAATTTAACTGAAATCTAATGAATAAAAAAAACTGCACTGAAAAGTAGTACATACAGCTTCAAATAATTTGAGCCAAGTTAGTCAGTCTGAATACGACTTTGCAACTTTATTAGTAAAATGGCATAAAGTACAACTGAAACATGAGTTGAAATGCAAATATGGAATTACAGTACAGCCCGATTATCCGCGGAATTGGGTGGCAAGGGCGCCACGGATAACAAAAATCGCAGATAACCCGAAAAAGACTGAAAATCGGGTGCAAGCACGAAACAAATTAAATTCAGCATAAAAACTTTGTTATAGTGTACAAAAAACATAATAAAACGTTTAAAATACATACGTATGCACAGTACAGCAGAAGCCTTTGTTTTACGCCTCAATTACTAAAATAAAGAACAGTAAACAAGAAACAATGCCATACATACTGTACAAAAAGTGTTGAGTTGTAGCTTTAAAAAAAAAAATCAGTCACTTGTTTTTGCTTCTTGCTTTGGAAACACCTTTTCTATCTCGAAAATGAAGCTATTCTTGATATGCTCCCCTGGAATTTATCATAATAGTCTTATTTAATAGTTAAATATTTTAAATGCTGTGTTTACGTTTTGTTAATAAAATCAAGAAAAGACATCAAGATTTTATATCTGTTATTTTAAACATGGCAACCTAATCTAGAAATATTCTCCTATTACTTTCGAATACATGAATTTTTCTGTTTATATTTATTAGTAGGACTTATTATATTTTCCTTGCTGTGGGCTTGAATTTAAAAAAAAAAAGTCGCACCACGGATCATCTGCTCGCGGATAATCGGAGCTTTACTGTAATTATTATCATTATATTGAAAAAAAGATAATGTGCCATCCTTTTTCTGTACGAACTGTCTTTTTTCTGTCTTTTATGTGACTTTTTTATGTGTTTACATATATCTTTAATATAGGTAAAAGGACACAAGGAAATAACAGGTAATGGAAAAGAGATAACTTGACAAAAAACCCTTGAGAGAAAACTCACTGCAATAATCGTTAAATAGTTTATCCTTTAAATAAAGTAATTAAATTAATATTATTGATTCATGGCAGTTAAAAGGCTCTGTTTGTGAATTGCTCACTGAAACATTGTCGAGCTGAAATCTCTACTCAGGATCCCCCTAAGATGTTATGAAATGGAAGTAGGTGTTGCTCTATTGTTGCTTTATACTTGGTTGAATTTTACTTTTCATGGATAAATGCCAGGAAAGTTTGGCCCTTAACCCTCTCGCTGCGTAATTGTTTTATCAAAATAGCTTCAAAAATTGCGCATTTAACCCCTTCACGACGAGCGTCTTTTAAGAATTGTTATTATTTTGTCCCCGGTTTTTCATAACAAAAACTTTTGTCTAATTTAATCGGGAAAATGCTCCGATAAAATATGGCAAAATTTTCATAAAAAAAATAACTGTGGGAATAATCAAGAAGTGTTAATTAGACGGAAAAAATGCATCCCCGAGGAAATTTCGGGTTGCGCAAATTTTTCTACTTTTACGTTGCCCGAGGAAATCTCGGGTTGCGCAGCGAGAGGGTTAACCCTTAAATACATAGTGATGCTTATCTACATCACTTTTTATTTGATTCTTAGCAACCAGTATATTTATATAGAAATATTAATCCGGTAAAAGTTACAAAAATATCTTCTAAATAAAGTTGAAAATCTATCTTAAAATTTCCGGTATCTAATCTTTAATGTAAGAGTAAAAAACATAATTCTAAAAAAATAATTCATGCATTTAAGGGTTAAGTTTTACAAAATAAAAAAATCTATAAAATAAGGTATTTAGATTCATACTTATTAAAATATTTACGAATTTGCAATATTTTAGATTTTACTTGTATTGCAGATGTGCAACGTAAGAAAAGGTTGACGTATTGTACGAAAAATGTATCTCTGATTTTTTTTTTCATTATTTTTCCTGTGTAATAGACCTTTGAGAGAATCATATATAATTTTTTCGAAACAAAATAAAAAATTATGCACTTAAGGGTTAAAGCAAACCGTCCTCCAAACCACCAGAAACTTACCGCCTTGTCGTTAACAGAAGAAATTATGTTGCTGTTTCCTGAGGTTATGCCAGTAACAATGCCAGCTAACGCCATCATCCAGATTCCACTTCTTTCACCGTAGAATAATACGGAGCCGCGTAAGACATGTACAGTCGTGTGTGTGTTGGGGGGGGGGGGGGGGGAGTACATGCTCCCTAATAACTCTGCAACTACTTATAATAGAAGAAATTTACTGGTGCCAAACGATTGGAACTAATGTCTACTTTTAAACAAACTTACAAAAAAAATGATTTTTTTGTAACCTTGTCCCGTTGTGGACACGTGTTTACTTCGGCTGATATGTTTCTGTTAAAGTTTCCAGTTCGAAACGCGTCCTGTATATGTTTATATTTTTATGGTGATTTACACAAGGTTTTCTTATTTAATTGAGTTTTATCGCCAGTTTGCCGGTGCTGTTTTATCTACCCTGTATTTTGCTATGTTTAAACTAAAAACGTACACAAAACTAGAGACATAATTTTAAGAATCATTTCTAAATTAAAATCGTAAAAACTTCACATAAGTCTATTTTAATGACCTAAAGCATCGAATCATAAATGAACAAAACTTAAATAAAGGGTAGGAAAAGGGATTTAGTAGCAATAAAATTCAAAGAAACAATTTCACTTAAATTGTTCGGTAATTGCTTTAAAATACTTTGGTATTTACTTAAAATACGCGTCAATCAATTATGATAAAATTCACTTTCTTAAACGTAGAAAAAATGAACCAATTTAAATCAAAGGAGTAGAATTTCAACAAGTAATTGGATTAATATCCATAGTCATTAGAAATATTTTTAAAGTAAATATTTTTCAAATTTATTTATATCTACAGAACATAAAATATTGTTAAGTTAAATAATACTATATTCTGGCAACTAAATAAATATTAAAATAAAATAAATGATTTTCCAAATGTACTTAAAAATAATTTAATTGTCCTACAACATAAACTAAGATTTTGGAATTTGACCTTTGATTTTTGAAGTTTGTAACGAAGAAAGAGAAATTTCACACTGAATGACAATGGAACAAGAGATGATTTTTGTTGCTCATCAAGAGGGAGGAAAAAAGTGTTCCATAAAAAAAAAAGTCAAAATTAGTTGGTTTTTCTTAGAGCACAAAAATTTGATAAGGCATTTAAATGTCTGTGTCTAGTAATCCCTACATCATAGAAAGAAAACAAAAATACTTTAATAAATAAATAATGAACATACTCTATTAAAAATCTGCTGCAAATGGTCTAGTCATTCAACTGTTTTTATATAAAAAGTTTACATATAACCGTAATTTTTCTCTATTCTTACCAATCAGAACGTTTCATAATATTGTCATGTAACAGATATCCATAAAAACGGTTTAATGGCTGGGCAGTTTGCTGCAGATTTTAACAGTGTAATTTATGTAAAAACATTTTTTTTTTTTTTATTGTGGAGAAAATTCTCCCGAAACAGTAGATGCATGACATTGCATTGAAGCTGTGTGTACATGCGTTTCTATATCACTAATATTAAAATAGAATGTTAGGTAAAACTGGAGACACTGTTCGCTTCAGTCGATTAAAAAAAAATGTTTTTACGTAGATTTCGTATGAAATACTATCTATTACATTCTCCCCTATGTTGGAATTTCGGAAACATTTTTCCAGATCTACGTCGAACAAACCAGCCTAGAACCCAAAACCACACCCAGTTCAAAACTTTATATATTTATCTATCGATCAATCTATCTATATCACTTTTTTATGGACACGATAAAAATATGAAGATTACTATTCAGAAGTAGTGGTACAATGGCTCTTCCTGACTTTGTCGCAGGAACACTACTCTATAACACAAAACTATATTTTACTACATTGATATAACGTTTCAAATATATCGTTTCTTTTAGAAAATTTAATAAGAAGCAAGTTATATCACATTTTGTTCGACTAGAGAAATATAAACCTCATTAAATTTTCAGAAAAATCGTTTAAAACTAAATTTTTACAAAGGATTACACAACCCACAATCAATTTTTTTTCTTCATGCACTGAATATTTTCCCTTAATGTGGTTCTCAAAAAATACTTCACCTACGCAATAACGCTTAGCTTTCTGACGCATTATTAAACGTTAAAAGCGTGATGCTTGCAGGCATGATTATTGAATTAATTTGTAACACAACAGCTTTTTCCATTTTTAGATAAATGAATTATATCTTGAGTTATAATCTTGTATTGCCTCGTGACGTCAGTTTTTCCTTTTTCCCTGCTGTCCCTTGTAGAAATTCGATTCAAAACGACATATTTGGAAGTATTTTATGAAAAATATTTTGTCTTTTACCGAAAAGCGGAAAAAAACAGTTCCATTACATAGTTTATTAAAAATATTAACTGTCAATTTGACATTTTTGCTAACAAAAATTAATTAAAAAAATTGTCAGTACACAGGCAATTTCTGTTTGAGCAGGTGTATCAAATTCCAGAGCGTCAAATTACCAAAAATTACCATTTGTTAAATAAATATTTTTTTTAAGCAAAAATGTAATTATTTCTAATCTCTTAGACCGCACAAAACTCATTATTATAAAAGAGGTATTCAATTGCACATAATTACACTGTTCAAAAATTGTTTCAGCTTATTACATAAATTAATGTTGGTAAATTCTGTCGAAAGTATAATTAGAAATGTGCTTTCTCATAGTATCGTCATTTAAAAAATATTTAAGATGCGTAAAATTTACCCTTGTTAAATACCTTGAAGAGTAAAAAACTAAAGTAGGAGAAGAAATTAAAACCCCTTTATATGTTTCTAAAGGAGCTTTGTTTTTATAGTGAAAAGAATGGTGAATGATTTTTTTTTTCTATGAGGACAAAAAGTTGATGAAAATTCGTTGCATTTCTTTGAATATGATGTTAAATAAATTATCTTGTAAATCCATCATCGTTCATTATTGAAATATAAACCCAATAAAAGCTGTTCTGTTACAAATCCCTTTAATAATCATGTCAGCAAGTATCATGCTTTTAACGTTTAATAATAAGTAAGAAACCTAAGATGCACTGTAAAAAAAAAACGGACTAAAAAAAGGAAATACTACTGGCAATCTAGACGCCAGTACTATTTCCGTTTTTTTACGGGAATTTTTACCCATAAATTACAGAAAATTTTCCGTTTTTCTGATTAAAAACGGAAATTTTTCTGTAATTTATGGGTAAAAATTCCCATAAAAAACGGAAATAGTACTGGCGCCTATTGACAGTAGTATTTCCGTTTGTTAGTCCTCTTTTTTACAGTGTGGATACAAAGAAACAGCATAGAAAAATTAATTATGAGCTTGAAGAATAAGAAGAAAAGAAATTTCAATCCACAACATCCCATGTTATCCAGTTTACAACATTTTCCTGGTTTCTTCGAACGTTTGAAATATAAACTCAACAAATTCAATATCTTCCTTGTTGCAAAACCTTCCATGAAATTAAAAAATATATAGCATGCAAGAAAATAGTTCCAATTGAATCAAACCAGTTATCAAGAGTATATGAAATGCCTTTCACCAAAGAAGATGGAGCAAAGCAGTTTTATATAGGTATGACAAGCAGAAAACTTAAAATTAGAATAAAAAAACATATAGCAGACATCAAATACAACAGGTGAACCACAGCTTTGTCCAGATTATGCAGCAAAGAACCTTTACAGATCGATTTTAAAAATAGCAGAATAATTTTTCCGTGAAGATTTTATTTACCATCCATTACCCGGGAATCAATAAAGATATTTTTACGCAACGAGGATATTTGCAATGATTCAGAGTCCCTTGAGTTACCTAAAATTTGGAAAGAGATGCTATGCTGTTTTAGTAACAATAACAAAAATTAATCCACGCTCACAAATATCCAGTTTCGTTTTATTTTATGTTTGCAACGGATTTCCATTATACATGAAGTCTCGTGATATTATTTACCAAGTTATTGTTTCTAAAATTTGTGTGCAAAAATATTTCTATCATGAATTATTTTGAAAATGTCGCCATTTGTGAGATGAAACGAGCGTTAATCTAAATAAAGGTATTATATTACTTTTATAGCATTGTTTATCTTTGCTTTAAGTTAACTTTAAGTTTTATGTATTCGTGAGTAAAAAGTTATTTTTATATTTTCAGTTAAATAAGCTTAATGCGGAGTCAATCTGAATTGCATTATTTTGCTATGTAAACTGCTAAATCCGTTTGGGCTGTTTTTTCTTTAACATTTCAAATTTATAAGTTTTTAAATACGCATTCCTATAAAAAATAGCAATAATAATATTATTTTATAAAAAAGACGTATGCCTATAATATATTCGTCCAAAAACTGTATATGGTCACGTTTTTTAAGTAATGACATTGTGCCTAAATGTGACCTATAAATGTGACAATGGTTTTATTCTTAAAATATGCTATTTAATGAATCAGCCAAACTTCTGGAACAAAACGCGAAACATTTCACTGGATTCAAAACGCTTCGTTAAAATAATTTTCTATTGCGATATGCATTGCTCATTATCAAGCGGCACTGGATAGTTAATCATTTTTTTTTTCTTTTGAAGATCAAATACTCTATCAACGTCAAGGCTTCGAACGTCTATTTCATCTACCTTAAGTAAAAGCGCGAAAAATTGCCACATTTTAAATTAGAGTTGTTCTTGAAAATTCTACGCATTTTGGTGATTGCTTCAACTACTTTCTGCCTTAACAAAAGATATATTTTTATAATACTAGGAGGCTCTGCCCCCTATGAAGTACACTCGTCAACCACCGTTCAGAAACCGCAGGCTCTAACAGCACGCTAATTTGATCGGCTTTAAAAAGATTTCGGAAGATTGAATTATAATTTGAATCTGACAATTATAATCTGACGTAATTTTCACCAAACTTTTGTTTCTCTTTTTAATATTCACGTAAAAATACTTTTGTTAGAAATGAAATATGATCATCTTAAAATATCAAATAAATGTCTCGCGCAATTTTTAAATTTAAACTGTTTTGCAATATTATTTTTTGTTCATTTTACGTACTAAGTGTAATGTGACGTAAATGTGACGTAAATTCTCCTATTTAAAAAATCTAACGCATGTTAATGAATTTATTATTTTGCAATATTCTTTCTCTTTTAAATTCAAGTGTAAATATAGTTTTTATGACGTAATTTTCAATGAGTTCCTGCTTTTTATATTTTCTGTTTATAATAGTCACGTGTAAAATAAACTTTTAATTTGAAGCAAACATTATTGTTTGCGCTGTTTATACAGTTGGCAACAGTTTAAATTAATACAATTTTCGGTACTTCTTAGTTATCCCGTCGACCAATTTCGCCAAATTATATAAATCGCCGAACCACTCGCCAAATTATAACATTGACATATTTTTTTATTTTAAATGACGAAAGAACAAATAAATTGTTAAAACGTTAATAAAAATACAAATAAAACGTAGATTTAATGGTTTTATTGACCATTATTGGCATTTAATCTTACAATTAATTAATTAATGGCAGCTGTATTGGCAATTAATCTTACAATTTGGCGACAGTAATTTGGTCGACGGGATAACTAAGAAGTAATCAATTTTCTAAAATATGTCAAAAATATCTCTCAAAATGCTGAAAATTTGAATTTAAAATAGAAATAACACCTCAAAAATGAGTCAAATTAAAAAACTTAACGCAGTCTGCACACCGGGAAATTCTGACGCATAAAATGATCTAAAAATTATTAAATTCCTATGTACAGTTTTTGCTCCTGTAAAACTTTTTTAATGGAAGGATTTCGTCCAACTTTGGCATTAAATATCTCTTAAAATAATTCTTCGATTTGAAAACTGTCTGCATCAGCGTGTTTATCAAACATTTTTCTATAATACTACCGATTTTCATATTTTTGTATGCAACAGTTTTTTTTAATATTAACGAAGAAAGACCATACTTAAGCATTCAAATTGGATGCCGATCTGCCGGGAATATCTACGCAGATTTTCGTTGGTCCATTTCCAAATCAAAACTTTTTTTTATATATAGAAGGAAAAAGCGAAATAGATTCTAAACGTGACGAAATTATGTAGAATTGCACTTCATTTAAACACAGTGACCTTGCATTTTTGTAAGAGAAAAAAATAAAACCTAAACAATAAATATTCAAATTATTTGAGTTGTTTTTTAATTTCAATAGTTGTGAAATAAAATAAATAAATAGTGGGATTGTTGCTCGCAAATATTTTTATTAATAGCGATAACCATTTTTTATTGAAGGTAACTGATGCAGTACGTAGGGACCTACGATCTTTTTCCCAAGTCGTTGCCCACAACAAATTCTGAAAGATAATTTGCCCCTCATCTAATCGCAAATGTTTCTTTCAAGAAGAAAGACATTTATTTATTTATTTTTTTGTAAAATGTAGTAGCTTGGTGACCCATGGGGTACAGATTGAAGACACAATAGAGCATTGAACATTTATCCAGCGATCGATTTACAAATTTGGAGGCCCCGGCACAGTTGCTTACGGGGGCCCCTTTGCGCCGATGCTTAGAGGGGTATTCAGTTAAAAAAAAAAAAAAAAAAAAAAAAAAAAAAAAAAAATGAAAAAGGTACTTACTAAGATTACCACTACCGACTTTAATAATTATTTTAAAATATCCATTAAAAAATTAATTTGATAATCATTAATTTATCTATACAATAAAAGCCTAAGTCATGTGACTGTCATCAACAGTTCCGGGCTGGCCGCTTCACTTTTTATATGCCATTGTGCTACTTTTATGTTAGCTGGGCGCAGGCGATTCAATCGCCAAATAGGGTTCCATCGCCATCATTTCATTTAAAATATAAAGCTATCACTGACTTCATTTAAAATACATGGCTTTCAATTAAAGCAAATAAATTTAAAATACATACACTGTTAAAAATTTGATACAACATTGAACCAATTTTTGGTGCTGCAGTAGCTGCCACCATAAGATGGTGAAAACTTGTACCAACATGTGGTTCTAAGGATGAACCATAAGTTGGTGAAACCTTGAACCATAAGTTGGTGAAACGTTGGAGCATAAATTTATGCAACGTTGAACCATAAATTGGTTAAATGTTGAACCATAAATTGGTGAAATGTTGAACCATAAATTGGTGAAATGTTAATGAAGCAATGATTTTTGTACCCCCCCCCCCCCACCCCCACATCCTCTTTCATAGGTAAAATATTTTGCTTTTTTTAAGATATTTTGTTTTAATATAATTTAAGGCGAAATATTTACGGTCTCTCCATTTTCTTTTTTTTTTTTTTTTAAGATAACTTTCAAGATCAGAAACATAAGTTTATTTAGCAAATTTTAATACAGTTTAGTTATATATCTTGCACTATAATTTACATATTTAAATACATAAGAAAGACTACGATGATGTTATGGGGCTTTACATATATATACATAAAAGTATTTTGACATAAATCCATCAATTATTTTGCAGGATCTTTGTAATTTGTTTTGTAATAGCTACAATATTGGACAGATTAAAATAATTTTATTTGGATTAAAGTTTAAAATACTTAAAAGATTGCAACAGAAAATAGGAAATTTTAATTGTACAAACCTGCAGTTTGAAGATTTAGTTAATGATATTTTGTTATATAAAATTGGCAAATGTAGGCCTCCTGATATGGAAAAAGTTTATTTTGTATGTAATTTTCAACAAAAAGTTTTGATCATTTACATTTAAGCTCAATAATTTCACGTTATAATAGCTTATTTCCAGTTAAGGATATTGCAGTTATATCGACTTACAAATATACAAAAACACTGGGCAGTATTTTATTTAATTACAGAGAAGTTTCTCAAGAACTTGAATCATGCCTGGATTTGGAATGTAAATGCGAAGATTATAAAAATTCAAGGTTTTTAAACGATACCGGACAACACGCCGTAACAGGAAATCTGAATATTATCAAAAACAATAATCTACGCTATCTTTTGAATTTCGGAACCAAATTCCGAATTAACAAAAAGTTGAATCCAGTTAAAAGTTTTAATATTTTTAGAGCTGATTTGAATGCTTTTATTTTAAATTTGAGTTACAGATACAATACACTAACCCCCCTCTTTACAGATTGGAAGCTACATATTTTAAGTGATTTTAAATCGTTTGAGAGTAGTTTCCTTAGTAATTCTTCTTATACTTATCATAATTTTAGTATCGATATCATAAATGAAATAACCAATTTGAAACGGATGTTTGTTTTCTGTCAAGCAGATAAAGCTGCTGGCAATTTTGCAGTCATATGAAAAAAAAATTATGCTGAAATGCTCAATGCAGAGTTAAATAATACTATAACTTACAGAGTATGCAAATCTTCCGTGCAAACAATTATTAATAATAAGCATTTGGCTTTTTATAAGCAAACTAAGATTTCTTTTCCGCGTAGTAAAAATTTCCATTTCTGTCATTTCCATTTCTATTTCATACCCCTAAATTTCATAAAGTACCTACTAAATATAGATTTATTTGTAATGATGTCAACAGTATAGGTAATAATTTTAATAAGAAATTTGAAGATTTACTTTAAAACGTTTTGAACATGTTAAAATACAAGTATAAAGGCAGTAATTGTTTCTGGATTATTTCAAATAGTTTCGAGATTGCTGAAAAATTAAAAAGCAATAGCATTCATTCTATCCAAACTTATGATTTTGAAAATTTATTTACTACTATTTCTATTAATAGTTTAAAGGAGACACTTTTAAAGACAGCGGAATTGGTTTTAGATGTTACGGATTTCAACTCTAACTTGTTTAATAATAAATTATGTCGGTTTTGCCTTTACAGCAATTATGTTTATACAGGTTCTAAAATTTACTTACAAATCAATGGTATTGGTATGGGTACTAGCTACTCATCTACAGCTGCTAACTTTTTAAATTTTTTTATGAGTTTCAGTACAGTATTAATAAAGCTGATGTCCAATTCCTGGCTTATAGATACATAGACGACTTGATCGTGTTAAACTTCAATAGTGATTTTAATGAAATTTCTCAAGAAATTTATCCTGATTCCCTGACATTAAAGAAAACAAATAATAATGGTTTGGAGGCTGATTACCTTGATTTAAAAATAATTTTAATAGATAACAAAGTACATATTTCAATCTACAATAAACGTAATAGTTTTAAATTTCATGTTAATCCGCTTGTTCACTGGTCCTCCAATATTTACAAACGTATATACATTAATATAATTATCAGTCAAATATTTCGATTTTTTAGAATTTGTACAGATAAACATTTGTTTAAAAAGGAATTCTTTCATTTTAAAAGTAATCTATATTACAAAAACAATATTCCTTTAAATTTTATAAAAATATATTCAGATTTTGCAGATTTTCTTCATTACTGATCGATTTCTTTTCGACGTCAGTGAAGGACTCATATTTCCTAAAGCCTGTTCAAGGGTGGTTTTATGATGATGTGCTGTGTCGATTGCCAACAGACCTGGAATGAATTTGGATTGGTTGACTGGATGTTGGATTCTGCGTTGTTTAGTTTGTTTTATGTTCTATATTTTGGTTATGGCAACGTGGCTGAGTTGGTTGAGTGTGGTTTTTTTCAACGAACATATTTTTAGCATCTTTTACTGTGTTCCAAGTGAGGCATTCATTTAATATAATAATGTTGGTGTAGGGTCCTGTGGGGGAGCATGTGATAATAGCCATCGAATGCTTAACATTTGATTTTGCTATCACTGTTCTGGCCGAAACCCACTGCCACATATTTTATATACATTTTTTTGAATGCTCGGCTGCTTTTGAAATATAACCCACTGCCGATGAGGCCGCAGCCTGTTTTTTCATAGTTTTTGTTACAATTTTAATTTTTTACAGTTATATTCTTCTTGTCCTGTGAGGAGGGGGGGGGGGGGTGCGCTGGTTCAGGCTAAATATAATCTTATACTGGTTTATATATATATATATATATATATATATATATATATTTATCAAATTGGGGTAATTGAAATGTATTATAATTTGCTAAATAAACCTATAAAATTGATTTTGTATGACGCATGCAAGCAATCTTTAAACAAAAACCAGTCAGAGAAGTAGTAAATATAAATCCTAAATTCCATTAAAACAATGAAAGCATCTAAAAAAAGAAAAAACATATGCCAGACGGGGTGGGGGCAAAAAGCATTGCTTATCAACTCACATCTTTTTTTATATTAAGAATGTGTAAAAATTTTTAATGGTGATTTGTAATTGTTTTATAAAATGTGAACATCAACATGGAGTCTAATTTTTTTAACTCTGCGGAATATGTATATAATTTTCTTTTAAACATATTCCTTAATTATTCTTATTAATGGGACTATACAATAAGCCATATTTAATTTTAATTTTTTATTCCCATATACATTGTATTTTATAAATATAAGCTAAATACATTTTATATAATTTATAAGAAAAGATTGATCTAGAAAATAGAAAAAAAATGCACTGTATGTACTGTTCTTCATTGCTTGAAAAACATTTTGAATGTAAAAAGTAGTTATTAATCTCTTTAATAAATATTCAATCCAACATTATAAAAAATGTAAATATAAACTTAAAATATACCAAAGCAGTTTTATACGTAAACTTTATATTGGCATAAGCAACATTTTATTTAAATACTTAAATATCACGTTTCCTTTTTTAGTGCCAATAGTTTACTTGTATCATAAACATAGAGAATGCGTTTGTATAGTAGAAAATTTAATAACTGATACAAAATGTCTTTAATTAAATATAAAAAAATCCCTGCCGGCTCGGGCCTACAGGCGGAGGTAGATTTCGATGTTAAGTACTAAATTCTCCAACAAAACTTAAATCAAGATTAGAGATAAAACCCAGTTTCTTCACAAAGAGCGAGCTGTAGGGAGCTAAACTTTTTGTGAAAATTGTAATATACACGAATACACACACACATATATATGGAATAGGTTTAAAAAATGGCTACAAAAAATTCAGAGAACCTTAAAGTGTTAAAATATGTTAATATTTCCATAGTCGGGTTTTTATCATGTTTTAATACGTTTCTTCAAACTTACACGGCGTTACATATTCACCTGCTGAGGTCCATTATATTTCCAATATGACGCAATATACATATTTTTTTAATTCGTCAAACTATTTATTTTGAGTTTTCATGCTGAAATCTTACTCTAGGAAACTTATGACGTAATATTCAATTTGTTTTCAATTTGTCAAACTATTTAATTTTACACGTGAAAATTTTGCAAAAGAAAAGTAATTGTTGTGGTGAGAATTTTATTATTTGTTTTTTTTTAATTGTTGGCAACTGCTATAACGAAAAACTTTTATTTTTTTCTTGCCATTGTTGTGTAAGAGCTGGTTTTATCAGAATCATGTTAAGACAGTATTCAAAACTTTGAACCCTCCCCATTTCCACCCTCTTGGGCCGATTTCGCCCATTTTCAATCCCCGCCGAGATATTAGCCATCTCAAAGTTGTTGGCGAGTTTGAAGATGATTTGTGCATAATTGCGACTTTTATCGTGCGGACAAAATTTAGTACATACATACATACATACATATATATATATATATATATATATATATATATATAAACTTTTTAGGTGGGGGTGGTTTTGGGTTCCTGGGATCCTATAATGAAAAGTTATGAAGGAATTTTTCAAAAGTCGCACCATGGTAACGACTGCAATAGGTAGTATTTCTTACGAAATCTACCTAAAATTCTTATACCAATTTAAAAAACAGTAAAAATAATAATTAGTACTTTATAATTATACTGTTAACCAAAAATATAAACTTCAATATATTAATAAATGGAATATTAGATTTACCAACTGGTCAAAAATCTTGTCATAAGCTTAAATAAATAATTCCTATCTGTTTTAGAAATTAGGTAGATACTAAATGAATCTGAAACGTTGTGTATGAAGATTTAGGATTTTAAATAATAATTTAAAACATTAGTAATTAAAAAAAAAATCTTTCAAAAGTGTCATCTCTTAATTTAAAACCAGTAACATGTGTAAAGAAATTTTCCCAGTATTAGTATGCTATTTTTCAATCTGAAACCTTTTCTTGTTATCAGAATCATTGAATATCATGTCTTACTCCAAAATATTAATAATTATAAATACTAATTCATTTACTGTTAGTGTTTATAACCAGGAAACAGTAAGGAACCCCAAAAATTCAATATAAATAGAATCTCAAATCACTGCTAAGTGCAAGTTAATGTTTACACCTACTACTATGAATGCATCCATGAATCAGCATATCTCGGTGTCAACATTTTAAAACTAAGATAGTGCTTCACGTTTTGTTTTTGCTTTCGAGTTCCGACGAATTAAAATACTTCACATCTAACTATTGAATAGGAGGAATGAAATGTTTACGCTCATTTTTTTAAATTCAAAAAGACAGAACGAATGAAGTCGTGATTAATTTTTGCTTTTTAAAACCGTTACACAAAGAACGAATATAACAGACAATTGCTTGTGAATTCAGGAAAACTAAATCAATCTTTTTCTATCAAATGTGAAAGCTATTTAACTCTTATTCATAAAATACGGGGCTGAAAGATTAAAATTAAATAAGACTTACCTTGAATTCCGTAAATAATCACTTTTATATCCGTTTTGTTTAATCATTCAATGGCGGTCGAAATGCCGTCGTTTAGCTTATCTTATAATATCGGCGAAAAGAAAGCCATGCTGTTCTGATTGGCTGATAAGTAGTTCCAATTCTTGGTTCAACTTATTACCAAAACGTGGTGTAATTCAGCATAACGTCCAAGGTTACACCATGAAATGGAGTTTTGGAAAATTAAGAAGTACCATATTTTGGTAATTCTCATTATTTTACTCCATTTATTGGTTCAACGTTAAGCGGAAATTTTTAACAGTGTATATCAGATACATTTAAAATACACATCTTTCTCTATCTCATTTAAAACACCATAAAAGTAAATAAATAAAGGTACTTTTTCAGTATAGGTACTTGACGAAAAGGTGCTTGGCGAGAAAATAAATTTGGCAACGTATTCTCTGGTAACCTGTTTATTGTTTCATCTACACAAGCATTTTTTTCCCATTTGAATTGCAATTTATTTAATACTAGCAGGCTATGCCCGCTGCGCTGGTCAATATTTCCAAATGAACCTTGGATTAAACTAAATGGTGAATTTGAACTTGTATTTTAAACAATATGGATCTTCAGCTTGACCTTGTACATTACCGAAAACGATGCGAACGCCATTGCGATATAATGTTATCTTAAGCGTTGGACAAAATTTAGCAATTAAGAAGTAATTGTTTTGGTTGATTATAAACAGCGCACTTATGGTCGGGTAATGAGACCGTTATGACAACAGGAATTAATACCTCTGTAACTAATCAACATATAATGAAATCGTATATACTAACACCATTCCTAAAAGTCATGCAACAGGGTCACTTGTAACAAAATATGTTCTGTAGATTTTTTTAAAAAGGCTAAACTTTCATAATCAGGTTCACTTAATTTTTGAACTTTTACTGTTGCTCTATAACTAAGTATCCTTGAACAATATGTATACACTAAAACCTTTCCAAAATTATTACCTAACTAATTGTGGTATATCCTACGAAAGTATTATAAACAATCGGAATGAAATACAAATTTCCGTTGTAAATATATAGTAGATGATGATGATGCGATTTTGTGTAATAGAATTCATAGTAAAGTTTTCGCTTCAAACAAAAACGATGCTTTCAATATTAAAGCTAATACACCAATATGTGAAGTATCCGATTACGGAAGGTTAACTTGAATTCTCATGAGAAACTACTCAAAGAAAAGTGAATATGTGGCTTTTGTGATACTTTTATGTCAGCCGGGCGCAGGTAATAAATCAATAAAGATTGTTTTCATAGCATATTCTTATTTTATTATTTTCATTTAAAACACAAACCTTTCACTCATTTAATTTAAAATGCATCCCTTATACTAATTTCATTTAAAAAACTGAAAAGATAAACAATAACAAAAAATAATGCCATAATTAAAAGCAAAAAAATATTTTTAATTTACATACGCAAAATGTAACTACTGCTACTGGGAATTTTAAAAATGCTATCAGCGAGATGTGCGCACGGTTGTTATAAATGTACCCATTTTTTCTTCTTATCGAGGAGCAATTTATAAATCGCACAATATTATTCCAATTCCAGTTTCTTTCAATGAGGAACCTATGACCGGAAAAAATGGAAAAAGACTCTTGTAGATTCTTTGGATGACGGCATCTGACGCCATAAACCGAGTTGATATATATGAAAATAATTTTTAAGTCGTTACAAACATTGCTTTCATACTTAAATATTTTCATTGGTACTACTTGTTATCCCGTCGACCCATTTCGCCAAATTATATAAATCGCCAAACCATTCGCCAAATTATATAAATTGACATAATCTTTATTTTAAATAACGAAATAGCAAATAAATTAGTATAACATTAATAAAAATACAAATAAAACGTCGAAATTAAAATCACTTGATGACGTAAACACGTGTAGTTTGTTTAAATTCAAGTGAATTTGATATTTACGATCAACCATTATTGGCATTTAATCTTATAGTTTGACGATAGATTTTTGGTCGACGGAATATCTAAGTAGTACCTTTTCCATTTTTGTTTTATAACGCTAAATTCTCAGTAATTTTTTCCCTTTTATTTTACATAAAATCACTATTTTTTTTAAAAATTAAGATGCTTGCATTTTTATTTCAAACTCATAGAGCCGTTTTTATTTTTTAGCCAAAAGGGTTGATTTGAATTTTTTCCGTTGCTAGAGTAACGGATGTAATGATAGATATTTTGAGGTTTAGATGCCAAAGACACCGCCAAATTAGAAAAATATGAAATGTGTCATGAACTGTTGGACTTATAAACATTTATTTGGTAGCATTCGATTCAGCATACAAAACTACATAAAAATATGCTATCATTTGACGCATAATTTTGATATTCGATTTTTTCCCCTCCCCGTGCAAAAGCCATTAGGGGTGACACTTTAGAAAATCCTTTCTTAGCAGAAGTTTATGTCATAAGAAGTATTTTTACTACGATTTTCAAGATTTTAGGTTCAGTAGTTTGCGCTGTGCGTTAATTAGTCCCCTAATCCAGACTTTATTTTATATACTATATTAGATATGCGATTTTGCGGTGAATCGATGATCGAAAATTAGTCCAATATCATTTGAAATATTACATAACAGAGGAGAAAGTACGAAGAAAGACGAAGAAGAAATGACGAATTACAAAAGACTTGTAATTTTTTTTTTCAAAATGTTGAATTTTTCCATAGTAATAACGTATTAAAACATAAATTTCCTTAAAAATTATCTTTATTTCCTAGATTTCGAATCTGTGAATTTTCCTATAAATGAAATTGGCGATATGACTTGAGAAAACAGATAATATTTGCTTAAATAAAATGGGTAATATTCGTTGATCTGAGTTCGAGTTTATAAATATCATATGCTTTCGGATTTACGGCGAAAAACATTTTAAAAAGTATGAAATTATTTTACAATATGTATGTGTGGCAGAAATTCACACTGAAATTTAAGTATTCGATTCCATTTTTAAAATATTAACTGATATCTATATAAGTTACAATTGAATATGAAAATGTACTCAAAAAATGATCTCTTTCACCTAAAAAAACACCATTTGTGAGAACATCCTCAAGCTAATGTCACGCTTATGCATTTTTGGCTTAAAATCACATTGTTTGGCGGTAAAAGAAAAATAAAAAATTGTAAAGAAACAAATAGTAATTTCACATGTGACTCACAATTACATCTGCTTGTTTCTTCTATAAGTCACGTGATGGGACAATTAGATATAAAAAAAAGAAAAGAACAGAACAGAAAGAAAACGTCGTTAAAATTTCATCTAATCAAATTTTCAGATTCGTTTCCATATATAACGCATGCGATAAAGAGCCAAATATTGCGTATCAAGTGTAATATTTCTTATTAAATTAATTTTTAAGCATTACAAATATTTCTTTCAGGTTTTGATTAAATGTTTCCGTTTTTTAATATTATCACTCATTAAAACGGATTTTCTTCTTCTTTTTTTCTTTTTTTTTTCCATTTAAATAAAATTAGTAACAGTTTTTCTTTTATTTTTCGAGGTTTAATAGCCGTTTCAATTTTTTTTTTTATCAACGATGAATTTCGCCAAGAAATAAAATGGTAACCTTATCGCCCAAAATAACAGAATTTTCCGTCATAATTCTAAAACTAATATAGGTAGAATAATGTGTTATAGATTAAAACCTTCCCTGAAACAATACCTATCTAACGATATAGGTTCCGTAAAAATCCATGCAGTAGAACTCGAAATCTCGGCGTTCGGAACGAAATTTCCGTTTGGATTTTATATATATAATAGATAGATAATAGAATAGATAATAGATTTTATATATATATAATAGAATAGATAATAGATTATGTGTTATGAACTATCTCAAAGTTTAAAACAGATCGCATTGTTAGATTTCCTAATTTTAACAATATCGCGTTATGTTAGTTCCACATTCCACCACCAGGGTGCGCACTCTATTCTTAACGAAAGCGTATCTGAACGAAACTCCTTCATGCAACCTTTCCGTAGATACATGAATCGGGAGAGTGGCGGTCTTAACCAATAATTTAAGATAATTGCTGAAATTACTACGAAAAATATTTTAAAGGGGCTTCTACGCGGGCATCTAATAGAGTTAGAGGAAATCGGAAGACGTCAAAATAATCGCGGGGAAAAGTTTGCTTGGGTGCTTCGGAGATACTTTTGGCGCGAGATCTAAGCTCTACGACCAATAGGAACCCAGATATTTAAGGAAATATGAAGTAACAAAGTCCAAAATAATAGAATTTTATGTAATAATTCTTAACTAATCTAGGTAGAATGATGTGTTATAGCTTAAAACCTTCCCTGGAACGATACCTATCTAACGGTATAAGTTCCGTAAAAATCCATGCGATAGAACTCGAAATCTCGGCGTTCGGAACGAAATTTCCGTTTGGATTATATATATATAATAGATAAAGAAGCCATTTATCATTTTCTATATAGAAACAGAAATAATTTGTACATTCAAAAATATGTATAAATAAAATGCGTATAAAATCAGGTTTGTTTTCAGAACTGTTTATATATTTTGGCTACATATCTTCCTTTTTAAGCCAGAATTGCACCAAGCTTTTTAAAAAATGCCAATGCGCCTATAGTGGAAAAATATCTAATTAAATAATTAATAGTAATAAAAATAACTTATACGAAAATATTTTATTTCAAAATCAAAACACTGTTTCTAATTTACACACCCGAAAAATAAAAGCTAGCGGCGAGAAAAATGCTGTTGGCGAGATTTGCGTCCGCCCAATATAAAAGTTCCGCCATTTTTACTCAAATTTTTTTTTAATAAAACTGCTTAAAATTTGATTTTTTAGAAAAATATTTAATACAATTAATATTTGAGAGATGAGTTATATTCAAAAATATTTATATGTTTTGAGATAACTTCAGTTAAAATTAGATTGACAGTCTATACCTCTTTCCACCGAAGTAAACATAAAATATTCGTTCTTCAGTGAACGAAAAAAATATTAATTTATGGAGGTAATCATTCACACGGCAACAATAAATGATCTTGACTTCAAATTCATTAAACACCTGTTTGTTTGTTTGTTACTTCATGAAGGGATTTTTAATTCAACATTTATCTGCATTCATAATGACAAATATGTATATAATATACAAACGAAATGCTGCCTGATTGCACAGATTTGTTGATTTCTCTAACAGAATCTTTACATTTACGTTTGTGAAGGTACGTAACTATATAACATTATGAATAAAAGTAATATGTTGCAAACTTAGCTATATTTAAGGGAGACCAAACTGGTTGCCAGAGGCGGCTAGTTTTTAAATAATAATTTCACAATTATAAAATTTAAATGAGTAGCCATTTTATAATAAATTGTGTGCTGTTGATTATCTTTTCTTATGCAAGTCTGGAATGATAAAATATGCAACAACTAATAATAAATTTTCCGCAATACCAAGCTACAATTATTTAACATATTAGAGGGCTCTGCCACCTACGAGCTACGCTCATCAACCCCGAATAATCTGACGAAAACAGGAACAGACAATATATAAGATTTAAAAATACAATACATTTTTTAAATGATAAAGATAAAAGAAAATACTTCACTATAATGATGCAATTAAAAATGCATGTTTCAGACAAAGTATACGATTTTATAAAAATACAGTACCATCGCAATAGAATATGGAATGAAATGTAACATTCCATCACATGTTAAAACTACATCAGATTTTGGACAATAATTGAAAAAAATTCAGCAGCATTTGGGGGGCCCGTGCCCCGAACGCCCTGCCGTAAACCAAGCACTGCATTTATCAGAAAGTACTGCATTTATATTACCTTTATAAACTAATATTGTGTCTTACACTAACTTTATTCAGTAATACAGGGTGGCATAAAGTCTTCCCCTGATTAAAAAAAAATTATTACGAAATAACCAATAAATGTAATACTGTAAAATTTTTATTATGAAAAATTCATGTTCTTAAGTTTTTAGTCCATTAGATGGCGCCACTTGTGCAGGAAATCCATTACATTGCTTGGTTATCAAAACAAAAAAAATCATCACGCGAACGTTTAGTCCGTTCGCAGGCCGTTACGTCCGTTAGAACCGTCTTGGAACTGTTCGTTGCGCCTCAGTTACAAGACTTTCAGGCGCACATCATTTATCAGCAAGACGGAGCACCACCTCACTGGGTGCCACCACCACCTCGTCATTCGTGAGTTCCTTGATGACAAATTCCCTGGAAGATGGATGATGGATCGGTCGGGATGGACCAACACCGTGGCCTCCTCACTCACCGGATATTACTCCTCTAGATTTTTCCTTTTGGGGGTACATAAAGGACAGCGTGTTTGCAACACTAGTAAAACATATTGAAACACTCAAGGTCAGGATCACAGATTCTGTGTCTATAGTGTGACACCCGAAATGTTGGGCAATGCGTGACGAGAGATGGATACCGCATTGACATTTTTCGAGCTGCCAAGGATACTCACATCGAAATTTACTGACGTAAGTACTTGTATTAAAAAATCCATAAATGTCTTTACAATATATTGAAACAAGCATACACCTAATTATATCATTTTTTCTGCTATAAATTATTGTAATCAAGGAAAGACTTTATCACCATCCGTATAATGAATTTAAAGAGGTTACATAAAAAAAAATTGCATTGTGTAGTAGGTTTCTGGTGATTAACTATGATATTTTATTTTCAATTTCTAACGTAATCCTTTATCATACATATTCATGATTTAGTCAAAAATAGATAAAATAAATACAGAAATTCAATTTTCAAACTCAACTCCAGAATAATTTAACTTAAGTAAGTAATATGTATTTGTAGCATCAAATGCAAAATTAACAAGTAAATAAAGCTAATGAGCAAGCTTTAAGTAGCAGTAAAATTCAAAGAAATAATTACAGTACAATACTTCAGTAATAGCTTTAAAATCCTTTTTAGTAATTACTTAAACTCCTTTCTTTAAAATTTGTGTGGAAGACAATTATGATGAAATTTACTTTCTTAAGTCTAGAAAAAAATTAACCAGCTTTAAGTAACGGGTAAAAAACTTTCTACAAATAACTTTTTTAATTAATAGTCATATGTTTGTTACGAAAATCTTTTAAAGCACTTATTTTAAAATTTTATTTAGATAAACCCTGCAAAACATTTTTACAAGTTAAAGAGTTTTAGTTCTCACGCATATAGAAAATTAAAACAAATTATTATAAATAAATTATAATTATTATAATTTATATTGTCATTATTCTACAACATAACGAAAAGATTTTATCTCTCTCTTTCTTTCTTTCCTCCTCTCTCTCTCTCTCTCTTTTTTTTTTGCCTCTCTCTCTTTTTCTCCCTGTGTAAGTGTATGTGCGTTATGTAACAGAAAGAGAGTTTGAGTAATATTGAGAATACGTTTGTAAGGAAAACAAGTAACATAAAAATTTTGTTTTTAAAGTCAATTCCTACTTAGGTCATCAAAGAAAAATTTAATATAATCCCTTAAGCTAATATTAGTTTTTGTTACATTAAAATATCTCAATTTGTTGATTTTCTATAAGCAAGTAGGTTTACAATGGAAGTCTATGGGAATGTGGAGAAATATTAGAGATATCGCCAAGTTGGCGTCACTTTTGGCGACTCATTTTGGTCGCCAAATTTGGCGATATATTGCCAAGTTGGCGACGAACTTGGTGGTATTTGGCGACAGAACAGGATCCCCCCCTATGGTAACCCCCCTTATAGATATGAAGATGCATTAAATGCTTCAATAACCAATGTCCGCCATTTTGTCTCCCATGTAAAACTAAAATTAATTAATTAAAATTTAATTAATGAATTAATATTTGAAAAAACTGTATTAACATCAATTGTCATCCAGTACAAGTTTAAAAAAATTTATTTCAACTTGATAGGATGAATAATAAGTATTTTATTAACGATTGAAAATTTGAACAAGATATATAAATAAATAAATAAATATAGAAAGAGTGTGAACTAATAGTAGGAATTGAACAAGTAATATTAAAATTTTGTTTTTAAAGTCAATTCCTACTTAGGTCATCAAAGAAAAATTTAATGTAATCCCTTAAGCTAATTTTAATTTTTGTTGCATTAAAATATCTCAATTTGTTGATTTTCTATAAGCAAGTAGATTTACAATGGAAGTCTATGGGAAATTGGCGAAATATTAGAGATATCGCCAAGTTGGCGACAAACTTGGCGGTATTTGGCGACAGAACAGGGTCCCCCTATGGTAACCCCCCTTATAGATATGAAAATGCATTAAATGCTTCAATAACCAATGGCCGCCATTTTGTCTCCCATGTAAAACTAAAATTAACTAATTAAAATTTAATTAATGAATTAATATTTGAAAAACTGTATTAGCATCAATTGTCATCCAGTACAAGTTAAAAAGAAATTCCTTCAACTTGATAGGATGAATAATAAGTATTTTATTAATGATTGAAAATTTGAACAAGATATATAAATAAGTAAATAAATAAATCTAGGGAGAGTGTGAACTAATAGTAGGAATTGAAAAAAAAAGAGAAATTTTCTATAAATAAAAACACAATCTTGCTTAATGGTACACAAACCACGAACTTTAATAAGCTAAAAGTTAACTTCTACGTTTCGAGCCGTCTTCAGGAAAATATGATGGTAAAAAGGCTCAAAGTTCACAGACGAAAGCTTCCTGTGCAAGATAATTAGTCGAAATTTGACCAATGATTTGAATACAAAAATGTAGTGTTGCCATCTAGTGAAAATAAATAACTATTAATGAACTGAGATCAAATGAATCAAAAAGATCGATTTAAGAAACCACGAGCGCCGCCATCTACACATGAGGGACAAAACCACGTTCAACTGAGTTTCCATTCAAGTTTTGGCAACATAATACAAGTTTAAGCTGAAATATTGTAACTAGATGTAGATTTAAGACTTTATGATATTATGCCAGATTTTTGGGATATTATAGGATAAATTATCGTTACAAGGTTTATCTTCACGCGCAATGATTTCAACTGATTCTCTAATTTTACTTTCAAAGGGGTTATTGCACGGAACTATAATTTTTGCTTAATCAAAGTTAATATGGCAGACTTCATTAGCTAAGTAGAACCTAGAAAGAGCTGCATTCTGTTTACGATGTTTAATGTCTATTATCTATGTCTATTATCTAATGTCTATTATTTATGTCTATTATTTAATGTCTAATATTTAATTTTAAGTATCTTTATTAATTTTACAAACAAATGAAGGCTTATGAATCATTATATAGCAGTTTTTTGTCGAATTTCTAGAATGACGGCATCTTTTTGCTGCATTTGTGTATGCTTTTGTGACAGTGACGTCCTATGCATGCTTTACTGTGAATGTTCAAGAGTGGATCGTAAATGTGCAATTCTTAAGCGGATGCGAATGACGTCATTTTACATAAAATAAAAGCGTGTGCTTTAAGTCTTAAAATTGTAAAATCATTTCTACTATTTGTATATTCATTTTTTTTTTCATCGGGGCGACACTGAATTCTGAAAAAGCAGAATTCCTGTTTTTAACACTTTCCAACAAAGTTGAAAAGTGTTTATGCATTCGGTTTCTCTGGCCGTCTGGCCGTCTGGCCGTCTGTACGCGCTCTAACTCCCGTAAATATACTCGAATCGTTCTGAAATTTTTGGATGTTAGTAACCTCTACTTTAGCACGAACCCTATTGCAAATGAAGTTTGTAGCATGTTTAGTTCATTTACGGGAGCAGTCAAAAGTTATCCGTTACATTACGGCCTATGGGAAAAAATCGTTTAAAATGATTTTTAATGATGTTACATGCTTTAAAACATAATAAATTTGATATGCAGTTATCAAATGCGCTAAAATATGCATTCTGTAGAATATGCGCTGCAAAGAATAAATATTATTCATTTACAGAGCCACACAAAAGAATTCCGTTACATAATGATATACGGGTGGAGGGAGTTTTTTCGGGCGTACTTTAATTATGTTAATTTATTTCATGTACAATGGAATTGATATACGTCGCCCATGTTTACTATAACTTATTTCATGTATAATACGACGTGCATAGCATTTACAGGGACACACAAAAGATTTTAGATACTATATTAATATAGTATCTGTCGCATACAATCGTATACAAGTCGCATGTATCGCATACAATTGTATGCGAAGTATTGTACGGTACCGATGATTGCTTGAAATGCATTTTTAATTATGTTATGCGCTTTCATGTTTCACTATATTTATGCATTGTATATGATGTGTATAAATGCTGTAATTCATATACAGGGCTACACAAAAGAATTCGTAATGGTTACTGGGTATGATTGTAAATTGCTTAAAGGTGGTTTTTTAATGAATTATTCATTTTTACGCTGAACTGCATTTTGTTTATTAAGAAATGTTTGTATATAAAATTATAAAACATAGATAAAATTATGTACAAGGTCCCGCAAAGAATTGGATACATAGCCGTCTATAAATGATAATTTCTGAAAATGTGATTCCAGTAGTTTTAAGAGTGTTTTACTTTGAATTAAATTTTAGCTAAATAGTGGCGCGTAATAAAGGTACTAGGTTAACTACAAAAGTATACAAGTGTGTTTCCATCTATTAGTATGAATTGCTGAAAGAGAAATTTCAACCTGTTATTTGTTTTCTTGCTAAACTAAATTTCCCCATTATATACCATATATATCAACCTACAGATCAAATACAGAGCTGTTCAAAAGAGTTGGAATACGCATTTGATATGGATGGTAACTGCTGAAATCAGTTTTTCAAAAGTTTTATGCGCTTTCTAAAATGTTTGCTTAGTTCTTTTACATACATTATTTCCCTAAATAACGAAGTTTTTTTAAAGCACACTGGAAGCGTTGGAAAGTGTTTCATAATCTATGCTTAACGCATGATTTTTCTTGTTTGTTTCTTCTTATCGAGGAGCAAATTATAAATCGCCAAACATTATTCGAATTCAAATTTTTTTCATTGAAAATAATTTTTAAGTCACTAGGGGGTCTCCTCCCCCCTACTTGCTACGCTCGCCAACCCCCGCCCCGAGTATTCACTTCGCGATTCCATTCGGTATCGCGAAGCAATCCTTATTTTCTATACAACCCCAGACGTATTTGCTTCGCGCTTCCATTCTGGATCGCTTTGCGATCCCTTATTTTCTACGCATTCAATTTTTAGATTCCACTCGTTAAAAACGCGCTCGTCGCTAATTTGTAGTTACAGTAAATAATCTTATCGTATAAATCTCCTCTCCTCTTAAATTTTCACTTCGCTGCTTTTTTTCCGTCTACATATATGTGTAAAATTATGCATGTAGTGTTACGAATATTGTTAATAGTTAGTGTTTGTGCTTAAAAATAATGTAAATAGTTCAATTAAGCTCTATTCATAACTAATAATAGTTTTTGTTGCATTTAAATATCTCAGTTTGTTGATTTTCTGAAAGCAAGTAAACCCTATTGAATTTCAATGGGAATCTATGGAAATTTGGCGAAATACTGGAAATAGAGCCCAGTTGGCGTCACTTTTGGCTACTAATTTGGGTGCCAAATTTGGCGACATATCGCCAAGTTGACGACAAATTTGACGACGTTTGGCGACAGATCCGAGTCCCCTCCCCCCTTATAGCGTCAGAAATCTCTGACCAATCAGAAGCGTTTCGTGGTATCTACGCCGATTTTCACTGGTCCATTTCCAAAGCAGTACTTTTTTCAATTCCTACTATTAGTTCATACTCTCCCTATATTTATTTATTTATTTATATATACAAGGGGGCTCTGCCCCCTACGAGCTACGCTCGCTAAACCCCGTTCAGACACCCAGATTCTAAAAGCATGCTAATTTCATCGGCCTTAAAAAGTTTGAATTATAATTTAAAAAAACAGCGACGGTCTCCCTGTAAACGGGTTTTCATTCATTTTCCTTTGATTGGAGATTTTGAAGGCGAAATCAGCCGCTGCTAAGATATACAATGGCTGTTTTCGTCTTTGATTAAAAACAAGAAAGAAAAATCATGCGTACGGCATAGATTATGAAACACTTTCCAACACTCCCTGAAAGCTTTAACAAAACTTCGTTATTTAGGGAAATAAGGTAAATAAGATAACTAACTAAACATTTAAAAGACTGATTTCTGCAGTTACCATCCATAGCCAAATATTTATTCCAATTCTTCCGAAGAGCCGTGTATTTGATCTCTAGGCTGATATATATTCTATATAATAGAAAATTTAGTTTATCAAGAAAACGCGTAACAGGTTGAAATTTCTCTTTCAGCAATTTAGACTAATAGATGGAAACATACTTCAATACTTTTGTACAGCCCTGTTGTTTACCTAGTACCTTTATTACACGCCACTATTTAGCTAAACTTTAATTCAAACTAAATCACTCTTAAAACTACTGAAATCGCATTTCCAGAATTTATCATCTATAGGCGGCCATGTATCCAATTCTTTGCGTGACCCTCTATATCATTTTATCTATATTCTACAAACATTTCATAGAAAACTACATGCAGTTCAGCATAACACATTTTAAACCCACCTTTGAGCAATTTGCGGTCATACTCAGTAACCTTTACGAATTCTTTTGCGTAGCCCTGTATATCAACTATAACATTTACACACACCATATAGTATGCATAAATATAGTGAAACTTAAAAGCGCATATTATAATTAAAAATGCATTCCCTACCATCGCCGCTAATATACAGTATTTCGGATAGAAAATACTTGTCTGAAATGTTTTGTATGTTCCTGTAAATGCATGTATTATACATGAAATAACTTAAGTAAGCCTCACCGACGTATATCAATTTTATTCTATATGAATTTGTATAATTAAAATACGCCGCAAACAATTTCCCCCTATACCATTTGTAATGGAATTCTTTTGTGTAGCCCTGTAAATGAATAGTAACTATTCGTTGCACCGCATATGCTACAGAATATTCTGCATATTTTAGTGTACTTCGTAAATGCATGTATTTTTTATTATATTTGAAAGGGTATAACATCTTTAAAATTCATTTGAAATGATTTTTTTTCCATTGGTCGTAATGTAACGGAATACTTTTGACTGTCCCTGTAAATGAACTAAACATACTACAAACTTCATTTGAAATAGGGTTCGTGCTAGGGTAAACGTCAATAACCAAAAATTTCTGTGCGATCCGAGTATATTTACGAGAGTTAGAGCGCGAACAGACAAACCGAAATCAATAACACTTTTCAACTTTGTTGGAAAGTGTTAAAATTAGTTAAAAATTCGAAAGTAAGCTAATGTAAAATGAATAAAGTACACAGAGTCTTTGTCTCTCGGTAATTTTTAACACCCCTATGAGAAAGTTCTTTTAAATGTATCGTTTTAAATCTGACGTAATTTTCACCAAAGTTTCCTTTCTCTTTTTAATATTCACATGAAAATTCTTTTGCTGTTAGAAAGGAAATATTATTTGCGCTGTGTTAGAATTCACGATAATAGTTGAAAAGATTATCTCAAAATAAGAAATAAACGTCTCGTGCAAATATATTTTTTAATTTAAAGTGTTTTGCCAACTTTTATTTATTTGGCCTTTTTATATATGACGTAATTTCCTTCATTTGTGACTTTTAACGCATAATAATGAATTTAGTATTTAAAAATTTTCTTTCCCTTTTAAAATTCACGTGTAACTGTAGCTTTTATGATGTAATTTTCAATATTTTCCTGATTTTTAACACGTAATCACTTAATTCTTATTTGAAAGTTTTTTTTTTCTGTTTATAATAGCTACGAGTAAATAATTTTTTTATTTGAAGGAAATATTATTCTTTGCGCTGTTTTTAAAATTGGCAACAGTTTAAAATAATTGCCCTTTTCTAAAATGTGTAAAAAATATCTTTCGAAATGCTGAAAATTTGAATTTAAAATGGAAATAAATCCTCAAAAAATGAGTCAATTTAAAAATATAATTGCAGTGTTCACATCTAGAACTTCCAATGTATAAAATGATCTAAAAATGTTTAAGTTCCTATGTATAGTTTTTCTCCTATAAAGCTTTTTTGATGGAACGATTTTGACCATCTTTAACATTAAATATCTCTTAAAATAATAATTTAAAAACTGTCTGCATCAGCGGATTTGTCAAACATGTCTCTATAATACCACCGATTTTCATATTTTTGTATGGAACAGTTTTCTTAATATTAACGAAGAAAGACCCCCGGTCATAAAAATATGGATGCCGATCTAGTAGGAGTATACCCGGATGCTTTTTCAAGAAGGCTCACGTTTTGAGCACCTTATCGCCAGAGTAACAGTTGGCGCGGAGATGAATTCAACACTACGCACCCTTTCTTGTTCGTGACGTCATACGCGTAGCGAACAGCAGCCCCCATTTTTTTGCTGAGAGCAAAGAGTTTTTTTTTTTTTTTTCATTTGTTTTTCCGCAAATGTAAAACGCTATAAAGCAGAGAATAAAGTATGACGAAATGTTATTTCACCGTGGTTTACAATTAAAACCTTGACAAAACAACAAAGAGCTTTTTCGGATTGAAATGCTTTTAATTTCACAATATATATAATTCAAACATAAGAATACACAAAATACACTGAAACTGTATTAATTCATCATCCCCATAAATTCATCTTTATATGTAATCAAATATCTAGATTTATGAAGGTAAAGAGTTTTTGTTTAACAGGTATGTAATTAATAATACTCAATTGAATGAAAATGTAGATTTTTGAGGGAATCAAATAATCTAAATTTTAGTCTATATCATCAAAAGT
Source organism: Maratus speciosus (assembly GCA_963932465.1). Taxonomy (NCBI): domain Eukaryota; kingdom Metazoa; phylum Arthropoda; class Arachnida; order Araneae; family Salticidae; genus Maratus; species Maratus speciosus. The sequence continues at coordinate 429,778,215 of OZ010800.1, forward strand.
AATAAAAGACCTTTGATAAAACACACTATAAGAGTTCGTAATACAATTTCTTTTGAAAATATTTCTTTTCATTTAGAACACATAATTGAAAATATTTCTTTAATTTAGGTAGGACTTATTCTAAAATACGCTAGTTTGTCTTTCGCCATTTCGGTTCAAAACGAAACACAAAACTACATTTGGCGTTAGAGCTGGCTGAACGTTCTCGCTTTCGCCAACTCGCCAAGGCTGGTGCTGAAAACCTGAGCTTTACTGAAAAAGCTACCCGGATGATCTACGCAGATTTTCATTGGTCCATTTCCAAATCAAACCTTTTTTCAATTCCTACTATTAGCTCACACTCTCCCTATATTTATTTATTTATTTATGTATCTTGTTCAAATTTTCAATCGTTAATAAAATGTTCATTATTCATCCTATCAAGTTGAAATAAATTTTTTAAAACTTATACTAGATGACAATTGATGTTAATACAGTTTTTTAAAATATTAATTAATTAATTAAATTTTAATTAACTAGGGGGACTCCGCCCCCTGCTCGCTACGCTCACCAACCCCCCACGTAATCCATTCGGTAAGCGGTTGCATTCCATTCGGCATCGCGAAGCAATCCCTATTTTCGAGCCAACATCAGACTCGATTTTTAGATTCCACCTGGTAAAAACGCGCTCCTCCCAAACTCCTGACAATTTTATTTCCTTATCTCCATTCTCCTTGCACATAATCATTAGAGCTTACAGAGTTTCTTATTATAAAAATTATTAAATATAAAATTATATATATAGTATTACGAATATTGTAAATAGTGTTTGTGCTTAAAAAAAAAAAATGTAAATATTTCAATTAAGCTCTATTCATAAGCTAATATTAGTTTTTGTTGCGTTGAAATATCTCAGTTTGTTGATTTTCTGCAAGCAAGTAAACCCTATACGCGGATATACTACTATACTACTATTGGATTTCAATGGGAGTCTATGGAGATTTGGCGAAATACTGGAAATAGCTCCAAGTTGGCGTCACTTTTGGCGACAAACTTGGCGACGTTTGGCGTCAGAAAGCCCTGACCAATCAGAAGCGTTCCGCGGTATCTACGCAGATTTTCATTGGTCCATTTCCAAATCGTTACTTTTTTTTATTATAGAAGGATTAATTTTAGTTTTGCATGGGAAACAAAATGGCAGCCATTGGTTGTTGAAGATCAATTAAAGTATTTTCAATAAAGGGTTACCATAGGGGGGGACCCTGTTCTGTCGCCAAATACCGCCAAGTTTGTCGCCAACTTGGCGATATATCGCGAAATTTGGCGGCCAAAATGAGTCGCCAAAAGTAGCGCCAACTTGGCAATATCTGTAATATTTCGCCAAATTCCCATAGAGTTCCATTGTAAACCTACTTGCTTATAGAAAATCAACAAATTGAGATATTTTAATGCAACAAAAACTAATATTAGCTTGAGGGATTATATTAAATCTTTCTTTGATGACCTAAGTAGGAATTGACTTTAAAAACAAAATTTTTATATTACTTGTTTTATATACAGAAAGATTACAAATATTCCTTTCATATTTAAATATTTTCGTTGGTACTACTTAGTTATCCCGTCGACCAATTTGGCTAAATTATACAAATCGCCAAACCACTCGCATAATTTTTATTTGGAACGACATATTAATTGACATAATTTTTATTTTAAATAACGAAAGAACAAAAAAATTAGTATAACATTAATAAAAATACAAATAAAACGTCGAAATAAAAATTTCTTGATGACGTAAACACGTGTAACTTGCTTAAAGTCAATTGAATTTTACATTTACGATCAATCATTATTGGCATTTAATCTTATAGTGTGGCGATAGATTTTTGGTCGACGGAATATCTATGTAGAACCTTTTCGCTTTATAATGCTAATTTCTCAGTACTTTTTTTCCTTTTATTTTACATAAAATCACACTATTTTTTAACACTTTCCAACAAAGTTGAAAAGTGTTTATGCATTCGGTTTGTCTGGCCATCTGGCCGTCTGTCCGTCTGCACGCGCTCTAACTCCCGTAAATATACTCGAATCGCTCCGAAATTTTTTGATGTTAGTGACCTCTACCATAGCACGAACCCCATTGCAAATGAAGTTTGTAGCATGTTTAGTTCATTTACAGGGGAAGTCAAAATTTTTCCGTTACATGACGGCCTATGGGAAAAAATCGTTTAAAATGATCTTTAATGATGTTACATGCTTTCAAACATAATAAAATTGATATGCATTTATTAAGTGCACTAAAATATGCATTCCGTAGAATATGCGCTGCAAAGAATAAATACTATTCATTTACAGGGCCACACAAAAGAATCCCGTTACATAATGATATACGGGTGGAGGGAATTTTTTACGACGTATATTAATTATGTTAAATTATTTCATGTATAATGGAATATATATACGTTGCTGAGGTTTACTATAACTTATTTCATGTATAATACGAAATGCATAGCATTTACAGGGACACGCAAAAGATTTCAGATACTATATTGTATTCGAAGTATTGTACGGTAGCGATGATTGCTGGAAATGCATTTTTAATTATGTTATGCGCTTTTATGTTTCACTATATTTATGCATTGTATATGATGTGTATAAATGCTATAATTCATATACAGGGCTACACAAAAGAATTCGTGATGGTTACTGGATATGATTGTAAATTGCTTAAAGGTGGTTTTTAAATGAGTTATGCATTTTTACGGTGAACTGCATTTTGTTTACTAAGAAATGTTTGTAGATAAAATTATATACAGGGTCACGCAAAGAATTGGATACATGGCCGTCTATAAATGATAATTTCTGAAAATGTGATTCCAGTTGTTTTAAGGGCGTTTTACTTTGAATAAAACTTTAGCTAAATAGTGGCGCGTAATAAAGGTACTAGGTTAACTACAGCGTTGTACAAAATTATACAAGTATGTTTCCATCTATTAGTATAAATTGCTTAAAGAGAAATTTCAGCCTGTTATTCGTTTTCTTGCTAAACTAAATTTCCCCATTATATAGCATATATATCAACCTACATATCAAATACAGAGCTGTTCAAAAGAATTGGAATGCATATTTGATATGGATGGTAACTGCTGAAATCAGTTTTGCAAATGTTTTATGCGTTTTCTAAAATGCTTACTTAGTTCTTTTATATACATTATTTCCCTAAATAACGAAGTTTTGTTAAAGCATACAGGAAGTGTTTCATAAGCTATGCTTAACGCATGATTTTTCTTACTTGTTTAGTTTACTTTTATTTTAAACTTTTTTTCCATGTTCTCATTGAACATTTCATTGAACTCATCACCTTATATTGAAAACAATGTTGATTTAATTTAGAATTAAATGCAATTTTTAATCAAAAACATGGTTTAACGAAATGTGAGTGTACTATGTGAGAAGTCTGTTCAAAAACCTTTCGAATGATAGACAGATAGATAAATAGATAGATAAATTTTTTGATCTGGATATGGTTTTAGATTCTACGGGTCGTGATCGGTGTAGATCTGCAAAATATTTTCAGAAATTCCAACATAGAGGAGAACGTAATAAACAGTATTTCTTACGAAATGTACCAAATGAGCTTAAAATAATTCTTTGATTTAAAAACTGCCTATTTTAACATATTTATCATACATTTCTCCATAAAACTACCAGTTTTCATGTTTTAATATGAAATAGTCTTTGCAGGATAACCTGAGAAAGAGAAAAATACTAAATTCAATTGCGGCAGCAGTAAGTACGCTTTTACGAATCGAGAGAATCATCTTTTAGTTAAATTTAAATACTATTATTTTTCTATGTGTAGTTTTTATGTAATTCATAAAGTATGTTGGGCCTCCGTCTAATTTGATGTCCGGAGAATATGACGGCATAACCGTATATAGCTCGGTAATCAGACTCTGTATCTACTGCCAGAGAATCCAAAAGATTTCGATTACTTTTTCTGATTTCAGTGAACAATGATCCCGTTTCTTCAAATTTCTGTCATATTTTTAGGAACCTTATTGGCAGTCAGTGGGCCTTTTCATAAGCTCTTCCAAGAATAACATTTCGGCATTGTTACCGCAACAAAATCAACAATACAGTGCGTTAAGAAATTATAACACCACTTTGATTTTGAAAATTATGAAGTAAATAAACGTTATAATTAGAGTATAAACACATGAGATATTAAAATACAACATATTTATTAAAATTAGTTTGCAATTATTTTCAGTAATGCAATAAATAAGTATGTTAACAAAAATATAAGCAATGATTGAAAATGCACTGTTAACAAATTTTAAAACCACTTGTCTAAAAACAAAAATAATATGTAAATTAATATGATATTGGTCCTCCATTTTCCCTTATAACCTCAAACACTCTGTTTTTCATAGAAGTGACCCGGTAATTAAGTACAGATTCCGAAATATTGTGCTATTCTTGTACAATGGCTACTTCTAGTACATTGGCAGTTAACAACTGTTTATTATTAGCATAAACTGTGCAACTTAATTAGTTCCTAAGATTTTCCATAGGGTTTAAGTCTGGACTTCGATTTGGCCATGACAAAACATGATTTTTTTTTCTTTTTAAACAATTGCTGAGTGAATTTAGACACATGGTAAGAAGCATTGTCCTGCTGAAACATCCAGTTAGCACCACCTAAAAAAGGTTCAAACGGTATCAGATGGTCATATAACATAGCCTGATATTGCGCAGAGTTCGTATGTCCCAAAATTCAAGTTATATCGCATAATCCATCATAGCTATAAGCTCCCCAAATCATTCCTGATCCTCCTCCCAATTGTCGACTGAAGCATTATTTCGATTCTTTCCTCAAATCATGCCAATAGTGTTTATAACCATCCAGACCGTCAAGAATAATTTTTTTGTCATCTGAAAATATCACTTGTTTCCATTTCTTGTTTCGTGTGTCCAAACTGTTACGTGTGAGGTCCTTTTGCTGAAACGGTTCGAAATTTCCCGAGTTGAAAGACATTTTTGAGTAGATAATCGAAATATTTGTCGATCATCCTGTGCTGTCAAAATCCTTTTCTTCGAGTTCGTTTAATTTAATTTGAATCCTTTTTTCTTATTGTTTCATTGTGAATGGCAGTTTTAGAACGTTTCATTAACCGAGCTATTTCTCGTTCAGATTTACCAGCCCCCTTTTAAAACGAAATTTTTCTTACTTCAGTCGCAGACAATTCTTTACCCCGCGACATCTTCAAACATACCGTAAACAACGCTATCTAAACCTACGCTTTGGCTTCTCGGGAATACTTTCACGATATACAAATGCGTACGTTTTACGATGATTCTGATTTGACGTATAATATTCTAATTTCTTCAGGTGGTCTTTTAATTTCTTCACAGTCACCTTATTTACGTTTTAAAATATTAGATGATTTTAATAAAATGTATTTTAAATTTTAATGTAGCAATTATAACAGAAAACGTTCTACGGTCAATTTTAAATACACACGCTAAAAATTTGTATGTTGTGTCTTCTTCTTCAGAAGTGCACAAGTTCGTTAGTGGTCTTATAGTTTCTTAACGCACTGTATTTAAAAACATTTACCAGTTAAGCGTTTTCTATTAAAGTAAAAATAATCTGAGGTTGTGGAACATTTCACAATTCACACCCCTTCGCGGGCCTCTTGCTCGTCTGCGAAGCACCGTAGTCATGTGACACGCATTGGAGAAATGATTTTAAATATTTTCTTTATATGTAGATACCGGGTGTCTTAAAAAGAACGGATTGATTTTAAAATTCAATAACTTACAAACGGTGAAAAATTTATAAAAATTTCTTGCAGGAGGGTTATGTATGAGGTCAAAAGTTTTTTTGCAGTGATTTTTAATTTTAGTTCGAATTACAAACAATAGATGGCGATGCGATCAATAGACGCTAAAATCAGGTTCGATTTCTGGTCCTTTGGGACCCACTCAATACATTTTAAACTCCTTTTCCGCATGGAAGAAGAGAAAGGCCAAAAAATTGAGCCTGTATTTATCGCCTATTGTTTACAGCGCCATATATTGTTTGTCATTCGAACTAAAATCGAAAATCACTGTAAAAAATTTTTGATCTTATGGATAACCATCCTACAAGAATTTTTTTAATATCTGTCACCGTTTGCAAGTTATTGAATTTTAAAATCAGTCAGTCCTTTTTAGGACACTCGGTATAAATTTGAAAGCAGTAAGTATATGCTATTTTTTTCTTTCTTCCAAATTGGAAGAAATATTTTTTATTTTATTTCATTTTGAAATAATCTTGAGATCGCTTAACTTTCACGCTGTGAAAAACTCTTTTGATTTTGTTGATAAAATTAAACGCCTTTCTCCTTGCAATTATATAATGGTTTCCTTAGATGTTAAATCCCTTTTCACTAACGTGCCTGTTCAAGGGGCAATTGATTGTTTGGAAAGAAGGCTGAGCGAATTTCAATACTCTTCCATTGAGATTGATGAAATCCTGCATTTAGTTAGTATTTGTGTCAGGCAAACTGCTTTTCAGTTTAATAATTCTTTCTATTCTCAAACTGAGGGTTTGGCTATCGGTAATCCACTGTCTCCTCTTTTATGTGATATTTATATGCATTTTGTTGAAGAAAAACTCCTCAGTTTATATGAATTTCCTTTCTGGTTTAGGTATGTTGATGATACTTTCATTTTAATTCCCTCTGACCTGGATCTTTCTAATCTCCTTTCTCTTGTTAATTCTGTTGATCCTTGTATCAATTTACTCTCGAAGTCGAAGAGAACAATTCTCTTCCTTTCCTTGACGTGTTGGTTTCGAAACAACCAGATCGGTTCTCTACCTCCGTTTATAAAAAACAAATTCGCTGTATCTCTTCCTCCTCATGCTCTTTCAAATCATCCTCCTCAACAAAAAGTGGCGTCCTTTTATACTTTTGTTTTTAGGGCGTTACGCATTTGTTCTAACTCTTCTGCTCTGAATAATGAAATTAATTATCGCAAATCTCTTGCCCTTGCTCGTGGTTATAATCCCTCTTTGACTGATAAAGCTTTGTATAAATTTAATAAGCCTAAACGTCATTTTTCTGATTCAAATAATCCTCCTAATTTTAACTCTATAACAATTTTGCCCTTTTATTCTCTTCTCTGTTTCAAAATTGCTAAAATCCTTTCTCGTTTTAATTTTAAAGTTATCTTCAAACCTATGAATAACATTAAATTCTCTTTTCTAAAAGTTCCTATTCTTATACTGAGAATCGGTGTGGCGTTTATTTTATTCCTTGCTCTTGCAATTTAGGTTATATTGGTCAAACAAAGAAAGCCTTAAAATTCAGATTAGGCGAGCATCAGAGGTATATTGCAAATCAAGAAATCTCTAAATCTTCGATTGTTTCTCACTGTTGGTCTTCCAGTCATTGTTTCAATTTCTCCATATCCAAAATTATTTCTTCCCCTGCCTCTCCTTCTCACTTGGATTTTCATGAAGCATATTTTATTTCTAAAAATTCTGCTAATTTGTCAATGATCTCCCATCATCTTCTTACCTATCTCCAGCGTTGAAATTACTTTTGTAATTCTTTTCCCTCTTCTCTTGTTCCTTTTCTTTTTATTTTGTTTAAAAAAATAGAAAAAGAAAAAAAAAGGATCTTTTGATTTTTTTCTTGTTTTATTCTTTTATATGTCTTTATTTATTATTATTATTTATATTTTTTAATTTACTTCTTTTATTTTATTTTAATTTCGTTTATTTCTTTTATTTCCATTTTTTCCCCATCAATTTCTGTTCTATCTTTTTGGCAACACTTTTCTCTTCTGCATGTACTCCTTTCAACTAGCGCCATCTGTCGCATTCTTTGCAACATTTTCTATCTTTCAGTTCATTTTTGACCTTGTCCGCTTACGGACGCGTGTTTACTGTAGCTGATGACGAGCTGTTATATTTTTAGCTCGAAACGCATCCTATGTATTGTTTTTATTTTATGGTGATTTTTTACAAAGTTTTATTATTTTAATTAAGGGAAAAGTATCCTTTTAAAAATATATCATGATTTTCAGTTTCTCTTTAAAAATTGTATAGTTTGGTATACCATACTTACTCTATTTTGTGCGATGAAATGACATTAATATTTTAAAAGTGAGTAAAAAAATACACAAACCACGATAAGGAATTATATGACATTTAATTCCTGATGTAAATCAAACTTTTCTTGCTATTTGTTATTTTTCTGTATGAATAATCAGCTTTCGGTTTTAATAACTGAGAGCTGAAATCATGTTTCAGAATTCTTTATTTGTAAGTTATGAGGAATGACACCTGTCACGAAAAGAACATATATGACTTCTGACTGACAACAAATCGTTGATGCACTACATAAATGAGATAATAAAAGCAAATGATAGAATTTGTGCAAATCGTTGTACGTTATGTACAAGTAATGTGTTGCTACTTCTCAGAGTTTCTAGCCATTATATCTTATTTTCTGCTATATGATTAAATGATTTATTGATTTTTACTTTCTTCTATCTTTACAAGAAGAAAGTACTGGATTCGTAAAATTTTCGATTTCCGGTTTTCGATGGATTTATATGTTTTAGAATGTCCTGAACACGATTTGATGATTTTTAGAAAATGACTGTCTGTGAGTCTGTCTGTCACTCTGTGAATCTGTATGTGACAAAAAATTTGTGGACGCTCTATCTCAAGAACTAATGAACGGAATTTCACAAAACTTTAGATTAAGTTAGACCTTGATATAAACTGGCGCTGATTACTTTTTGGTGCAAATCTCCCAACAGGTGGCGCTGTTATGCTGCATTTTTCACGATTTCCGCAATAGCTATATCTCAAGAACTACTACACGGATTTTCAGAAAACTTCAGATTATGTTAGTCCATGATATAATTTGTGCTCATTACTTTTTGGTGAAAATATCCCAACAGGTGGCGCTTCTATGCAGAATTATTCATGATTAGCGCAATAGCTCTATCTCAAGAACAAATGCATGAATTTTCATCAAACTTCAGATTCAATTTGTCCGTGATGTAAATTGGTCTTAATTAGTTTTTGGTGTAAATCACCCAATAGGTGGCACTGCTATGCAGAATTTTTTACAATTTTCGCAATAGCTCTGTCTCTAAAACTAATGCATGGATTTTCCTCAAACTTCAGATTCAGTTAGAAGTTGACATAAGTTGTTGCTGATTAGATTTTGGTGTAAATCATCCAAACGGTGGCGCTGATATGCTGAATTTTTCAGGAAGTATTAACATGTATGAGATAGAAGAAAGTTTTGGGATTGCCACTTCCGACTAGTAAATAATGTAGTAAAGAAATTTCTGGAAAACAAACTCCGTATAATATGGTAAAATTACGCCTTTTTTAATTTGTATATAAGATTTCCCATAACTACGTATAACATTATAATAACCCAGTTCACCTTAAATATATAATTCCCTCTACTAACTTTGATTAACTATAGTTGGTTCGTATACTCAAATTTCATAAAACGCCTATTCTTTTCCAAATTCATACTATTGAATGCAATACATATAATAATACAGCTAACAAAATTCTATTAAAATTAATAAAGTATCCACGCATACAAATACAATAGATAACACACATTGTATAAAAGTTTTTCAATATTCTCAAGGATCTTAAATGCGTAAAAACATAACAACATATGATTTCAACGGTCTTTCACTAACATACATTTATTAGATCTTCATAAATCAGAGTTTTCATTAGGGTGGTCACAAGAAATCAGATTTCGAATTTTTTCCGGGGGACCCCCTCAAAAAGTTGCCAATTGGCTAGAAAATGAGATTGGCAAACTTTCAGCTCATTTGGATAGTGTTAATAAGTGCGTCATTGAGGTCAAAGTTTTAAAAAAAACATGATTTTTAGCAAAAAAAAAATGATGTTTTTACTTCATAAAATGCGTACAATTAAACCTAGAAACATAATACTGGTCTCATTTCAAAAAAAAATGTTTTTGTCTTTAAGAACTACACACCATTGTTTTGTAAAGATTTATAGATTTAAATATATGTGCATTTTTCAGGATCAGACTCGATATGAATCCTAAAAATTGACTTTTTATGAAAATGCGAAAAAACATTGTAACATTCCATTTCATTTGCTTTTCACCTTTTTGTTTTCATTTTTTGCATAATTAAGGGTTTAATTTAAAAAAAATTCCAACATAAAGGAAAAAAATCGAAATCTAAACTTAAAGAATTAAAAGAAAAAAAGGGTAACGAAAGTATAAAAATGAGAATAAATAATGTTCAAATCCATTTTATTATTAAAGTTGTGTTACAAGAAAGGAAGCATTATAAAGAAAACAAATTATTATCCCTTACAATTGTCACCATAAGATGGTTATGGCTTAGATAAGGTGGATTTTGAAGAGTCTTGAAAATTTTTTCTACATTCAGATACATTTTTTAGCAGAAACTGTTTCTATTCTTCGTCTTTTGTTAACCAGGAATTGAAATATCAGATACATTTTATTACCCTTTCAGCTGCGCCATTGACAAAATTAAAACCATTCACAATTTTTTGGCTTTTAAATAATGTTTATTTTCACAACATACATTGGGATCGGTATTTAAAAATGGCATATTAATATAAAACGTCTTAAAATTTACAGTTTGAGGTGAAACAAAAACATCAACTTCTTTGTATAATAAATAATCCACTTCGTTGAACCCTTTTGTTGTTATTACATTAAAACCATCATCATAATAGGGCCGGCCCAAGGGGTGTGCGAAGTGTGCCAAAACATCAACTTCTTTGTCTAATAAATAATCCACTTCGTTGAAACCTTTTGTTGTTCTTACATTAAAACCATCATCATAATAGGGCCGGCCCAAGGGGTGTGCGAAGTGTGTCAAAACATCAACTTCCTTGTCTAATAAATAATCCACTTCGTTGAAACATTTTGTTGTTCTTACATTAAAACCTTCATCATAATATGGCCGGCCCAAGGGGTGTGCAAAGTGTGCCAAAACATCAACTTCTTTGTCTAATAAATAATCCACTTCGTTGAAACCTTTTGTTGTTCTTACATTAAAACCATCATCATAAGAGGGTCAGCCCAAGGGATGTGCGAAGTGGGCCAAAACATCAACTTCTTTGTCTAAAAAATAATTCACTTCGTTGAAACCTTTTGTTTTTCTTACATTAAAACCATCATCATAATAGGGCCGGCCCAAGGGGTGTGCGAAGTGTGTCAAAACATCAACTTCTTTGTCTAATAAATAATCCACTTCGTTGAAACTTTTTTTTGTTCTTACATCAAAACCATCATCATAATAGGGCTGGCCCAAGGAGTGTGCAAAGTGTGCCAAAACATCAACTTCTTTGTCTAATAAATAATCCACTTCGTTGAAACCTTTTGTTGTTCTTACATTAAAACCTTCATCATAATAGGGCCGGCACAAGGGGTGTGCAAAGTGTGCCAAAACATCAACTTCTTTGTCTAATAAATAATCCACTTCGTTGAAACCTTTTGTTGTTCTTACATTAAAACCATCATCATAAGAGGGTTAGCCCAAGGGATGTGCGAAGTGGGCCAAACCATCAACTTCTTTGTCTAAAAAAAAATTCACTTCGTTGAAACCTTTTGTTGTTCTTACATTAAAACCATCATCATAATAGGGCCGGCCCAGGGAGTGTGCGAAGTGTGCCACCGCACGGGCGCCGAGTCGGATGGGCACCAAACAGATGAAAAGATGACCACAAGAGCACTCATAAAAATGATTTTTTGCTCTGCGGTTTTTTTTTTTTTTTTAATTTTCTATAGCTAGGTTGGGTCCAGCTCGAGGAAGGGTTATTCGTTGTGTTTTAAAAAGAATTCAAGAGCAATTTTTGGATGCAGACAAAGACTTTCTGTTCTTTATCTGAATGGAATTTTCTTTAAGGTATTAATGCTCAAATGGCTTCGTTGTACTGAGAAAAGAAACAGAATCACGGACCCCAGAAACCACCCGATTCAAATGTGCTTCCCTTGCAAGATGCAAATTAATTTCGACTTTGCAGGTTTATGCTGAACTCTTATCACTTCCGGCTATTTAAGAGCATTATTCTAGAGTCCTCTGATACCACAGGGAATCTAAGATCTCACCTTCCCCTCTGCCCCAGATGACCGGGAAGTTGAAGGTGTAGAATTTATAAAATAAAAAACAGACGTCTTTGAAAAAAAATTCTTCTAGCAGTTTCTTCAGGATATGAGCTCACCTTCTGCTAATAGTCGAAAATGTTAGAGTCAGAAATTTTTCCGAAAAATGAAAGCGATTAAAGGGCATGAAACTAAAAAAATGTATGCAAGTAATTCTGATTAAATTGACCGCAGTATCGAGACAATATGGTTCGGTCATTCACTAATTATTTTATTAAACTGCTGTAAATGGAAAATTTAATAGGTAGAAATGAATCAAACAAAACATTTTTCAAGAAGCATGATTCGTTTTTTTTTTAATTTCGTTTAAATGAGTACTTTTCATGTGAATGTGAAACATAGTAGAATATTTAAAGTTACAATGCAAGCTCGTAGTATTTGAAAGTTGTCAGTTCTTGAGATACATTTTATTTTTTGAAAATCTATTAAACAGAAGTTGGGTAGAATTACTTTTCCTTAATTTCTAATTAACAGGAGTCAGGAGCTCTCAAGGAATGGATAAATCAACATAACCTTGACAATGCAGAATTGTGAAACAGGAGGCTATGTTTTAAAAAAAAATTATCTGCATATTCATTTTATTTTGTAATCGTCTTGAGAAAATCTTTCATTTAATACATTTATCGTTAAATATACATATAATATTTTATTTATTTATTTTTATTTGCGGCTTTAGTGTCCGCTATGTGGATTTTTTGTACGATGTCCTATACCAGGGACGGCGAACCGTTTCACATCTACGTGCCAAAAATTTCCAAAAATATATTTTATGTGATCATGATGTGCCAACAATAAAAAATTCTAATGCATCAAATAATAATGAATCAAAATTACTTAAAATTTTCTTTTTAGCATTAAAAAAATATGGATAGTATTTGATGTTATACTTAAAAAATTATTTTATAGATATTATTTCTGTTGTCTCATTTTAGATGCCAAAAAATTTATATGAACTTCGTACTTGCAAGGAAGGTCTCCATACGGGCATATTCAGAAAAATCTGAAAAAATTACAGAGTGTTCTTCTCATGTAGATATATATGTTTATAAAAACTTTTTTGGCGGAACCTCGATAGAACGCATCTTTGGCAAATTCTTCGGTTGTTAACTCCTGGCATAAAAATGATTTTTGATATTTTTAGTGGGAATTCTAAAAAAAAATATTAAATGTAAAAACTCCATTAATTCTGGCCGTTTCTAACTTGAATTCTCCTAAATGGATTTTGATTGAGCTTAAACTGTTAGTTATATAATTTTTCATCGAAGGTTTTAGTATATAACATATCGTGTACGTTGCTCAGTTACATAACTACGGTAGAAAGTTCTACAATCAAGTGATCGAACCATAATTCTCGTCGCCAATTTATTTTAACTACCGAGTTATGCTTAATTAATCCTTTATGTACTGAATTATGAATTCATGAAAATTTTATCTTCTTAAAGCATTTTTCGTGAATTTTTGAAACTACATTAGAAGATTTACATAAACATTTAATAAATTTTAGAAAGATTTTAGAAGGATTGAAAGATGTAGAACGATTCATTAAATTTGAATTTATAGGAATTTTATGCAATATTTATAATCCCATTGAAATCTTTTATTTTAAATATTTTCTTAGATTTTTTTAGAATTATGAAATGTAGAAATATAATGTACTTACAATAGAAATAAGGAAATATTTCCGAATTGAAAAATTCCTCAACGGTCCCAAACGCCAAGAAAACTGAAAAGATGCAAAGGCAAAATAAATCATTCTTTTAAAAATATTTTTGTTTAGTGTAACCAATAATGCTTTTGAAACAAGATAGAGTAATGCATCAATAACTCATTCTAAACTGTATTACAACAAATCGATGTATTAAATGAATTGTATAACAAGATATTTTAATGGTACTTATAAGTACCGTCAGTAGATAAAGGGTTAATATACTTACAGCTAGATGGGAATAAGGCGAACTCTCAAAAAATAAAGCATTTAAGATAACACAAATAAAAGCTAGTATGTCGTGGCCATCCCAAAACTTTCTTCTATATAAATAACACCAATTAAACAATTTACATAGTACAAGAAATTGCATTTATTTAGCACCAATTCATATCAAAGTATATCTGAATTTGAGATTTGATGAAAATTTGTGCATTAGTTCTTGAGATACAGCTATAGCGGAAATTCTCAAAAACGTAGCATAGCAGCGCCACCTGTAGAGCGATTTGCACCAAAATATAAAAAGCACTAATTCATATTATGGTATACCTGAATCTGAAGTTCATTGAAAATTCAAGCATTAGTTCTTGAGATAGAACTATTGCGGAAATCGTAAAAAATGCAGTATAGCAGCAACATCTGTTGAGCGATTTGCACCAAAATGTATAAAACATAAATACATGTCAAGGACTAACTGAATCTGAAGTTTAATGAAAATCCGTGCATTAGTTCTGGAGATTGAGCTATTGTGAAAATCGTGTAAAATGCTGCATAGCAGTGCCATCTGTTGAGCGATTTACACCAAAAACTAATCAGCACCAATTTATATCAGGGACTAAATGAATATAAATTTTTATTAAATTCCGCGCATTAGTTCTTGAGATAGAGCGCCCACAAAATTTATGTCACATACTGACACACAGACAGACTCGCAGACTCACAGACAGACACTTTGTAAAAACATGTTTTCCGGAATCTCTGACCCTTAAAACATGTAAATCCGTTGAGAACTGAAAGTCGAAAATTCTCACAAATCCAATACTTTCTTCGTTTAAAGACAGAAGAAAGTAAAAAGGACAAATATTCAGATAGAAATTTCACTATATTTTTTAACTCAATAAATGGTACTCTCGAATTCTTTTAATCTATAATTTCTAATTCTGTGAACATCTTGTTTTAATCGATTTTTATATGTCTAATCTAACTTGGCAACCAATCAAAGTATTTATGATATCAGGTTTGAACGTAATGTTATAGTAAAACCATGAATTGTTATCCTTGATTTTTTATTATTATTCCTTTTTTCGCGTATGTTAATAAAATAACATTATCCATAATTGAAATTTTAAGGTCAGATCCATTAATAATATTGGAACAGGTACAAATTCACGAAATGCCAAAGAAAGATGGTGGCATAGAACTAAAGATCAGATCATATCTATCATGTCTTAAAGATAAAATATTCAAAAAGCATCATCTTTACTTCCTGGAAAAATAATTATTACATGCTATAATATTTTTTTGTAAACGAAATTTGGTTACGAGTACATTAAAATAACCTTTCAAGTAAATATGAATGAAATGTTTAAAGATTAACGTTAAAATTTAAAAAAATGTGTAAACACATTTTTACGAAATAAATTCATTACTTTATCAGATAATTTTTTTAAAAATGACAAGCTTTTAATTTTTACTTTCTTCTGTCTTTACAAGAAAAAAGTATTGGATTCATGAAAAATTTTGACTTCCGGTTTTCGATGGGTTTATACGTTTTAGAATGTCCTGAAGACGATTTGATGGTTTTTAGAAAATGTCTGTCGGTGAGCCTCTCTGTCACTCTGTGAGTCTGTCTGCCTGCATGTGACGAAAATTTTGTGGGAGCTCTATTTCAAGAACGAATGCACGGAATTTACTAAAACTTTAGATTCAGTTGGACCTTGATATAAACTAACTGTTAAAAATTTCTGTAAAAACACAGAAAAAAAAGCGAGACTCTCTGTAAATTTACACAAGTTCTTGGTTAAATGCATTCGACTGAGTTTCTGGATCACCATTTTACCGACATTTCCCTTATCTTATATCTAATTCCCTGTAGGGATTTCCATGCCTTTATTTAAAGATATTTTTATATTTGTTAAAACTTACAATTCAAAATACACACTTTAAAAATTCTTTTTCAATGTTATTAGACATTTTAAAAAAGAAAATTTAGTTTAAAAATTGTTTTTTTAAACTTAGAATAATTTAGAAAGGGAAAAATCATCTCCTCGGAGTTAGTGGGGATTTTTATCGACAATCACTTTGCAGTTTTTCCCTTCACCATATATCAGAAACTTGGCAATATTAAAAGTAAATTGCGTAGTATTATTTCAGAGCTGTTATTATCATTACAATGCTATTATTATTATTATTTCATTGGTAAATGCGTCATAAAAAAGGGGGTCATAAAAAAATATTAATCTTTTAGAAACATATTACACAAAATGAATAAAATAATGAAAACCTAATAAATCACTTTTAAATAAAAAAATATATTTATTCTGTTTATTTTCTTCTTATTTCATACTAAAAAATTCTTTTAAAAATATTAGCGCATTAAAAAATAAATAGTATGCGACAATTTCTAAAAATTCTCTAAAACATTATTGTTGTAAAAAAAGAATTAGATTCATTTTTTTTGTATTACTTAAACTAATTAAAAAATTTAAATTGATTAAAAACAATGATAGGTATTATGTATCGGTCTAAAATAAATTAAAATAAACCGTTTACGAATTTTCTAAGGAATATATTTGAATCGAAATCTTTGAAAAGCACAACAGATTTTCCCCTGCAGAATCATAAAAGACGTGCTTTGTACTCAATGACAACAGCACATATAGCCCGGTCAGTAAGGTGTTCCTCTGCTATCTGGAAGACCCGGTTTCAAACCCCAGGACGGTTAGAATCAAGTTGTGTAAATATTAAATGACGCAGTAGTCCAAATTCACTCGAAAAATTCAACTTCTTTGAAGCTCACTAAACACTGAGTGATTCACGAATTTTGAAAACCAAATTAAATTATTATCATTAAAAATAAATTTACAGAGTCTTAGTGTATTTTTAACGATGTTAATTTACAGAGTCTACTGTAAATTTACTGTATAACTTCTCTGTAATTTAACAAAATCTCTGTTTTCTTAGTTTCTGTAATTTTACATAACACATAAGATAATGGATTACCCGTAGATTCTCTGTAATTTCACAGAAAAATTTTAACAGTGTGACGCTGATTAGTTTTTTGTGTATATCGCCCTACATGTGGCGCTCCTGTGCTCCATTTTGTACGATTTCCGCAATAGATCTATCTCAAGATCTAATGAACCGAATTTCCGGAAGCGATAGTGCTGGAAACGAAAAAAGCAGTCGTACTGAGAAAATAATTGTAAATCAAGTTCTAATTAATTGAACGAAAAATAAAAACACAGGTCGCTTATAAATCTCTTCAAAAAGTCACGTCAGCAAGTTTCATATTTTTACTTTTAAAAACGAGTCTGAAAATGTGTCAGAAAATTTCGAGTTGTTGAACATGGAAAAATATTTTTTTTAATACCGCCGTAACATGATTCTGATAAAACGAGCTCTTACAGAAAAATGAAATTAAAAATTCGTCAAAAGCTGCCAGATAAAATTGTTAAACTGTGTTTATCTCTCATCTTGATTTAGTTTTTGTTAGTGAAATTAGTTCTTAACATCAAAATCTGCCATCGCCTATAGGGCGAGGAGGCAGGGATTTTTTATTTTACAATATAGATTGCAAATCTGTTCAACTGTATTACTTATCTTATCGTATATTCGTCTTGTTGTTATATATGCAAAATGAATAAAACACATCGCTATTGATAAATTAACAAGAAAGAAAAATCAAGCGTCAAGCATGCATTATGAAATATTTTCCAACACTTCCAGATTACTTTAATAATGTAAATAAAGTGCCTAAGTAAATATTTACATAGTAGGCTAAAATTTATTATAGTAAGAAAACGCATAACACAGTTGAAAATTCATCACAGAAATTTCTACCAACAGACGGAAACGTACCTGAACTATTTTGTACCTGTATATTACCTTGTATACTATCTGTATATTACACTGTATATTACCTATAGATTTTTATACACGGTTACATATTAAAGTGAAACTTAATTCAGGTAAAAACACGATTAAAACTAACTGAAATCATGGCGAAACAGCACCGAAAACTGGCGATATGAAGCAATTAAAACAATAAAACTTTGTAAAAAATCACCATAAAATAAAAACAATACATAGGACGCGATTCGAACTAAAAATATAAGAGCTCGTCATCAATACAGTAAACATGTGTCCGTGAGCGGAAAAGGTAAAAAATGAACTGAAAGGTAGAGAATGTTGCAACGAATGCGATAGATGGCGCTAGCTGAAAGGAGCACATGCAGAAGAGAAAAATGTTGCCAAAAAGATAGAAGAGAAATTGATAGGGGAAAAATGGAAATAAAAGAAATAAACAAAATTAAAATAAAATAAAAGAAGTAAATTAAAAAATATAAATAATAATAATAAATAAAGAAATCTAAAAGAAGAAAACAAGAAGAAAAAATAAGATCCTTTTTTTTAACAAAATAAAAAGAAAAGAAACAAGAGAAGAGGAAAAATAATTACAAAACTAATTTCCACGCAGGAGATAGGAAAGGAGATGATGGGAGACAAGATTAGCAGAATTTTTAGAAATAAAATATGCTTCATTAAAATCCAAGTGAGAGAGAGAGGCAGAGGAAGAAATAATTTTGGCCATGGAGAAATCGAAACAACGATTGGAAGACCAGCAGTGAGAAGCTATCGAAGATTTAGAGATTTCTTGATTTGCAATATACCTCTGATGCTTGCCTAATCTGAATTTTAAAGCTCTCTTTGTTTGACCAATATAACCTAAATTGCAAGAGCAAGGAATAAAATAAACACCCCAGCGGTTCTCAGTAGGAATAGGATCTTTTAGAGAAGAGAATTTAATTTTATTCGTAGGTTTGAAGATAACTTTAAAATTAAAACGAGAAAGGATTTTAGTAATTTTAAAACAGAGAAGAGAATAAAAAGGCAGAACTATTATACAGTTAAAATTAGAAGGATTATTTGAATCAGAAAAAGGACGTTTAGGCTTATTAAATTTATACAAAGCTTTATCTGAATATATAGCTTCCCTGAATAATGAAATTAATTATCTCAAATCTCTTGCCCTAGCTCGTGGTTATAATCCCTCTTTGATTTATAAAGCTTTGTATAAATTTAATAAGCATAAACGTCCTTTTTCTGATTCAAATAGTCCTCCTAATTTTAACTCTGTAATAGTTCTGCCCTTTTATTCTCTTCTCTGTTTTAAAATTGCTAAAATCCTTTCTTGTTTTAATTTGAAAGTTATCTCTAAATCTATGAATAAAATTAAATTATCTTCTCTAAAAGATCCTATTCCTACTGAGAACCGCTGGGGTGTTTATTTTATTCCTTGCTCTTTCAATTTGTGTTATATTGGTCAAACAAAGACAGCTTTAAAATTCAGATTAGGCGAGCATCAGAGATATATTGCAAATCAAGAAATCTCTAAATCTTCGATTGCTTCGCACTGTTGGTCTTCCAGTCATTGTTTAAATTTCTCCATGCCCAAAACTATTTCTTCCCCTACCTCTCCCTCTCACTTGGATTTTCATGAAGCATATTTTATTTTTAAAAATTCTGCTAATCTTGTCAATGATCTCCCATCATCTCCTTTCCTATCTCCAGCGTGGAAATAACTTTTGTAATTCTTTTCCCTCTTCTCTTGTTTCTTTTCTTTTTATTTTGTTTAAAAAAAAAATAGGATCTTTTGGTTTTTCTTGTTTTATTCTTTTATATTTCTTTCTTTATTATTATTATTTATATTTTTTAATTTACTTCTTTTATTTTATTTTAATTTTGTTTATTTCTTTTATTTCCATTTTTTCTCTATCAATTTCTCTTCTATCTTTTTGGCAACACTTTTCTCTTCTGCATGGGCTCCTTTCAGCTAGCGCCATCTCTCGCATTCTTTGCAAGATTCTCTTCCTTTCAGTTCAATTTTGACCTTGTCCGTTTACGGACACGTGTTTACTGTAGCTGATGACGAGCTGTTATATTTTTATATCGAAACGCGTCCTATGTATTATTTTTATTTTATGGTGATTTTTTACAAAGTTTTATTATTTTAATTAACTGAAATCATATTTCCAAAAATAATCTTCCATAAGCTGACGTTTATCCGGTTATTTGCAGTTCCCGGTATATGATTTTATTTATTTTCTACAAACATCTCTTGTTATACGAAACGCAGTTTTGCTTGAAAATGCATATCTCGAATTAAAAAACACCTTTAAGCAATTTACGCTTATTGTCTGTCAGTATTGCTTACGAATTCCCCTCTATACAGCTATAAAATTTATACGCACCACTTAGTATGCAAAAATTTAGTTAAATTAATTAATGCCACGTCGAACCGCAATAACGTATATGAATTAAATGGCAATCCGAGTATATTTACGCGAGTTAGAGCACCTGCAGATGGACAGACAAACCCAATTCATAAACACTTTTCAACTATGTTGGAAAGTGTTAAAAAAATATGAGTTGCAAAACAAATAGGTGTTGCTATCCAACGTACAATTTATTCACTAGTTTAACATAAAACTGTACGTTTCGGTTTAATCTTTAAAACCTTCATCAGGAGAAAAATTTTCTAAAATATAAATCGACAGCAAACTCTTTACATGCTACATTTTGAAATCAATTCAAAATACAAAACTTTCTAACGGAAACTTCTTACTCCCAAAGTAAGGGTTTTGGGAGTAAGAGGTTTCCGTTAGAAAGTTTTGTATTTTGAATTGATTTCAAAATGTAGCATGTAAAGAGTTTGCTGTCGATTTATATTTTAGAAAATTTTTCTCCTGATGAAGGTTTTAAAGATTAAACCGAAACGTAGAGTTTTATGTTAAACTAGTGAATAAATTGTACGTTGAATAGCAACACCTATTTGTTTTGTATCGATATTACAACGTAAAGTCCTTTATTATTAAATATGAGTTGCTTTTTATTTTATTTTTTCCTGAATTATATACATTTTTTGCAAAATTCCACTGAAACGATGTCTTCTTTGTTTCAGTACGTAACTTTTTTTTTAAAATATATATATAAATAAAGAGTTTGAAGAAAATAAAGTAAAAATATTAGCTCAAGGTTCTGCAGATAAAAAAAAAACCTCCGCCGTCAACATATCAATATGTCAATGTTTTCCCATATATATTCTTCACGAAAGAAAGGGGGTATTGCAAAAAGATTATTTAAAAATATTAAAAGGGAGTAAGAAAAAGTTTAAGATAAAGGATGGTCGGGAAAAAACTAGTCTTGAGGGAATGAAAAGTGATTGTATTTTTCAAATTATTAATTTTAAAAAATCTAACAACGTCAGATGCAGATAGTATGCTGTAACTATCTCAAATTATAAAGAAGAATGCATTTCATTTCTTTATAAGGTTTAAACATTTTTAAATAAATTTGTTATTAATATATTATTACAATATTAGCAATTAAAATATTGAAATTATAAGTAAACTAGAGGGGGGGGGAGTCTGCCGCCTGCGAGCTACGCCCGCCAACCCTCGTTCAACCTTCACAGCCTCTAAAAATATAGTAATGTACCCTGTTTAAAAAATATGTCTAGATTACGGAAGATTGATTGATATTATCGCTATAACAGCGGCTATCTTCTGTAATCGGGTTACCATGTTTTTCCGTTTGAATGGGATATATTTCGGTTACCATGACCTCGTCCATCGCTGCCGTAATCACTGACGGCTGTATTCGGGATTGATAAGTAAGATCCATTACACATTTGAAAATCAGCCTGCATAAAATATTTAGATTAAAAATGTCTTTATATTTCTTACTTTTATAATGGCGCTATCGACAACATCCTTCATTTAGGCTCAAGGTTTAAAAACTTCGTCTGCTTATGGGAATAGCTTTCAGAACCACGAAATTGAAAAGCAATCTGTTTTGAAAATTTTACACTTACATTTTATGTTTTGATCGAGTTTTAGGTATTTTCAGGAACAGGTATAGCTTATTCATGATTTCCTTTCTTTATTTTAAACTATCTTACATATTTCACAATATATATTGTTTATATTAATTAATAAGAAAATTCGAATTTTCTAAAATGTATTTATCGAATAATAATTCGCACAAAATAAAAATAAAGTACTTTACGCATACATTTACGTGTATTTACGCTACAGCAATCGATGTAATGTATACACAGATTTGCTAGGCGCACTACTTTTATGCCATCTGATGTCACATTAAAATTCTCTGGAATGAAAATCGTTTTAAATGTATCGTTTTAATATATGACGTAATTTTCACTATTAAATGCATTTCTAACGGAATAATTTATTTATTATAAACATTTTTCTATTTTAAGATTCACGGGTACATATATTAGTTAATTTAAAAGTATTTGAAAATATTATTATTGAGCGTTTCAAATATGACCTAATATTCACCATTAAAAGTTTTCCATGAGTAATAATTTAATTATTTTAGACACTTTAAATGACGATATTTAATATTAGAGAATTTTACGTATGACGTAATTATCACCTTTAAATGCGTTTCGCGCGTAATTATTTTATTATTTTAAAGTTTTCGTACTCTTTTTAATATTTGCGTGTAAATATTTTTACGTAATTTTCCCTATTTTCTGCTTTTAACACGTAAGCATTCAATTCTTATTTTAAAATTTTCTTTCTGTTTTTAATAATTTCACTTTTGAATTTCAATTTGCTAATGACGATAAAAACAAATCAAATTTTTATTTCTTTTAATCTTCCTGAAAAATATAATTTAATCACAATATAGTTTCACTATAGATTGAACTAAAATATAATTTCGATATCAATTTGAAAATTATGAAAAAGAAGAAATCTAATAATCCCTATAGTTTTTTCCTGCTCTTTCCTTTTTTTCACAAAAATGGAGTAATTTAGTTGCCATCATAAAAAATAATTAATATCTCGAAAACCAATTCCAATTTTAATATTCTAATAACAGTTTTAACACCTATGGATCAATACGGATAATTGGTGTTAATTTCACCGTCAAACTTTCCATATATTACGACTAATAGCCTTGAAACATAATCAGTCCGTTCATAAAATCGTTTCATAAATTCGTTTCATTAGAATTTTATATATATAGGGTAAATTTAAAAATTTAAATAGAAATATTTCTTTTCTTGGAGAAAAACAATTTAAATAATTTCAATTCTTGAAAGTTTAGCATTCATGAGGCATGGACATATTGAGAGAAAACCAGATTATTTGATAATTTATTTTTTTTATTTATTATAAAAGTTGATTTTTCCTCGTATGGATAATGTACTAGGCTGTTGTTGCACTGGATTTTAGATACATTCATATGGTAAAAAATATTGTTTAAGGAACTCTCAAATAAAAAATTAAATGTTTTATAGAATATCCACTTGTATTACAGTACTTTATATTCTAATTTAGCTACTGGGACTACTCCATTAAGTGTACAAAACATAGATTTATTGAAAATCAGATTATTTAAAAGAAATTTTTTAGCTATATTTCGGATTCAAATTTAGAGTCAAATTAGAGTCTTTTTGTTAATTATCTTCTTCCTCTTTATAGGGCGACGGTCAAGGGATAAATAGTAGGGAAGATGCATATTAGATTTACTTCAATTTTAAGTATTTTCCTTAAGTTTTACAATATATAAATTTATAATTAAACATCTTAGTGGAAGATTATGTTATGTAACAAAATTTATATTTCCAGAAAATTGAAGTGGAAATTTTTTGTTGTAAATTTTGTTGATTTTTAGAGTTTTGTTCATCTGACGAGACCCTATTCGTCTCACTCCTCTGCCTGCCTGTCTGTCCGTCTGATATTTACTCTTCTGGGCTCTAACTTGTGTATTTTAAGCATTTTTTTTCTAACTGAGCTCCTAATTAAGTTGGAAACTTGAAATTTACCATACTTATAGCTGAACACTTGCGATCACACGACAAATCATAAAAATTTTAAAAAGTCTTATATTTATCCCCTACGGTCTTTAACTTGTGTATTTGAAGTATTTTTTTAAACTCAGCCCCTAATTAAGTTGGAAACTTGAATTTTTGCATACTTATAGCTGAACACTTGCGATCACACGACAAATAATAAAAATTTCAAAAAGTCTTATATTTATCCCTCCAGTCTCTAACTTGTGCATTTTAAGCAATTTTACTAACTCAACCCCTAATTAAATTGGAGACGAAATTTTGCATACTTATAGCAGAACACTTGCGATCATACGAAAAAACATAAAAATTTTAAAAAGTCTTCTTTTTACCCCACCGGTCTCTAACTTGTGTATTTTAAGTAATTTTTATAGCTCAGACCCTAATTAAGTTGGAGACTTGAAATTTTGCATACTTATAGCAGAACACTTGCAATCATACGAAAAATCATAAAGATTTCAAAAAGTCTTATATGTACCTCACCGGTCTCTAACTTGTGTATTTTAAGCAATTTTACTAACTCAACCCCTAATTAAATTGGAGACTTGAAATTTTGCATGCTTATAGCAGAGCACTTACGATCATACGAAAAATCATAAAAATTTCAAAAAGTCTTATATTTACCTCACCGGTCTCTAACTTGTGCATTTAAACTAATTTTTCTAATTCAACCCCTAATTAAGTTGGAGACTTAAAATTTTGCATACTTATAGCAGAACACTTGTGATCACGCGAAAAATCATAAAAATTTCAAAAAGTCATATTATTTACTCCTATGGTCTCTAACTTGTGTATTTTAAGTAATTTTTCCAACCTCCTCCCTTTTCAGCCGAGGGGCACTTCCCCTCACGTGATATATCATTGCACACCCCTTTAACCACTCTTTCATATTATGCACCATAGCCTTACATATTTTAGTTCCTATTTTTAGCACCAGAGGACGCCTACATATCTCGGGTGCTCTGGGCCCGATCACCTCGACGAATATATCTACGGATAGGTTGTAAAACGGAGCTTCGTTCGGATAGAGGTTTGTGTAGAATAGAGTACGCCCCTGGTTGCAAAATGTGGAATCAACAGATTTTGCAGAAGGTGTTTTGAAAGGAATATTAAACGAAACCCTCTGTGCGATCTGTGATCACATTTACCACTTGTTTTTCTTTTTGGTAACATATGTATAATTTGTAGTTAGGTGGCACTAATCACGCTGAGAAAAATTTATTGACCTTTAATTATTAAATAAAAAGAAACATTAATATTATTTAAATTATTAAATTCTAAAACATTCAGTAATAATAAATAATGTCTCACATATTCAAGAGTAATTAGAATCATGGTACTTCAGTTTAAACTTACAATGGAATACCCCAAAACACACCCATTCTTAAAATAAATCAATTTTTGGGAAAATGTAACATAGCATGTTCTAATATAAGCTATTCAATTTCGAGAATTTGCATTAATTGAAAAAAAACATTGTGCTGTTGTTACTCGTGAAAAAAGATTAATTAAAATCTGTCACAATGTAGAAAATATCGAGGGATGTACTGCTCTGAACAATTTCCTTTAAAGTTCTACATTGTAAAAAAAAATCTGTAAAGTTAATGAAATTTTTCTAGAAAATTACGATTCATGGAACTTTTTTATGTAATGGCAACAACAAAAACTCATGTAACAGATACACTTTTGCACCGTAAATCAAAAAATCTGTAAGGTTTCTAAGAATTTCGTAGGAAACTGGAATGCCTAGAACTTTTTATGTAACTGTAACCCGAGATCCAGATAAAATTTTAGCAAGATTAATGTAATTTTAGTAGATTCTTTTGTGAAGTTACAGGCTTCTGTAGCATTTCAAAAACTAGTTTTGTAGATTTACATCTTTTTTTGTACAGCGTACAGATAAAATTTTAGCAAGCATACAGATTTCTGCTTCTTTACATCTATAGAATTACAGATTTTTTTTTTACAGTGTACAGTGGGTGATCAGTTTACGAACTTAATCCGTTGCAAAACAGTGTTCGCTAGCCGAATGGTTCTTTAACCGATCATAGAATTTGTATTGATTTGTATGGGAATTCAATTAATGGGGATGTATGGGAATTCGTTCTTAAAAGCTAAATAATGTATAAAATATAGTATAAATCTTCCCTTTATGATAGGGTTACGGTTAATATATTTTCTTATTTAATATGGACAGATCTATTTTGATGTCTGATGTCTTTGTCTGTATTAAAAAATAAATAAATAACATGCCCGTTGTAAAAAAAAAAAAAATTAAGATTATATTCACTGATTACGGTATTAAATCATATTAATTTACAACTTTGCCTTTTCAAAAAACTCCTCATAGTTCTCTGAAAGATCGCGTTTACCGCAAGGCCCGATAAAGTTCAAATGGAGCCTAGAGCCTGTTAATAATTTGCGAACTAAAATTCAATTAAAAACTTACCTTTGAAAACGGACACAAAATATAAATATTAATGTTTCGAATCTGTTCATTCTAATTTGAGGGCCCTAAAATGTAGAGCCCTAGCTTCCGGTAGCCCATGAATCAGTTAGGCTATATACGTATATACATTGACTCCCAAAAGTGTTCGTAAACTTAGGAATTTCAAAAAAATAGTGTTCTATCCATTAATTAAAATTAACATTTCTGAATGGGTGTTTAAGAATAAGGTCTATGACTCATTCTTAACAAAACTACATAAATAGTTTTAAAACGTAGTAAAACTTTACTTTGGAGAAATCAATAATAAAAAAATAAAAAAATTTATCCTACAAAAGTCTTCGTACACTTTAAAAAAATCGCTGCATATTAGTAAACATTGTAATATTTCGTTAAATTAGTACTTGGTGGAGTATCTACAACAGCTTTTAAATGCCTGGGAATAAATTTCATTAGTTTTTTTTTTTTTTTTTTTTTTTTTTTTTGTAATTTCTGCATCAATGTTAACCCATACATCGATCATTACTGATTTTACTTCTCTTTTCGTCTTAACCCCTTAACGCTCGAATTAAATTACGGTTGAATAATTCAAATTGCTTATTGTCACCACTTTTATGGAAAAAAAAATATTCACCTTGTTCAATGACAGTAAAAACGATACTAAAATATAGCCAATTTCACTATTTTATAAAACTGGTGGGAATCAAACAATTTGAGTACAAGACACAGCCCGAGAATATAACGGGAGCGAGAATTAAGGGGTTAATGTCATGTCTTCGTACTCTAACCTCCAGTTCTCTCCAGATATGTTCTATTGGGTTTTAATTCGGCGATTGAGGTGGTGTTTTCAGTAGGTAGTTCCGTTGTGACAATTATAGAGACACCAGAGGTGAACTTTGAGAGTCGTGTGCTTAGGATCGTTATCCTGATAAAAAACAAAGTTGTTTCCATTACCCAAATTTCGGGCTGATAATTTTAAAGTGCCTTTTAAAATATTTAAATAAAGATCATGATTCATTATGCTATCAATAAATACCAGATTACCTAGTCCTGATGCACACATGCTGCGACACACAAGGACAACTCCACCAACATGCTTAACTGTTCCAACTAACAAGGGAACCACTTTTGGTGTTGCTCGCACCTAGCATCGAGACCTGGTGCGTTTTGTAGCCCTAGACATAAAAGTTAGAGAACCGAAAAAATTTCTCTGTTAAAATAATATTTTATATACTTTTTTATACTTTTAATTTTTTATTATTACGTATTTATTTGTTTATTTCACGCCAAAATTGAGTTAGTCGCCAAATAGGGCGCTACAATTTTTCCGCCCGCTTTATCCAAAGAGAAAATGTGCAGAACAAATTACTAGAATTATATCAGATTGCGTTTTTTTTTTTTTTTTTTTTTTTTTTTTTTTTTTTTAATAATTGATAGCATAAGAAACAAATATTAGGTTTTTAATTTTGTTTTCTATGCAGACGATAAATATGTAAGCAATAAATATAATTCTATAAAAGCTTTGAAGATCATTGAAAACAATTTTTTAGTGAAATTCAAAATAAGTAAATTATTTTCTTTTGAAATCGAATGAAATAAAGTTTCGAATGTTTAAAATGAAATGTTGCTGTATTAAATGGTCCTTCGGTAAAATTAATCATAAAGTAAATTAATATTTTTACACAATTTAGAAAAATTACTGTGGCGAAATAGGTTGGACATTGAAATTTCTAGCTATTACAAATTCAGCTATGGCATTTGGCTAGGGTTGCCGGAAAGCACTACTTTTGAAAATAAACGCCAACTGTTTCCCCGCCAAAAATATGAATATAAAGTTGCAATTTTTCAAAATCAAATTCGTGGGTTTTGTAAGGAATTTTCAAACTTTTTTCAACATTTTATACTTATTATTAACTAACTTTTATTTTTAAATGCTTTTCTTTAAAAAAATTCACTGTTAATAGTCCGATAAGAGGTCTCGAAAATTGCATTTTCAGAAAGTTATGCTGCTGTATAATCAAGAAATATTATTTTAACAGAAAATTTTTATCGATTCTCAAACTTCATAATATAGGGCTTTAAAATGCACCAGGTCTCAATGCTAGGTGAGAGCAACACCACAAGTGGTTCCCTTGTAAGTTCTTTGAATTAAGTTCTTCATTTTTTTCTTTTCCATACAATTATACGCCCATCGGAGCCAAAATTGTTAAATTGGATTTCATCGGCAAATGAAACATTATTACAATACGATTAAGGTTTATTTATCATTGATTTTCCGAAGGAAAGCCGAAGATTTTCTCCCTTTCTGTTTTTCGTACTAACAAAAACATTTCTAGTGAGGGCAGAACGCCCATATAATCCAGCTGATCTCAGCACTAGTCGAACAGTTTCAGATGAAACTGAAGTAAAAAATGTTTCATTAAATTCTACAACAACTATTACAGCACTTAAACGTGGATTTTTTACAATTTTTCTAATTACAAATCTTTGATCGCATTATGTTAACTTAGATGGACTACCTTTCCTTACCTTGTTTTCTATCCCATTTTCTTAATTAAGCTCTTGGGGGGTGCAGGTATTTTTATGAAACCAATTAATTTTAATTCCCAGATGACACATTAACACCAGAATTTTAATTTAAAAAAATTCGGTTTGTCATATATGTGAAATATAGCTTTTTCGTATTTAGAAATAAATTTGTTTTCAAATTCCGGTGTCATTCATTAATTTCAACGGTTTAGCAATGATATTGCTTTGCCCCTGAAAGCGTTAAAGCGTTTTATCGCATACAGCAACGTAGAATGGGATAAATTAACAAATTTAGCAATATTTCGAACTGATTTACCACTACTTTGATGAAAGATAATCAATTTCCGAATGCTGTTAGTTGCTTCTTTAAGAATACCAGCCATTTTTTAATAATAAATAGAAAATTACGGACCAATCATGCAAAATATAAACCCAAACGATTTTTTAAATGTCACCACAATGAAAAAATAAAAATAAAGCAACAGACGATAATTTTAATTACGAATTTTTCCGAGAAGGTTTCAGTGTACGAAGAGTTTTGTGGCGTATTCTTTCTCTGATTCCTTCCGTTTTCATTTTTAGGTAAAAAAGAAAATCAGTCAATGTTAAAAAAAAAATGTTGGGTGTTATTCAGAATAAGACGGAGATAATGTGAGAAAATATTGGGCTGCATATTCGAATTCAATTCCAGCGAAATTCCTTTTTACTGCAAACTTTTAAAGTGTACGAACACTTTTGTGAGCCACTGTAAGTGTTAAAATGTTAGACAATAAAGCGAGTGAAATGTTCGATAAAAAGTCGACAATAATGCAATTAAATATAGCTCCGCAAATCTGAAACACAGCATTGCTCTTTCTTGGCTTTGTTTTGTGAGGTGTTCGACGTAAACATCTTAAACGAAAGTGTTCGTTAACCGATCTGTTCGTAAACCGAACAGATCGTTAACCGAACTGTTCGTGAACCGAAAAGTTCGTCAACCGATCTGTTCGTAAACCGAACAGTTTGTTAACCAATCACCCAGTGTATTTTGCTATTCTGAAACACTCCAGATCAATGTTGGCAATAGTAGCGTGGGCATGGAGTTGCCTACAACTGTCAGATACTTTTAAGGAATGTTCCTTAAACGTTTTCGGACAACTGTCTGTTCATTTTCCCCCAAGAAACTTACTCAATTATTTCTTGCAATTTAGAGAAAACGATATTACAAGCAATAGCTGAAGCGAAATTCAATTTTTACTTTCTTTTATCTTTACAAAAAGAAAGTATCGGATTCGTGAAAAATTTCTAATTCACATTTTTGGCGGAATTACGCGTTTTAGGGGTCAGAGATTCCAAAAAAACATGTTTTTACAAAATGCCTGTCTGTGAGTATGTGAATCTGTTTGTCTTTCTGTCTATATGAGACATAAATATTATAGGCGCTCAAGAACTAAAGCAAGAACAAGAAAAATCAACAAGAAATCTCAAGAACTAAAGCAGGGATTTTAATAAAAATTTTTGTTCAGGTAGTCCCTGATATAGATTGATGCTGAATAGTTTTTGGTGCAAATCGCTCAACAGGTGGCACTGCTATGCTGTATTGTTTACTTTTCCGCAACAGTTTTATCTCAAGGCCTAATGCACGGGTTTCCACCCAACTTCAGAATCGGTTAGTCCTTGACATGAATTGACGTTTTTTACACTTTGGTACAAATCACACAAAAGGTGGCGCTGATATGCTGCATTTATCACGATTTCCGCAATAAGCTCTGTCTCAAGAATTAATGCACGGATTTTCATGAAACTTCGGGTTCAAATAATTCTTTATATGAATTGGTTCTATTTACGTTTTGGTGACAATCGCTCAACAGGTGGTGTTGCTATGCTGAATTTTTCCCGATTCCCGCAAAAGGTCTATCTCAAGAATCAATGCACGAATTTTAATCAAACTTCAGATTCAAACACACCTTAATGTAATAGTGGAAATTAAAGAGAAAGAATACAAAGAAAATGAAGGTAGTGGATAACTATATCTTTTATTGCCATTTTCTAATGTTGTAATAAAAAACGTGTCATTTAAAAAATATATTAATAAATGATATTTTACAAAATATGGAGCTATTATAAAGTATATTCAATTTTAAGTATCCACATTAATATTACAAATTATTAAGGCACATACATCAATAAATACAATATGATACAATACAATACCGAAAATTATAATATGAAAAGTACAATACAATACCGATCAATACAATGTTATACAATACAATACAAACATAAATTTTTATTATGATACACAAAATACAATACAGTATAGAATAATGCAAT
The DNA here is from genome assembly GCA_963932465.1 of Maratus speciosus. NCBI lineage: Eukaryota > Metazoa > Arthropoda > Arachnida > Araneae > Salticidae > Maratus > Maratus speciosus. The sequence continues at coordinate 429,809,504 of OZ010800.1, forward strand.
ATGACACAATACAATGCTATATACTACAGTATAATACATTATGACGTAGTACACCATGGTACTATACAATTCATTACAATACAATACAGAATAATACAATGTGATATCGTAAAATAGAGCACAATACAGAAATATACAACATCATATAATACAATAAAATACAATACAAAACAAAACATGATAAAATATAGTACAGAGTAATATAATATGATACAATACAAAACAATTCAATAAAGAGTACTATTATAAGACTCAATACAATGCTATACAATACAGTATAATATATTATGATAATGTAGAATATGATACAATACAATACAAAATAATAAAACGTGATACAATACAATAAAATACATGATACAATATAATGCATAATAATAAAACATGATACATTACAATAAAATACAACACATTATACAATATAGTATAGAATAACACAATATGACACTATACAATACAGAATAGTACAACATAATACAATACAATACAATATAATGCAATATAACACAATACAATGCTATATACTACAGTATAATACATTATGACATAGTACACTACGATACTATACAATTCATTACAATACAATACAGAATAATACAATGTGATACCGTACAATAGAGCACAATACAGAAATATACAACATCATATAATACAATAAAATACAATACAAAACAAAACATGATAAAATATAGTACAGAATAATATAATTTGATACAATAAAAAACAATGCAATAAAGAGTACTATTATAAGACTCAATACAATGCTGTACAATACAGTATAATATACTATGATAGTGTACAATATGATACAATATAATACAATACAAAATAATAAAACGTGATACAATACAATATAATACACAATAATAAAACCTGATACATTACAATAAAATAAAACACATTATGCAATATAGTATAGAATAACACAATATGACACTATACAATACAGAATATTAGAACATGATACAATACAATACAATACAATATAATGCAATACATGGCACAATATAATACAGAATAATACTACATGATACAATATAATACAATTCTATACAATACAAAATATTTCAACATAATATGATACAATGCAATACAATAAAATAACAGACATTATACAATATAATACTAAATTATGCATTACAATACAATACATTATACAATACAGTAAAGAATAATACAATATGATGCAATAAAATACAAAATAGTACAACATGATACAATACAGAATAGTACAACATGATACAATGCAATAAAGTACAATACAATACAATACATGATAGAATATAATACAAGAACGAGACATCTACTAAGACGCGCGCTCTCAAGCAAACATTTTTATGATGCTGCCTCAAGTTCTGGCTCCAACAATTATGAAACTGAATAAAATGGCGAAACAGATGAAACTAAAATGAGAAGTCGTAATCTAAATGTTCTCATTCACAAATTTCTGGACTCATTCTTAGAATGAATGGGCAGCATTCGTATGGAGAATATGCAGTGGATCTCAGGCGCACTGGAGCCGGTAACTATAACAGCAGAGACAGTTGAACATGAATTACAAATGAAATACAGCATCCAAAGAAGATGCATTAAAAAAAATTGTTCTGTTGTTGATGATGCAGTACCGAAATGGACTAAAGACTATAATTTGTATAATACGGCAACTTTTTTTCAAAATTGGAAAAAAATAGGTAAATATTTGCAATTACAGGCTAATTGAATGTTGTACGGCATTCTCGAAAAACAATATCAATCAACTTTTTTTTATGTTCATTGTATAGTATTGTGTTATTTTGTATTCTGTTTTGTTGTATCGTATAGTATTATTCTGTATTAAATTGTATTGTATTGTATCATACTGTATTATTCTATATTCTTTATTATCATGTATTTTATTGTATTGTACTGTATTGTATTATATTATATTATATCATTTATTGTATTGTACTGTATTGTATTATATTATATTATATCATTTATTGTATTGTACTTTATTGTATTGTATCCTGTTGTATTATTCTGTACTATATTGTATAATATATTGTAATGTATTGTAATGTATCATTTTGTATCAATCTGTATTATATTGTATAATGTATTTTAATTTATTGTATTGCATTGTATCGTATCATGTTGCAATATTTTGTATTGTATTGAGATGTATCATATTGTATTATTCTGTATTGCATTGTATTTTATTGTATCCTATTGTATTATTCTGTATTATTTTCTGTCATATATTTTATAGTAGTGTATCAGGTAGTATTATTCTGTATTATATTGTATCATGTATTGTACTATATTGTATTTATTGTGTTGTATTGTGTTGTATCATTTTGTACTATTCTGTATTGTATAGTGTCATATTATATTTTTCTATACTATATTGTATCATGTGTTGTATTTTATTGTACTGTATTGTATTGCATCATGTTGTATTATTTTGTATTGTATCATATTATACACTATCATAATGTATTATACTGTTTTGTATAGCATTGTATTATGTCTTATAATATTACTCTTTATTTCATTGATTTGTATTGCATCATATTGTATTATTTTGTACTATATTTTATCATGTATTGTTTTGTATTGTATTGTATTGTATTGTATGATGTTGTATTTTTCTGCATTCTGCTCTATTTAATTGTATCACATTGTATTATTCTGTATTGTATTGTAATGAATTGTATAGTATCATATTTTACTATGCCATAACGTATTATACTGTAGTATATAACATTGTATTGTGTCATATTGCATCATTCTGTATAGTATTTTTTTGTATCATATTGAAAATTTATGTTTTGTATTGTATTGTATAACATTGTATTGATCTGATTCTATTGTACTTTCATATTGTAATTTTCGGTATTGTATTGTATAATATTGTATTTAAGGATTTATGTGCCTTAATTTTTTTATAATATTAATCTGAATACTTAAAATTTAATATACTTTATAATAGCTCCATGTTTTGAAAAATATCATTCATTAATATTTTTTAATGGCACTTATTATTACAATTTTATAGTTGTTATTAAAAAATGGCAAGAAAAGATATAGTTATCCACAACCTTCATTTTCTTTCTACAGAAATGACGCTCTTAAATTGCCACTACCTATATTATAAAGGACAAACATATCTGTGCGTAAAGTATACGTCATTTTGCTAATGGCAACATTTTGAAATTTGAAATAAAATTTAGGTTTTGCAATTTCCTCTGCTGCAATTTTTTTTAATTCTAAACATCGCTCATTTTAAATTTTTACACCGTCGTATAAGGAATAAAATGTTTTTTTTTAATGCAATTAGTTTAAAAGCCGTATCTCAATTCATTTTTGAGATATTAATTTTTTTTGCAGTTTTTAATACCATTTTTCTAATTGTGGCAACAAAAGTACCCCATTTCTGTTGAAAGTAAAGGGGAAATAGTCAAAAATAGGAGATTACTCTATATTTTTGTTGCCATTTTCTCGTAAAACCTGAAAAAATTTGGAATTAAAATACGTGCTATGTCAAGATCATTGTCTGCTATTGCGCGATACTGACTTCATATGCATACTTTTCTATAGACGAAGTTTAAGGCTAGATTGTAAAAGTCGATTGCTTTAGAGGATGAAAATGACGTCATTTTATAAAAAAGCGTGTATTTAAATTCTTTAAACTGAATTATGGTTTGTAGGTATGAGTTATTTTCACTGCCCAACTGCTTTGTAATTCTTCACATGTGAAAATGCTTTACTTTTGAAAAAAATGTAATCGAAATCACACACTGATGAAACGCAATATTTTACAAAAATTTAGAGTGTCTTTATAAAAGACAGGTGAGATGCAAATAATAGCGATTTATATTACAGAAATTGAAGATTCTCGCCTGGTTGGATTTGCTTCGCCGAGAGACAAGCCAACAAATAATTCGAGGTTTAAAATAAGATCACGTTCCCCAAGTTTTTGTCCAAAATTCTCTCTACTAATAAAATTTTATTGCTATCCTTTATTTGTGTTACTGTAATTTTATCAAAGTAACAGAATTTGATTAATTTAATTTTTCATAATTTTATATAATCTATATATTTAAAACATAAGTGTGTTTTTAGTCATCTGCCCTGATCTTTCTGCTGAACCAATTTTACTAATATATATATATTTTTTAACTGAAATCTATTCATTTGTAGATGTGATCGCACTATCTACTTTTAAAAAATATTTTCAATTTTCTATTTTAATTTTAAAAGCATTTCATGGAATTTCTTCAGAATGGTGAAAATTAGATAGCTTTCATTATTGCAGACAAGAGAGAAATAATGAAGTTTGTTTATATTTATGTATGCCAATTTCTGATAAAAATTCAAAATTGTTGATAAAAATTGTTGTATAGGGTTTAGTTTATAGGGACATTTTTCCTCATAAATTTTCTATATTGTTTTTCCTTCTGCATGTGTACTGATGCTAAGTTTCAGACACTGGGCGAAATGGTTATTTAAGTGAAAATGAAGTCATATTTAAAAGAAAACGATCATTTTCTTAGATAAAACTAAACATTTTAACACAAATGCGTCTAAAAAACATAAATTACGGAAATTTTTACTCTCCGGAATTGAGATTAGAATCTCGAGTAAAAAGTGCATCTGTTCACATAAAAGATGTTGTTGACAATCGTGACTTAATGTTTTGATTTAAAATGATTTTAAAATGATCAAACAAAATACAAATATAAAAAAAGATGGAAACATTTAAAATGCTTCATTTAAACACATTACTACATAGGTGTGATAAAATATATACAAATGTTTTTAAAAATTAAAAACACTACATGTTAAAATGTTAAAAAGCTACTCCGAGCGCTTTCGGCTAACCGTCTTTGTCAAGGAGAAGAGAATTGACTGATAAAAACACTCGACGCTCGATGTTCATTGCTACACATTGACTGGAAACTCTCTTCAGGAAGCCAGAAGGTGAGCTTGAGGATAGAGTTTCTCTACCTTCCCCCTCCTTCAGTTTCATGGATACAACCACCTGCGGACTTCCTGAAGAGAGTTTTCGGTCAATGTGCAGCAGTGAACATCGAGCGTCGAGTGTTTTTATCAGTCACTCTTCTCCTTGACAAAGGCTTAAGGTTAGCCGAAAGCGCTCGGAGTAGCTTTTTATCATTTTAACAACTAGTGTTTTTAATTTTTAAAAACATTTGTATATATTTTACCACACCAATGTAGTAATGTGTTTAAATGAAGCATTTTAAATGATTCCATGTTTTTATATAATAAACAAAGGTGAATCTAGAGTTCAAGATTGGACTATATTATTATGTCAATTTATTAACAAAATACAAATTTTTTAAAAGTGATGAAGATGGATATGAGAAGGGCGTGTGCAAATTTTGGAAAGGTGAAAATTGCTGCTTTTCATTCCGGAATACCAAGCATAAGAGCCTCAATTGATAACCACATCCTAATAACTGATCTTTATTATATTTTACTGATTACGTATGTATATTATAAAGAAAAAACGTATCTGTGCGTAATGCTGACGTCATTTTGCGATCAAACACAGCCATCTCTACACCGGCCAAATCGCTAAACTAACTCCGGGGGGTCACGTGACCAGTCGAAGGCGGTTAAATTGAAGCGGTGGTGACGTTCGCCATTTATTCTGTTCTTGAAAATTCCATCGTTGATGAATTCAAGTCGCAGTTTTCGTATAAAGTTGCACATGGTTCATGATTTTCATCTTTATACTATCTATTTTATTTAGATACTTATGTTTTATTTCACGAAAGTGTATCATGTGTTTTCCCTGCGTTTCATGTGCTTCCCTAGTGTTTCATTGTTTCTCTTTCTGAAAAGAAAATATGGCTCTCAAGGATTCGCAAATATAATTTTAATTTCATCTAAAAGGCTAGAATATGCATTAAATATTCTAAAATGATGTTCAGTGGATATCACCAAGGATTAACATAACTATTGAAGTAAGTTCTGATTTAACTTTTAAAATTTATTGTCTTAATAAAACAAATTATATCAGACGCTTGGTTTGAATATTAGCAATCTCAGAAAATAAGTATAAGGTTAACATGATTGTTAAAATATATGATGAATGTACAGTTATATGTCAGTAATTATTATATCTCTCTAGAGAAGTTGATTGAAAATGAGAAAAGACTAATAATTCAAAAGCTCTTTCATAAGAAACAAAAATATTTAGATAAATATTTAGATAAGAAATGCAATTTATCAATAAATCAGGCACGAAACAATTCCTCCTAAAGGAGGAATTCCACCTATTTTAAAGCAATTTTGGACATGTTCTGGATTGATGCAAAAATGCAAAGAAAATATTGGAAGCATGTATGAGAGGGGGGGGGGGGTGTCTAGGAAATTTAATAATAATTTTGTTTACTCAAATCGCCGGAATTTGTTTCTGAATTACTGTGCAAAAAAGCCATCAAATCAAAGGTGAATAAGCATCTGAAAGTGGTGTAAATTGTTTCGAAAATGTCTTTCCAGAGTGATTTTTTTTAGACTTTAAAAGGTAAAGGAAGTTTCCATAAGGTTCTTTTTGGAATAGAATATTTTTTCCTAATTAACACTTTTGTATAATTTCAGTGATGCAATTTTGGAGATGTATTTCTGGAGTAAAGATTAATTTGACTTGCTTGTATTTATGAAGCATGGAGGTTTGTTTTTTTTTTGTTTGTTTTTGAAAGGAGGGGGGAAATCTTAAACAGACAAACCTTCTAAAATAATATTTATTTTGACAAATTAATCGCTGTAGTTCACATAAATTCATCAGATATTTATGGTTTTGCATCTTAGCAAACTGTCTTCAATTTCCTGTTTTGATTCAAAAGACCTGTAAAATTATTAGTTTAAATTTCTTTTAATAAATTTTAAATTATTAAAAGAAAATCATACATACAGTAATATTTTATTTTATTGTATAAATAAGTTAAAATGTGTCCAAAAATAAATATTGCATAGATGGAAAAAAAAATTACAACTTTTTTTCTGTTTTCCACTTTCATGCCTGATAAATTTAGACGCATTTAAAGATCTTTAAATGATATATTAAACCCAGTTTATAAAAACATTGTGCCAATCCTACTTTTCATTGCAGGTTATGTTGCTTTCTAAACTTGCTAAAACATCACTGTTTTAATTACTGTATAGATTCTAGTAATGGCGATTTTTCATATGAATTTTTTATTAAAAATTAGTTAACTTTAGGTTAAAAATGTAGTGAATGACTTTGATCATTTATGTAAATATTGTACTCACAGGGATCTGTCCAGATTTTTCTTTCTGGGTCCTATTTTTGAAATTGTGAATAGTTTTTTTTTTTTTTTTTTTTTTTTTTTTCACATTTATGAAAAATCTATTTTTAATTTTGGGAATTTGAAATTATCGTTATATTCAGGTTCTTGTTATACATTTTTAACAAGACCCTTTCCATATCTATATCTTGATAATAGGTTTTTTGACAAGTTAGATAGTATTACTTTTAAAATTTGTGATGAAAAGTACAGTTTGGAAATGCAAAAGTTTTGTGTAAAGCTAATTGTTAAGTTGAAAAATTTTGTGAAGGGTCCTGTTTTAAAATAAAAAGGTTGTGAAAGGTCCATTAAAGGACCTAATTTTTCTCTAAACAGATCCCTGGACTCATGACAGCTTTATTTATTTAAAAATATGATGCAAGTTGTATATAAGATCTTACCAAATAATTACTCAAAAATAGTTATTAAAGATTTTAATTAAGAAATAAAAGAGAAAAATTTAAAAAAAACTGAAAAATAAATAAATCTGTATTCATTTTTAGCATTCAACCTTAGAATATCTGAATTTCTTAACAATATGTGAATAATTTTTGTCATGTGCTTTTCATAATTTAAATACCAAATTTATCCTTTCATTTATTTTTAATTTGTGTAAATGCATTTAGCCAATATAATATGTTATTCTTTTCATAACTAAGGGGCTGGCTCCACATAAAACTTTGATCATGAAGCTAAACAAACATTTTAAATTTTCTTTACTTTTCTGACAAATGTAATAGATGGGAAACATTTTTGTTAATTTTTGAATGATGGCATACTAAGTTTCTTGTCAAAAGAAATTTTTAATCGATTGATTGAGCTTATTGAAAAATCTTTCAGTAAAATAATATTACAAGAAAACCGGGACCTGAAGGGAGATTCACTAGGCACTCAATCACGATATAATTTTACTAGTGGGGAAAAAAGTCGGCCTTCGACAGTCGCCATTTTGAATGAGCGCTCAGGCCTAGTATTCAGAGGGCTGTGGATCAAATTTCGTTCTTGAAATTATCGCTACTGCAACTTTTTAACCTTCTGACCATCGTACATTTTAAATTTTCGTCGCACAGGGAAAAAATATACTTTCAAATGCAATTTGTTTAAAAACTGTATCTTAATTGACTAATGTATTGTGTTTTTTTAAATAATTTTTACGCATGATTTTTTTTAATTTTATCTTATCACGTGCCGATTACAAGAAATAATAATAATAAACATTTTACGCATAAAGCAACAAACATTGTTCATCATTTGTTTCTGTCTCGTAGCTGGTAGACGGGAGGTGCTGGGTTCGAACACAATCGCGCCCGTCGGCCTAATCGTTCGGAGTTTTCGTGGTTTTCTTCGAGCCATGAATTTCCATGCGTAAATACGGGTTATGTTCCCTTAGAAAGACCCCCACGGAGGGCACTCCCCCTCGGGCCTATATCCCTCGAGTAGATAATCGGCCGTCAAAACATCAACAATCAACCATTTGTTTCTGACTATATTTAGCATAGCAAAATTAATACTTCCGTTATAAACAATTAAAAGAATAATATTAAAAAAAAGACCAATCTAACATATTTGTGTAGGTCAAATTAACGAAATTAATACCGCTTTTATAAACAAATAAACGAATAATATTTAAAAAAACACAAATCTAACATATTTGTAATCGTAAAATTTAAATTTTTAGATCACCAAATAGGAAATTTTTTTCTTTAAAATGAAATTTGTTTGTAAAGTTCATCTCAATTTACTAATTGTCTATGGTTTTAAGAGCAATTTTAAAGCATGAAATATTTTTTTAATTTATCTATATTGCGCGGAGCTCGATTACGAAAGATTAATTCCGTCTGCCCTTAAAGCAAAATAAAGAGTTCATCATTTTCTTACGATTAATATCCATTAAAAAAAACTTCCCTATGAATAAATAAATAAAATAAAATAAATAAAACACAAATTTAACAGACATGTATAAGCTCTGAAATTATCAGAATATAAAAAAATGCCTTAAGTAGCAAAATCTTTGTCAAATAACTCTTAGCATGTGGCTAACAAGAAAATATCTCTTTTGATAAATTTCAAAAAATTATTTGATTGTATAATTCGTATTTTTCATATGAAAAAATGCTTTTGTAATGTAAGTGGGCAAACTAAAAAATTTATTGCATATAAAAAATTATTAGTTTTCAATTTAAAAAAATGTTTTCGCTTATATTCTATAACCCTTGGAGCTCGGGGACGATCCTCTAGTTACATTAAAGGTACTAAATAATATAAAACAATTATTATCTGAACATAAAAATTGAGAAGCAGTTTTGAAAAATTTCTATTAAAGGCGTTTTTTCTTTATAAAATCTGTTTACTGTTTTTGTTAAAGAAAAAAATTAGACAAAAAAAATTTAAACAACAACAAAGCTATCAAGGAGTACAGCAATTAGGTCATTTAACAACAATGGACCTCCGTAATTTGCCACAAAAATGTTTCTTAGAATTGTGTGCGCGTTTCTCTGCTGCTGAAATAATGTTTACTTGTTGTCAATAAAACACAACAGGGAATTTATTCTCTAATGTTGAAATAACCAACAAAAATAGTCAATTGTTTAAGCCATTAATTTTTGAAAAATGAACAAATTTCTCACTCTTACACAAAAATTTCGAACCTGTACGTTGTAGTGAAATTGATTTGATTTAAAAATACATTTCCTACTCATAATAAAGCCAATTTTGAGTATTTTTTTTCATATTTAAGGGTTAATTCGAGTGTTTCAAATCTATATTTAAAAAATTAGCTACATTTTGGGTCATTTTGTTGACATTTCTTGCGTTTTTCATCTTCATACATGCCATCTGCTTTGTTATGAAATAATTCACAGTTAAGGACATAATGAAGCTGAGAAGAGAAATAGAAGACCGACACATCTAATAACAAGCGCGTTCTCAAGCAAGCTTCGTCGAACATTTTTATGATGCTGTCTCAAGTTCATTGTATAGTATTGCGTTATTTTGTGTTCTGTTATGTTGAATCGTATAGTTTTATTCTGCATTGCATTGTATTGTATCATATTTTATTATTATGTATTATATATTATTATGTGTTGTATTGCATTGTATTATATTCTATAATGTGTTGTATTTTATTGAACTTTATTGTATTTTATCATGTTTTACTATTCTGTATTGTATTATATCATATTGTATTATTTTGTACTATATTGTATAATGAATTGTATTGTATTGTAATGTATCATGTTGTATCATTCTGTATTATATTGTATAATGTATTTTACTGTATTGTATCGTATAATGTTGCAATACTTTGTATTGTATTGCAATGTATAATATTGTATTATTCTGTATTGCATTGTATTGTATTTAACATTATTTCAACAACACAGAAACGCGCAATCAATTCCATGAAACACTGTTGTTGCAAATTAAGGAGGTCCATTGTTGTTAAATGATATATTTGCTATAATGTTTGATAACTTTGTTTTGTTTACCTTTTTTTGTCTACTTTTTTTTACCAGAAACTATAAACAGATTTAATAAGGAAAAAAGTTCATTTAACTGCAATTTTTGAAAATTGCTTCTCAATTTTTAAGTTCAGATAATAATTTTTTTGAATTATTTAGTACCATTAATGTAAAAGTGGCAATTAATGAGCTTCATTTCTGTAGAAAGAAAAGGAAGATACAGGATAACTTTATCTTTTCTTGACATTTTCTAATAACAACTAAAATATTGTAATATAAAACGTGTCATTAAAAAAAAATCTTAGTAATGATATTTGATAAAATATGGAGCTATTATAAAGGACATTCAATTATAAGTATCCACTTCAATATTACAAAAATATTAAGGCATATAAATCATTAAATACAATGTGATACAATACAATACAGATAATTACAATATGAAAAGTACAATACAATGTTATACAATACAATACAAAACATCAATTTACAATATGATACATAATAATACAATATGATTCAATACAATGCTATATGATACAGTATAATACATTATGACATGGTAAAATATGATACTATACAATTCAGTTCAACACAATGTAGAATAATACAATATTGTACAATTCAGTACAATACGAAATAATACAACATGATACAACACAATACAATAAGATACAATGTAATACAGATTAATACAAAATGATAAATTCCAATAAAATACAATACATGATACAATACAGTATAGAATAATATAACATTTTACTGTACAATATAGAATAGTACAACATAATACAATAATACAATAAAATATAATACAATACATGATAGAATGTAACACAGAATAATACTACATGATTCAATACAATACCATACATTATATGATACTATATAATACAGAATAACACAATAATATATAATAAAATACAATGCAATACAGAATAATACAACCTGATACGTTAGAATACAATACAATACACGATACAATAGAGTACAGAATAATACAATATCATAGGATACAATAAAGAATAGTGCAACGTGGTTCAATACAATATAATATAATACATGACACACTATAATGCAGAATAAAACTACCTGATACAATACAATATAATGCATTATATAATATAATACAGAATAATACAATATGATACAATTCAATACAATGAATTGCAAAATAATACGATACGATATAACAGAACAGAACACAAAATAACACAATGCTATGCAATAAACATTAGTAACAAGTAAAAAATAAATTAAAAAAACAAAACACATGACAGCGTAAGAAGCCAACTAATTAATTATTTCTCATCAAAATGAAACTATTTTTTATATTACTTATCTATTTTTATATTTACTTCTATTCATGACTTTTAAGTTGTGTTTAATTGTAAGTTCCTATCTATAAACACTTTTTTGAAGAGGTTTATAGATTATAGATCTGTATGTAGGTTAGAGTTGCAGTAAAGCTAGAGATCCTACCTACACAATTTCCAGGTTGTGTGATATTTAAGCGCAGCTTTTGACTGTAAAATAGTTATTGAAACATCGTCTTCATTTTGAAAGACCTATCCAATGGTATGCCACTCTATATGGTGCGTAAAAATGTTTTTTCGTCTCTACCGCTATTTTGTATTTTACATCCTCCATTTAGAATATTTAAAAACAAACCCTAGTCTATAACCATTGGACGGTTAAGATCGGACGGTAAAATATATGCAGCCGTTGTGATGTTTCGAGGGTACAAAGAAATCCACATATCCAGATACGCGTGAAAATCATAAACCTTCTTGGCAGTCGAATAAAAGAAGTTTTTCGAGTGTGGCGAACAACAGTCAATTAGCTTGCAATTGTAAATGTTTACCTAATTTTCTTTTTCCAATTTTGAAAAAAATTCGCTGTATTATACAAATTCTAGTCTTTAATCCTTTTCAGCACTGCATCTTCAACAACAGAATAATTTTTTCAAACGTTTCCTCTTTGGATGCTGTATTTCATTTGTGATTTCATGTTCAACTGTCTGTGCTGTTACAGCTTCCGGCACCAGTACACTAGTGATCCACTGCAAGTTCTCCATACGAATGCAGCCCATTCGTTCTAAGCATGAGTCCAGAAATTTGTTTATGAGAACTTCTAGATAACGACTTCTCATTTTAGTTTCAATTGTTTCGCCAACAGATTCAGTTTCATAACTGTTGGTAACATAACTTGAGACAGCATCATAAAAATGTTTGACGAAGCTTACATGAGAAAGCACGACTCGTTCTTCTCGTTCTCCTCTCAGCTTCATTATGTCCTTAAGTATGAATTACATCATACCAAAGCCGATGGTATACATGAAGTTGAAAAACGCAAGAAATGTCAACAAAATTTCCCGAAATATAGCTATTTTTTAAAATGTAGATGTGAAACACTCGAATTAACCCTTAAATATAAAAAAATACTCAAAAATGGCTCTATTATGAATAGAACATACAAATAACATACAAGTTCGAAATTTGTATGTAAGAATGAGAAATTTGTTCATTATTTAAAAATTAATGTCTTCAACAATTGATTATTGTTGCTAGATATTTCACCAATACAGAATAAACCCAGTGTTTTGTTTTACTGACAACAATTAAATTTTATTTCAACAACAGAAAATGCGCAAGCAATTCAAAGAAATATTTTTGAAGCGAATTACGGAGGTCCATTGTAGTTAAATGACGTAATTGCTGTAATGTTTGATATCTTTGTTTTTGATATCTCAATGGTCTGGTCTATCTCAAGAACCAATGCACGAATTTTAATCGAATTTCAGATTCAGATATACCTTAATGTAATAGTGGCAATTAAAGAGAAAGAATAGAAAGAAAATGAAGGTAGTTTATAACTGTATCTTTTCTTGCCATTTTCTAATAACAACTAAAACATTCTAATAAAAAACGTTCCATTTAAAAAATATATTAATGAATGTTATTTTACAAAACATGGAGCTATAATAGAATATATTCAATTTTAAGTATCCATATTAATTATACAAAATAGTAAGGCACATAAATCAGTAAAAACATTATGATACAATACAATACCGGAAATTACAATATGAAAAGAACAATACAATACATATCAATACAATGTTATACAATAAAATACAAACATACCTTTTCAATATGATACAAAAAATACAATACAGATTAATGCAATATGACACAATACAGTGCTATATAATACAGTATAATACATTATGACATAATACAGTATAATACATTATGACATAGTACAGTATGATACTATACAATTCATTACAATACAATGTAGAATAATACAATGAGATACAATAAAATAGAGCACAATACAGAAATATACAACATCATATAATACAATAAAATACAATACAAAACAAAACCTGATAAAATATAGTACAGAATAATATAATATGATACAATACAAAACAATGCAATAATGAGTACAATTATAAGACATAACACAATGCTATACCATAGAGTTTAATACATTTTGATAGTGTACAATATGATACAATACGATATAATACAATACAAAATAATACAACAGGATAAAATACAGTACAATACAATAAATTGCATGATTATATAATACAGCATGATACATTACAGTAAAATACAACACATGATACAATATAGTATAGAATAATACAATATGTCATTGCACGATTCAGAATAGTAGAACTTGATACAATACAATACAATACAATAAATACAATATAATACAATACATGATAAAATATAATACAGAATAACACTACCTGATACAACACAATAAAATATATGACACAAAAAATACAGAATAACACAATATGATACAATACAATACAATGCAATACAGAGTAATACAATATGATACAATTCAATACAATACAGAATATTGCAACATGATAGGATACAATGCAATACAATAAAATAAAATACATTATACATTATTACAGAATGATAGAACAGGATACATTACAATACAATACAGTACATTATACAATATAGCACAGAATAATACAACGTAATACAATACAATAAAATAAATGATAGAATATAATACAATACAATACATGATGATATATAATACAGAATAATACAAAATGATACAATTCAGTACAATGCAATGCAGAATAATACTACACGATACAACTAAACAGAACACAAAATAACACAATAATATACAATGAACACTTCAAAAAATTCTTTCGATAATTTTTTTCGAGTATGACGAACGACATTCAATTAACTTGAAATTGCAAATATTTACCTAATTTTCTTTTTCATATTTTGAAAAAAAGTAGCCGTATTTTACAAATTCTAGTCTTTAAACCATTTCGGTACTGCATCAGCATGAACAGAACCATTTTTTCTAACGTATCTTCTTTGGATGCTGTATTTTATTTGTAATTTCATGTTCAACTGTCTTTGCTGTTATAGTTTCCGGCCCCAGTGCGCCTGAGATCCACTGCATATTTTCCATACGAACGCAATTCATTCATTCTAAGAATGAGTCCAGAAATTTTTGCATGAGAACTTCTCAATAACGACTTCTCATTTTAGTTTCATCTGTTTCTCCAACTGATTAAGTCACATAACTTTTGGAACCAGAACTTGAGACAGCGTCATAAAAAAGTTCGACGAAGTTTGCTAGAGAGCGCACGTCTTAGTATATGTCTCGTCCTTCTCTTTTTCTTCTCAGCTTTATTAAGTCCCTAACTATGAATTACATCATAACAATGCAGATGATATACATGAAGATGTTAAACGAAAGAAACATCAACAAAATGTCCGAAAAGTGGCTATATTGTAAAATGTAGATGTGAAACACTCGAAGTAATCATTAAATATAAAAAAAAAATCAAAAGTTGCTTTTTTATGAATAGAAAATGTTATTTTAAATAATATCATTTTCACCCCTATATACAAGATCGAAGTTTTTATTTAAGAATCAGAAATTTGTTCATTATTTCAAAATTAATCGCTTCAACAATGGATTAGGGCTGTTAGATATTTCAACATTACAGAATAAACTTATTGTTGTGTTTCGTTGACAACAATTAAACATTATTTAAACAACAGAAAAACGCGCAAACAACTCCATAAAACACTATTGTTGCAAATTACGGAGGTCCATTGTTGTTAAATGGCATAAATGCTGTAAAGTTTAAAAGCTTTGTTTTTGTTCCCCGTTTTTTTTCTCCTTTTTCTTACCAAAAACTATAAACAGATTTAATAAGGAAGAAAGTGCATTTAACAGTAATTTTTGAAAGTTGCATCTCAAATTTTATTTTCATATATTAATTTTTTTTTTATTATTATTTAGTACCATTAATGTAATAGTGGCAATTAATGAGCTTCATTTCTGTAGCAAAAAAAAAAAAGGAAAGTAGTGGATAACTGTTTCTTTTCTTGACATTTTTTAATAGCAACTAACAAATTGTAGTAAAAAAACGTGTCATTTTAAAAACATATTAATGAATGATATTTTACAAAAAATGGAGCTATTATAAAGTATGTTCAGTTTTCAGTATCCACTTCAGTATTACAAAAAAAATCAGGCATATAAATCTTTAAATACAATATGATATAATACAATACAGAAAATTACAATATGAAAAGTACAATACAATGTTATACAATACAAAACAAAACATAAATTTACAATATGATACAAAAAATACAATACAGAATAATACAATATGACACAATATAATACATTATGACATAGTACAATATGATAATATACAATTCAGTACAGTACAATGCAGAATAATATAATATTGAGCAATTCAAAACAATACAAAATAATACAACTGGATATAATACAATACAATACAAAAAATTACATGATACAATATAATACAGATTAATACAACATGATAAATTACAATAAAATACAATACATGATACAATATAGTATAGAATAATATAACATGATACTATACACTACAGAATAGCGCAACATAATACAATACAATACAGTACAATATAATACAATACATGATACGATATAATACAGAATAATACTACATGGTGCAGTACAATACAATACAATATATGATACAATATAATACAGAATAACACAATAGTATACAATACAATGCAATGCAATTCATAATAATACGATATGATACAACGCAATACAATACAAATTAATACATCATGATAGGATACAATACAATACAATAAAATTCATGAAACAATATAATACAGAATAATATATCATTATACATTATAATACAATACAATACATCATAAAATATAGCACAGAATAATACAATATGATACAATACAATACAGAATAATACAATATGGTGCAATACAATAAAATACCATACAATTTAATAAGAACAATACAATATGGTATAATACAATACAATGCAATGCAATACAGAATAATTCTATACGATACGACAAAGCAGAACACAAAAAAAACACAATACTATACAATAAACGTTAGAACCAAGTAAAAATTAAATTTAAAAAAAACACCTGACTGGGTAAGAAGCGAACTAATTAATTATTTCTCGTCAACGTCAAACTATTTTTTATACTACTTACCTATTTTTTTAATTTACTTGTATTCATGACATTTAAGTTGTGTTTAATTGTTAGTTCCTATCAATAAATAATGATTTGATGAGGCCTATAGTTGTCTACATAGGTTACAGTTGTAGTAAAGCTAGAGATCTACCTTCACAACTTCCAGGCTGTGTAATATTTAAGCGCTGTTTCTGACTGTAAAATAGTAAATGAAACATCGTTTTAATTTTGAAAGGCCTATCCAAAGATATGCCACTCAATATGGTGCGTAAAAATGTTTTTTTTTTGTCTCTACCGCTATTTTGTATTTTATGGCGGCCATCTCGAATTTTTAAAAATAAAACCTAGCCCATAACCATCGAGCGGTTAAGACGAATCGATAGAGATTTCATTCATTAAAATTGATCCGACCATCGGGATGTTTCGGGGGTACAAATAAATCCACATACCCAGATACGCATGAAAATCATAAACCTTCTTGGTAGTCGTTTTTTCGCCCCTATTTTTTTTTCCAATTTTGAAAAAAATTTGCAGTATTATACAAATTCTAGTCTTTAGTCCATTTCGGTACTGCATCATCTACAACAGAACAATTTTGTCAAACGTATCTTCTTTGGATGCTGTATTGCATTTGTAATTTCATGTGCAACTGTCTGTACTGTTACAGTTTTCGGCACCAGTGAGCCTTATTCCCACTGCATGTTCTCCATACGTATGCAGCCCATTCTTTCTAAGAATGAGTCCAGAAATTTGTTTATGAGAAATTCTAGATAACTCATTTTAGTTTCACCTGTTTTGCCAACAGCTTCAGTTTCAAAACTGTTGGAACCAAAATTTGATTCAGCATCATAAAACTGTTCGACAAAGCTTTTTGAGAACGCGCGTGTTAGTAAATGTCTCGTTCTTATATTTCTCTTCTTAACTTCAATAAGTGCTTAACTATGAATTACAGCATAACAAAGCAGATGGCATACATGAAGATGAAAAACACAAGAAATGGCAACAAAATGTCCCGAAACGTGGCTATTTTTTAAAATGTAGATGTGAAACACTCGAAGTAATCATTAAAAAAAAAAATACTCAAAAATTGCTTTTTTAAAAATAGAAAAAGTTGTTTTAAATCAGATCAATTTCACTCCAACATACAAGTTCGAATTTTTTATGTAAGAAAGAGAAATTTGCACATTATTTCAAAATTAATGGCTTAAGCAATTCATTATTGTTGATAGATATTTCAACATTACAGAATAAACTCATTGTTGTGATTTATTGACAAGAATTAAATATTATTCAAACAACACAGAAAAGAGCGCACAATTCCAAGAAGCATTTTATGGCAAATTATGGAGGTCCATTGTTGTTAAATAACATAATTGCAGTAATATTTGATAGCTTTGTTGTTGTTTACCTTTTTTTTTTGTCTACTTTTTTCTTTATGAAAAACAATAAACAGATTTAATAAAGAAAAAATCGCATTTAACTGTAATCTTTAAAAACTGCTTCTCAATTTTTATGTTAAGTTATTACTTCTAGAGAATTATTTAGTACCTTTAATGTAACAGTGGCCATTAAAGAGCTTCATTTCTGTAGAAAGAAAATGAAGGTAGTGGATAACTACATCTTTTCTTGCCATTTTCTAATAACAACTAAAATATTGTAATAAAAAACGAGTCATTTAAAAAATATATTAACGAATGATATCTTACAAAAAATGGAGCTATTATAAAGTATATTCAATTTTAAGTATCAACATTATTGTTACAAAACAATTAAGGCACATAAATCATTAAATACAATATGATACAATACAATACAGAAAATTACAATATGAAAAGTACAATACAATTTTATACAATACAATACAAAACATAAATTTTCAACGATGCAAAGAAAAGAATACAGAATATTGCAATATGGCACAATACAATGCTATAGAATACAGAATAATACATTATGACATAGTACAATATAATACTATACAATTCATTGCAATACTATACAGAATAATACAATGTGATACAACAAAATAGTGCACAATACAGAAAAATACAACATCATATAATACAATACAATACAAAACAATGCATTATAAAATATAGTACAGAATAATACAATATGATACAATAAAAAACAATGCAATAAAGAGTAATATTATCAGACACAAACAGTTCTACACAAAAGAGTATAATACATTATGAGAGTGTACATTATCATATATACAATACAATACAAAATAATACAACATGATGCAAAACAATACAATACAATAAAATGCATGATACACTAAAATACAGAATAATATCGCATGATACATTACAATAAAATACAACACATAATACAATATAGTATAGAATAATACAATATGACACTATACAATTCAGAATAGTACAACATGATACAATACAATAAAATACAATAACTACAATATTATACGATACAATATACAATATAATACAGAATAATGCAACATGATACAATACAATAAAATATATGACACAAATCAATACAGAATAAGACAATATGGTACAATACAACACAATGCAATACAGAATAATATTATATGATACAATACAATATGCACTACAGAATAATACAGTATGATACAATTAAATACAATACAAAATATTGCAACATGATACGATGCAATGCAATATAATAAAATAAAATATATTATACAATATAATACAGCATGATACAACATATACATTACAATACTATACAATACATTTTACATAAAATATAGTACAGAATAATACAGCATGATACAATACAATAAAGTACAATACAATACAGTAAGTGACAGAATATAATACACTATAATACAATACAAGATAATATACAGAATAATACAATATTATACAATCAAGTACAATGAAATACAGAATAATACTATACGATAAAACAAAACAGAACACAAAATAACACAATACTATACAATGAACATTTTAAAAAAGTTTTTTCTATGATGTTTCGAGTATGACGCACAACCTTCAATTATCCTGAAACTGTAAATATTAATTTTTTTTCCAATTTTGAGAAAAAGTTGCTGTATTATACAAATTCTAGTCTTTAGTCCATTTCGACATTGCATCATCAAGAGCAGAACAATTTTTTGAAACATATCTTCTTTCGATGCTGTATTTCATTTGTAATTTCATGTTCAATTGTCTGTGCTGTTACAGTTTTCGGCAACAGTGCGCCTTATTTCCACTGCATATGCTCCATACATATGCAGCCCATTCATTCTGAGAATGAGTCCAGAAATTAGTTTATGAGAACTTCTAGATAACGACTTCACATTTTAGTTCAAATTGTTTCGCCAAAAGATTTAGTTTCATAACTTTTGGAAACATAACTTGAGACAGCATCATAAAATCTTCGACGAAGCTTACATGACAAAGCTGGTCTCGTTCTTCTCTTTCTCCTCTCAGCTTCATTAAGTCCTTAACTATGAATTACATCATACCAAAGCCGATGGCATACATGAAGATGAAAAACGTAAGAAATATCAACAAAATTTCCCGAAATGTAGCTATTTTTTTAAATGTAGATGTGAAACACTCGAACTAACCCTTAAATATAAAACAATACTCAAAAATGGCTTTATTATGAATAGAACATACAAGTAACATACAAGTTCTAAATTTTTATGTAAGAATGAGAAACTTGTTCATTATTTCAAAATTAATGGCTTCAACAATTGATTATTATTGTTAGATATCACAACAAAACAGAATAAACTCATTGTTTTGTTTTATTGACAACAATTAAATATTATTTCAACAACAGAAATACGCCCAAACAATTCCAAGAAACATTTTTGTTGAAAATTACGGAGGTCCATTGTCGTTAAATGACGTAATTGCCGTAATGTTTGATAGCTTTGATTTGTTTAAATTTTTTGTCTACTTTTTTTTCTTTTTCAAAAACAATACACAGATTTAATAA
This sequence comes from Maratus speciosus, assembly GCA_963932465.1. NCBI lineage: Eukaryota > Metazoa > Arthropoda > Arachnida > Araneae > Salticidae > Maratus > Maratus speciosus. The sequence goes on from OZ010800.1 coordinate 429,830,768, forward strand.
GGAAAAACGTGCATTTAACTGTACTTTTTGAAAACTGCTTCTCAATTTGTATGTTCAGATATTACATTTTTTCTATTATTTTGTACAATTAATGTAATACTGGCAATTAAAGAGCTTCATTTCTGTAGAAAGGAAAGGAAGATAGTGGATAACTATGTATTTTCTTGCCATTTTCTAATAACAACTAACAAATTGTAGTAAAAAAACGTGTCATTTAAAAATTATATTAATGAATGATATTTGATAAATTATGGAGCTATTATAAAGTATATTCAATTTTAAGTATCCACTTCAATATTACAAAAAAAAATTCAGGCATATAAATCTTTAAATACAATATGATACAATACAATACAGAAAAGTACAATACAATGTTATACAATGCAATACAAAACATAAATTTACAATATGATACAAAAAATACAATACAGAATAATGCAATATGGCACAATACAATGCTATATAATACAGTATAATACATTATAACATAGTACAATATGATACTATACAATTCAGTACAGTACAATGCAGAATAATAAAATATTGTACAATTCAATACAATACAAAATAATACAACATGATACAATACAATACAATACAATAAAATGCATGATACAATATAATACAGATTAATACAACATGATAAATTACAATAAAATACAATCTACTATCTATATTATAAAGGACAAACATATCTGTGCGTAACGCATACGTCATTTTGCGAATGGCAACACTTTGAAATTTGAAATAAAATTTTGGTTTTACAATTTTCGTTACTGCAAATTTTTAAACTTCTAAACAACGCACATTTAAAATTTTTACACCGTCGTATAAGGAAAAAAATGCTCTTTTAAATGTAATTTGTTTGAAAGTTGTATCTCAATTTATTTTTGAGATATTAATTTTTTTGTAGTTTTTAATACCATTTTTCTTATCGTGGCAACAAAAATACCCCATTTCTATTGAAAGTCATTGAAAGTAAACAGAAAATAGTCGAAAATATGAGATACTGTATCTTTTTGTTGCCATTTTTTCATAAAATCTATAAAAAAAAGTGGAAATTATAATATGGGCTATGTCAAGAATATTTTCTGTTATTCCGTGATAGTGACGTCATATGCATACTTTTCTATAGGCGAAATTTAAAACTGGATTGTAAAATCGGATTGCTTTATCGGATGCAAATGACGTCATTTTATAAAAAAAGCGTGTATTCTAATTCTTAAACCTGAAGTATGTTTTGTAGAAGTCCGTCATTTTCAGAGCCCATTTGCTTTGAAATTCTTCACAGGCGAAAATGCTTCACTTTTGAAGATAATGTAATCCAAATCACACACTGATAAAACGCAATGTTTTACAAAAATGTAGAGTGACTTTATAAAAGAGAGGTGACATGCAAATAATAGCGATTTATATTACAGAAATTGATGATTCTCGCCTAGATGGATTTGCTTCGCCGAGTTAGACAAGCAAACAAATAATTCGCGGTTTAAAATAATATCATGTTCCTGAAGTTTTTGTCCAAAGTTCTCTCGAATAATATATTTTTAATGCTATTTTCTTTAGAACATTCTACTATAATTTTATCAAAATAACATAATTTGCTTAATTTAATTTTTCCTAATTTTATTTAATCTATATATTTAAAACACATATCTGTGTATAAGGTATTTTTTAGTCATCTGCCCTGATCTTTCTGCTGAACCAATTTTACTATTTTTTCTTTTTTTTTTTTCTTTTTAATTGAAAGCTCTTTCTTTTTTTTAAATATCCCCACTTTTATATTTTAATTTTAAAAGCATTTTATGAAATTTTTTCAAAATGGTGAAAATTAGATGTCTTTCATTATCGCTGACAAGAGAGAAATAATGAGGTATTTTTATCTTTATTCATGCTATTTTCTGATAAAAATTCAAAATTGTTGATAAAAATTGTTGCATAGGGTTTAGTGTAGCAAAATCCCATTAAGAGCAGAATATTATATTAGGGGCATAATAACGGAAAATGACATACTGCTTTTGAAAACACGCATTTTTCCTCATAAAGTTTCTATATTGTTTTTTCTTCTGCATGTGTACTGATACTAAGTTTCAGACAATAGGCGAAATGCTTATTTAAGTGAAAATGAAGTCATATTTAAATGAAAACAATGATTTTCTTAGATAAAACTAAACATTTTAACACAAATACGTCTAAGAAACATAAATTACGGAAATTTTTACTCTCCGAAATTGAGATTAGAATCTCAAGTACAGGGTACATCTGTTCACATAAAAGATGTTGCTGTCAATCGTGACTTCAAGTTTTGAGTTAAAATGATTTTTAAATGAACAAACGAGATACAATTTTTTTTTTAAAAAAATGATGAATATGGATATGAGAAGTGCGTATGCAAATTTTGAGAAGGTGAAAATTGCTGTTTCTCATTCCGTAATACCAAGTATAAGAGCCTCAGTTGATAACCACATCCTAATAACTGATCTTTATTATATTTTACTGATTAAATATCTGTATTATAAAGAACAAACGTATCTGTGCGTAACGCTGACGTCATTTTTCAAATGACAACACTTCACGATCAAATTTCGCTCTTGAAATTTTCGCTACTGCAATTTTTTAATCCTCTAACCGTGTATTTTCAATTTTCGTCGCATAGGGAAAAATTTACTTTCAAATGCAGTTTGTTTAAAAGCTGTATCTTAATTGACTGATGTATTATATTTTCAAATATAATTTCTAAGCATTTTTTTTTTAAGTTTATCTTAGCACGTGCCGGTTTCAATACATAATAATAATAAACATTTTGCACATAAAGCAACACACATTTTCAGCATTTGTTTCTGACTATTTTTTAATAACAAAATTAATATTTCCTTTATAAGCAAATAAAAGAATAATATTAAAAAAAACCCACCAATCTAGCATATTTGTGAAAGAAAAAGTAACGAAATTAATACTTCTTTTATAAACAAATAAATGAATAATATTGTAAAAACACAAATCTAACATATTTGTAATCGTACAATTTAAATTTTTTAGATCACCAAATAGCATTTTTTTTTTCAAATGGAATTGGTTTGCAAAGTTCATATCAGTTTACTGATTGTGTAGGGTTTTAAAAAATATTTTAAAGCATGAAATATTTTTTGATTTATCTATATCGCGCGAAGCTCGATTACGAAAGATTAATCCGTTTGCCCTTAAAACAAAATAAAGAGTTCATCATTTTCTTACGGCTAATATCCATTAAAAAAAAAACTTCCCTATGAATAAATAAATAGAATAATATAAATAAAGCACAAATTTAACAGACATTTATAAGCTCTGAAATTATCAGAATCTAAAGGATGCCATAAATAGCAAAATCTTGGTCAGATAACTCTTAGCATGAGACTAATAAGAAAATATCGCTTTTGATAAATTAAAAAAAATATTTGATTGTATAATTTGTATTTTCCATATGAAAAATGCTTTTTTAATGTAAGTGGGAAATCTAAAAAAATTATTGCATATAAAAAAAATTATTAGTTTTCAATTTAAAAAAAATGTTTGCACCTATATTCTTTAACCCGGGAAGCCCGGGTACGATCCCCTAGTATATATAAAATCCAAACGGGAAATTCATTCCGAACATCTATTTTTCGAGTTCTACTGCATGGATTTTGAAGGAACTTATACTGTTGGATAGCTATCGTTTCAGGAAAGGTTTTAAGCTATAACACATCGTTCTAAGTAGATTAGTTATAGAATTATGACGGAAAGTTCTGTTAATTTGGACGATAAGGTTACCATTTTATTTCTTGGCGAAATTTATCGTTGATAAAAAAAAAAAAAAAAATGAAACGGCTATTACACCTCGAAAAATAAAGAAAAAACTGTTACTAATTTTATTTAAAAGGAAAAAAAAGAAGAAAAAATCCGTTTTAATGAGTGATAATATTAAAAAACGGAAATATTTAATTTAAACCTGAAAGGGAATGTTCGTAACGTTTAAAAATTTACTCAGTTGAAATATTGCTGCAAGACAACAAGATTTGGCTATTTACCTTTTGAGTCAGGTTAAGAAAAACGCACATGAAAAATTGATAAGATGAGGCCAAGGAATTTCTCCATAAGCGCATACTCAGAAATATTTGGAAAAATTATAGAATATTCTTCTCATGAGGATAATATATGTTTATTAAAAAAAATCAGCAGAACCTCGATTTAGCGTTCGTAAAAAAATAATGAAAATTTCATTTTTTGCGATTTAACGCTGCTTGGCGACACAATAAAATTTTGAATAATACTATGATGAATATTTAAAAAAAAAAACTTTTTCATCTCTCCGTCTCCATACGATGTTAGTTTAAATGAATTTAACTTAAAGAAATACATTTTTATAACTGCTGCTCTATCATATACTTTTATATATGTATGTAATGAAATTTAACGATCGTAATTATGCTGTTTAGAATAAAATTTAAATGGATTAAAATTGTTTCAATCTCAAAATTAAGGTCCTATTCCGAGCATTCGCAATTTGACATCGATGTTGTTAGTGCCAGAGACAACAAAAGAAATGTATTGTTGCCATGGAAACAACGACTTCATATCGAAATGTTTAATGATAGCATTCATAATCAAAATACATAAAACTTATCCAGCCTGTGACAATGTATAAAATAAAATAACTACAGCAACACGCAATTTGTATATATTTAATAAGCTTACAGAGAAAATAATAAACTAGTCCACCATTTAAGATTAAATTCATTGAGTATTAGGCATTTAAATACTTATTTAACAAGAAATATATAAATGCATTTCAATCTTTTGCATTTGGACAAGAAATGTATTGGTTCGCGAAATAGCGTGGAGCGTTCGTCTTTTCACGCAAAAATTTTTGGAGCAAATGTTTATATTCAAATGTAAATCATATAAATAGCAATTAATATTATGAAAGTGGAGTCAAATATTTCAATTTTAGGCAAATGCCTGCTCCCCCACCCCACACACACAGATTGTAAATAATTTAATTTCAGACATTTAAAATATTTTTTACATATTTTACTACGGAAACATGCTGGTTTGTTTTCCCCAAACTTGTGACTTTTATAACCTCGAACTCAGATCAGCGAATATTGTCCACTCCTTTTCTTTTAACACGTATCGTCCCCTTTAGAAATGTCTACTGCTTCAAATATTAAGTACTAAAGATAATTCTTTAGAAATTTTATGAAATTATGCGTTATTAATACCACAAAAGAAAATATTTTACAATAAAAATTGCTTATAATTGATATTGCATTGATATATTGAAATAAATTTTCGATAACCTTTTTAATTCGTCATCCCTTTTTCAGTTTTTTTTTACCTATCTTTTCTTCTTTTTTGAAGGTTTTAGAAAAGTATTTGATTAATTTTCCGTAATCAGGTTACCCTTCTAATTAACATACTTACTGAATTGTAGGATGTTTCTTTCTATTTGAAAGAGACTCTAGACAGTGATCCCGATTGCAGAAGATTACATGAAATCCTACATAGCGATTAGTAAATTTATGATTTTTCATTATGAAGCAAATGGACAACAGAAGATTTAGTATTATATATTTTTTCAGTTATTTTACTATCACAAAATAAACAATATTTGTTGATTTATCATTTTAGCCTTGATAATAAAAAAAGTACCTGAAATTCAGATAAAATTGGATAATTATAAAGCAATTTCTTCTGACGCACAGCCGTAGCTACTAAACTTTATGAAAATTAACGATTTTAGGTTTATTTAGGCAAAAGACTGAAGAATGATGTAATCTTGAAAATAAAAAGCCTTTTTATTCCACATTGAATTATGCTGATTAGAGAAATGAAAATAAATCTTTGGTGCATCAAAAAGATTATTACGTATATTATTACGTACAAGGTTATTATTTTTATATAACTGACTTTATTTATTATTTTCAAAGAGTACTTTTGGTAAAAGATCTATAATTCAGCCAACAGCAAATTCACTTTATTTAATGGAATGTTGTTTGGCGCATAATTACCTTTGTTTTATATCTAACTCTGGTACAATTATAACCATATATTTGGAAAAACTTCCAATGATTGACGTCAAACTTAGCTGTGTACCCTATTACGGAAGATTGGGAAGATTTTTATTGCATAAAAAAAGAGGTTCCTTTTTCTATTGCAATCAGTTTTCGAGGTTTTTTCCAGGTTAACAGCTACATGATTGCAACTAGTATTAAAAAAGAAATGACAGTGAAAATGACATTATTTTAATTTTATTCAAACACTTGAGTTTTAAAAATCCGTTTTTATATGATTCACATCTATTTTAATCATGAAAGTTAAACACTGCCCGTTTTGTGCAAATAATTTATTAAGTTGTTTGGCTGTATTTACTCTGCTGTGATCCGAAGATAGAAAACTGCAGTAGACATGCCAGAAGAAGACGTATATTACGAAATCTAATGTAACGTAGGAGATATTGTATTTAAGCTACCAGAACCACATATAGCACCAAGCTGAGGAGCAGGGAGTTCAAGAACTAACAAACGATAGTGAATAATCCGAATATGATTAATTATCAGTAGTCACTCTCTGCAATCATTGTAATTATCTCTCATTTTAGTAGTGTGATGACTATAGAACATTTTAATTTCTGATGATCTGCTGACCATAACGGTCATATTTCCCACCCAACCCCTACTTTATTAATCTACTATAAAATAAATCATTCTGAATAGCCCGAAATTTGTCAAACCCATAAGATAAAATAATAGCTAAATGGCGTTCGCATCGTATTCAGCAAATGCAGAAAGACTTTCCAGATGAAGGTCCATATTAAATTAAAATACAAGGTCAAATTCCTCATTTTGTTTTATCAAGGTTCAATTGGAAAATGGACCAGCGAAGCGGGTGTTGCCTGCTAGTACATGATACAATGTAGTATAGAATAATATAATATGATACTATACACTACAGAATAGCACAATATAATACAATACAATACAATACAATACAATACATGGTACGATATAATACCGAATAGTACTACATGGGGCAAAAAAATGCAATACAATATATGAGACAATATAATACAGAATAACACAGTAGTATACAATACAATACAATGCAATTTATAATAATACAATATGATACAACCCAGTATAATACAAATTAATGCAACATGATAGGATACAATACAATACAATAAAATACATCAAACAATATAATACAGAATAATACAACATTATACATTGTAATACAATACAATACATCATAGAATATAGTACAGAATAATACAATATGATACAATACAATACAGAATAGTACAACATGTTTCAATACAATAAAATACAATACAATTTAATAAGAATAATACAATATGTTTAATACAATATAATGCAATGCAATACAGAATAATACTATACGATACGACAAAGCAGAACACAAAATAACACAATACTATACAATAAACATTAGAAACAAGTAAAAATTAAATAAAAAAACACCTGACTGCGTAAGAAGCGAACTAATTAATTATTTATCATCAATGTGAAACTATTTTTTATATTACTTATCTATATTTTTATTTACTTGTTTTCATGACATTTAAGTTGTGTTTAATTGTTAGTTCCTATCTATAAACAATGATTTGATGAGGCCTATAGATTTCTATGTAGATTACAGTTGCAGTAAAGCTAGAGATCCTACCTACACAAATTCCATGCTGTGTGATATTTAAGCGCAGTTTCTGACTGTAAAATAGTAAATGAAACATCGTTTTCATTTTGAAAGGCCTATCCAATGATATAACACTCAATATGGTGCGTAAAAACTTTTTTCGTCTCTACAGCTATTTTGTAATTTATGGCCGCCATTTTGAATTTTTTTTTCAACAAAACCTAGCCTATAACCATTGGACGGTTAAGACGGATCGATACAGATATCATTTCTTAAAATCTATCCAGCCGTTGGGATTTTTCAAGGGTACAAAGAAATCCACATACCCAGATGCGTGAAAATCATAAACCTTCTTGGCAATTGGGTAAACGATGCTTTTCGAGTGTGGAGAACAACATTCAACTGGCCTGAAATTGTAAATATTTACCTAATTTTGTTTTCCAATTTTGTAAAAAATTTGCAGTATTATACAAATTCTAGTCTTTAGTCCATTTCGGTACTGCATCATCAACAACAGAACAAAATTTTCAAACGTATCTTCTTTGGATGCAGTATTTCATTTTTAATTTCATGTGCAACTGTCTGTACTGTTACAGTTTTCGGCAACAGAAATGGCAACAAAATGTCCCGAAACGTGGCTCTTTTAGGTAGCTTTCTTTACAAAAAAGCTACCTATTGCAGCCGTTCGGAGGAAAGCGATTTCAAAAAATTTTGGTATATTTTCATCGATCATGACCCTCAGACCCCGAAACCACCCTCCGTTCAAAATTGATATATATATATATATATATATATATATATGACCTATGTCACACTGTAACTCCCGTAATTATGAACCGATTTCGATGTAATTCGGTGTGTACATAGTACATACCAATGTCTCGACCGAGTTCGTTGGCCAGCTTCATCCGCCGTTTTGTTTCAAAATGGCGGCCATTTAAAATTTTAAAAAAAATTTAAAACTTGAAATGTGGTACCAAAAAATTAAAAATGGAAAAATATTTTGTTCTTATGTATTTGACCTTTATACAAAGATTTCGGAGCAGTTTTTGTTTCGTCTATATCTTAAAAAATGGCTGCGTTATAGCATTTTGAGTTTCTAGCGAGGCTGACATTTTGAAACGTCCTAAATTTTGTCACGCGATAAAAGACGTATTTATGAACCGATTTGGATGTAATTCGGTTTGTTCATAGTACATACCAATCTCTCGACCGAGTTCGTTGGCCAGCTTCATCCGCCATTTTGTTTCAAAATGGCGGCCATTTAAATTTTTTTTAAAAAATTAAAATTTGAAATGTGGTACCAAAAAATTGAAAATGGAAAAATATTTTTTTCTTATGTATTTGACCTTTATACAAAGATTTCGGAGCAGTTTTTGTTTCGTGTATATCTTAAAAAATGGCTGCGTTATAGCATTTTGAATTTCTTGCGAGGCTGACATTTTGAAACGTCCTGAATTTTGTCACGCGATAAAAGGCGTATTTATGAACCGATTTGGATGTAACTTCGTTTATATATAGTACATACCAATGTCTCGACCGGGTTCGTTGGCCAGCTTCACCCGCCATCTTGTTTAAAAATGGCGGCCATTTAAATTTTTAAGAAAAATTTAAATTTGAAATGTGGTACCAAAAATTGAAAATTGAAAAAATATTTTCTTCTCATGTGTTTGATCTTGATAAAAAGATTCGGGAGCAGTTTTTGTTTCGTCTATATCTTAAGAAATGGCTGAGTTATAGCATTTTGAAATTTCTAGCGTGGCTGACATTTTGAAACGTCCTGATTTTTCTCACGTAATAACAGGCGTATTTATGAACCGACTTGGATATACCTTGGTGTGTACATAGTACATACAAATATCTCGACCGAGTTCGTTGGCCAGCTTCATCCGCCATCTTGTTTCAAAATGGCGGCCATTTAAAAAAATTTAAAAAAAAAAATTTAAATGAGATACCAAAAATATGGAAAATGAAAAAAAATTTTTTTGTATGCGTTTGACCTTAATTCAAAGATTCCGGAACAGTTTTTCTTTCGTCTATATCTTAAAAAAAATGGTTGAGTAATAGCATTTTGAATTTCTCTTGTGGCTGACATTTTAAAACGACCTGATTTTTGTCACGCGATAACAGGCGTATTTATGAACCTATTTGGATGTAACTTGGTCTGTACATAGTACAGACCAATGTCTCGACCGAGTTCGTTGGCCAGCTTCATTCGCCATCTTGTTTCAAAAGGGTTGCCATTTAAAAAAAAATTAAATTTAAAATTCAAAATGAGGTATAAAAAAATTGGAAAATGAAAAAGATTTTTTTTTATGTGTTTGGCCTTGATACAAAGATTCCGGAGCAGTTTTTGTTTCTGAAAATTTGTTCTTTTGTTGATATCTTAAAAAATGGTTGATTTATAGCACTTTGAATTTCTAGCATGGCTAATATTTTGAAACGATCTTGTATTTGTCACGCGATAACACACGTATTCGCCTATTTCGATGTAAGAAGACATGTGGATAGTATACATCAACATCTCGACCAAGTTCGCTGGCCAGATTCATCAGCCATCTTGTTTCAAAATGGCGGCCATTAAATTAAAAAAAATATATATATTTAAAGTGAGGTGCAAAAAAATTAGAAATTGAAAAAGGTTTCTTTCTTAAGTATTTGATCTTGATATAAGGATTCAGGAGCATTTTTTGTTTGTCTTTACCTTAAAAAATGGCTCAGATATAGCAGTTTCAATTTCTATTGTGGGTGACATTTTGAAAAATCTGATTTTTTGCATGCGACAGCACTCCTATATATTAACCGATTCCGATGTGAGTGAGCATGTGCACAGCAATTACTAAGGTCTCGACCAAGTTCACTGCTTAGCCTCATCCACCATGTTGTCTTAAAATGTCAGGCACTTTAAGAAATTGCCGAATTTGGCAGCCAAATATAAGTTACTTTAAAGAAAAGCAGCTTGGATAAAGCTGACTAATTTCGCGAAATTCTCATTCATTATATTGATAAAAATTAGTATTGAATCTCCTATATTCGGTTTCCACTAAATTGAGCTTCGTGTGTTTGCATGATATAAGTTGGCTTTTTTTAAATAAGGATTATGAAAGCTACCTCTTCCTCCCGGCACTGGCCGGAAGGACTTTTTTAAAATGTAGATGTGAAACACTCGAAGTAATCATTAAAAATAAAAAAAATACTCAAAAATTGCTTTTTTAAAAATAGAAAAAGATGTTGTAAATCAGATCAATTTCACTCCAACATACAAGTTCGAAATTTTTATGAAAGAATGAGAAATTTGCTCATTATTTCAAAATTAATGGATAAAACAATTGATTATTGTTGTTAGATTTTTCAACATTACAGAATAAACTCATTGTTGTGCTTTATTCACAACAATTAAACATTATTCAAACAACAGAGAAACGAGCGCACTATTCCGAGAAACATTTTTGTGGCAAATTACGGATGTCCATTGTTGTTAAATAACATAATTGTTGTAATCTTTGAAAGCTTTGTTGTTGTTTACCGTGATTTTTTTTTTTTTTTTTTTTTTTTTTTTTTTGTCTACTTATTTTTTTTATCAAAAACAATAAACAGATTTAATAAGGAAAAAACCGCATTTAACTGTAATATTAGAAAACAGCTTCTCAATTTATATGTTTAGTTATTAATTGTTTAGTATTATTTAGTACCTTTAATCTAACAGTGTCCATTAAAGAGCTTCATTTCTGTAGAAAGAAAATGAAGGTAGTGGATAACTATATCTTTTGTTGCCATTTTCTAATAACAACTAAAAAATTGTAATAAAAACGAGTCATTTAAAAAATATATTAATGAATGATATTTTATAAAAATGGAGCTATTATAAAGTATATTCAATTTTAAGTATCCACATTAATATATTAAAAAAAAAATAAGGCACATAAATCATTAAATAAAATACAGCACCGAAAATTGCAATATGAAAAGTACAATACAATACAGATCAATACAATTTTATACAATACTATACAAAACATAAATTTTCAATATGATACAAAAAATACAATACAGAATAATGCGATATGACACAATACAATGCTATATAATACAGAATAATACATTATGACATCGTACAATATGATACTATACAATTCATTACAATACAATACAGAAAAATACAATGTGATACAATAAAATAGTGCACAATACAGAAAAATACAACATCATATAATACAATACAATACAAAACAACACATGATAAAACATAGTACATAATAATACAATATGATACAATACAAAACAATGCAATAAAGAGTAATATTATCAGACACAACACAGTGCTACAAAAAACAGTATAACATATTATGAAAGAGTACAATATTATACAATACAATACAATAAAAAATAATACAACATAATACAAAACAATACAATAAAATAAAATACATGATAAAATATAATACAGAATAATACTGCCTGATACATTAAAATGAAATACAACACATGATACAATATAGTATAGAATAATACAATATGACACTATACAATTCAGAATAGAAGAACATGATGCAAAACAATACAATACAATAAATACAATATTAAACGATACATGGTACAATATAATACAGAATAATACTACCTGATACAATACAATAAAATATATGACACAAAATAATACAGAATGATACAATATGATTTATCAATTTACCTTTTTTTTCCAATTTTGATAAAAAGTTGCCGTATTATACAAATTCTAGCCTTTGTCCATTTCCACATTGTATCATCAACACAAGAAATTTTTTTTCAAACGTATCTTCTTTGAATGCTGTATTTCATTTGCAATTTCATGTTCAACTGTCTATGCTGTTATAGTTTCCGGCACCAGTGCGCCTGAGATCCACTGCATATTCTCCATAAGAATGCAGCCCATTCATTCTAAGAATGAGTCCTGAACTTTACTTCTAGAAAACGACTTCTCATTTTACTTTCATCTGTTTCGCCAACTGATTCTGTTTCATAACTGTTGGAACCAGAACATGAGGCAGCATCATAAAAATGTTCGACGCATTTTGCTTGAGAATGCGCGTCTTATTACATGTCTCGTTCATCTCCTTCTCTTCTCAGCTTCATTAAGTCTCTAACTATGAATTACATAATAGCAAAGCAAATGGCATACATGAAGATGAAAAACGCAAGAAATGTCAACAAAATGTCCGGAAATGTAGCTATTTTTTAAAATGTTAGTGCAAAACTCTCGAATTAACCCTTAAATATAAAAAATACTCAAAACTGGCTTTATTTATGAATAGAAAATGTTATTTTAAATCAGATCAACTTCACTCCTACATACAAGTTCGAAATGTTTATTTAAAAATTAGAAACTTGTTCATTATTTCAAAATTAAAGGCGCTTCAACAATTGATTATGGCTGTTAGATATTTCAACATTACAGAATAAACTCATTGTTTTTTTGATTGACAACAATTAAACATTATTTAAACAACACAGAAACGCACAATAAATTCTATGAAACACTATTGTTGCAAATTACGGAGGTCCATTGCTGTTAAATGACGTAATTGCTCTAACGTTTGTTAACTTTGTTTTGTTACCCTATCCAATGATATGCCGCTCAATATGGTGCGTAAAAATGTTTTTTCGCCTGTACCGCTATTTTGTATTTTACGGCCGCCATTTTGAATTTTTAAAAACAAAACCCAGCCTATAACCATCGGATGGTTACGATCGGACGGTCCAGTTGTTGGGATGTTTCGAGGGCATAAAAAAATCCACATACACAGGCACCGGTGAAACACATAACCCTTCTTTTCAGTCGCGTAAAAAATTCTTTTGATGATGTTTTTCAAGTATGACGAACAACAGTCAATTTGCCAGAAATTCTAAATTTTTAAGTAATTTTATTTTTCCAATTTTGAAAAAAAATTGCGTATTATACAAATTCTAGTCTTTAGTCCGTTTCGGCACTGCATCATCAACAATAGAACAATTTTTTCAAACGTATCTTCTTTGAATGATGTATTCCATTTGTAATTTCATGTTCAACTGTCTGTGCTGTTACAGCTTCCGTCACCAGTACACCAGAGATCCACTGCATGTACTCCGTACGAATGCAGCCCATTCATTCTAAGCACGACACCAGAAAATTTTTTATGAGAAATTCTAGATAACGACTTGTCATTTTAGTTTCAATTGTTTCGCCAACAGATTGAGTTTCATAACTGTTGAAAACATAACTTGAGACAGCATCATAAAAATGATCGACGAAGCTTACATGAGAAAACGCGACTCGTTCTTCTCTTTCACCTCTCAGATTCATAAAGTCCTTAACTATGAATTACATCATACCAAAGCCGATGGTATACATGAAGATGAAAAACGCAAGAAATATCAACAAAATTTCCAGAAATGTAGCTATTTTTTTTAATGTAGATTTGGAAAACTCGAATTACACTTAAATATAAAAAAATTCTCAAAAATGGCTTTATTATGAATAGAATATACAAGTAACATGCAAGTTTGAAATTTTTAAGTAAGAATGAGAAATTTGTTCATTATTTAAAATTAATGGCTTCAACAATTGATTACTGTTGTTAGATATTTCAACAATACAGAATAAACTCATTGTTTTGTTTTATTGACAGCAATTAAATGTTATTTCAACAACAGAAAAACGCGTAAACAATTCCAAGGAACATTTTTGTGGCAAATTACGGAGGTCTATTGTTATTAAATGAGGTAATTGCTGTAATGTTTGATAACTTAGTTTTTGTTTACCGTTTATTGTCTACTTTTTTTCCTTTTTCGAAAAACAATAAAAAGATTTAATAAGCAAAAAAGTGCTTTTAACTGTACTTTTTGAAAACAGCTTCTCAATATTTATGTTCACATATTAAATTTTTTTGTATTATTTAGTACCATTAATATAATACTGGCAATTAAAGGGCTACATTTCTGTAGAAAGGAAAGGAAGATAGTGGATAACTATACCTTTTCTTGCCATTTTGCAAAACATGGAGCTATTATAAAGTATATTAAATTTTAAGTATCCACATTAATATTACAGAAAAATTAAGGCACATAAGTCATTAAATACAATATTATACAATACAATAGCGAAAATTAAATTAGAAATATACAATAAAAACAGATCAATTCAATGTTATACAATACAATTCAAAACATTATTTTAAAATAAGATACAAAAAATACAATACAGAGTAGTGCAATATGACACGATACAATACTATATAATACAGTATAATCATTATGACATAGTACAATATGAAAACATACTATTCATTACAATACAATACTAAATAATACAATGTGATACAATAAAATAGAGCATAATACAGAAAAATATATCATCTTACAATACAATACAATAAAATACAAAACAATACATTATAAAATATAGTACAGAATAATACAGTATAATACAAAACAAAACAATGCAAAAAAGTGTAATAATATAAGACACAATACAGAACTATACAATACAGTAAAATACATTATTATAGTGTACACAATGATACAAAACATTACAATATAAATAATACAACATGATACAATACAATACAATAAAATAAAATACATGATGCTATAAGATACATAGTAATACTACATGATATATAATATTAAATTACAACACATGATACAATATAGTATAAAATAATACAATATAACCCTTTACAATACTGAATAGTACAACATGATACAATAGAAAACGATATACTAAAATACAATATAATACAATACATGATACAGTATAATACAGAATAATACTACATGATACAATACAATAATTTATATGATTCAATATAGTACAGAATATTACAATATGATAAAATACAATGCAATACAGAATAATACAATATGATCGAATTCAATACAATACAAAATATCACAACAATATTCGGTACATTACAGTAGAATACATTATACAATATAATACAGAATGATATAACATGATGCATTACAATACAATACAATACATTATACAATATAGTACAAAATAATACAATATGATATAACACAATATTGAATAGTACAACATGAGACAATACAATAAAGTACAATGCAATACAATACATGCTAGAATATAATAGAATACAATAGAATACATTATAATATATAATACAGAATAATACAGAAATATATATCATCTTACAATACAATACAATAAAATACAAAACAATACATTATAAAATATAGTACAGAATAATACAATATAATACAAAACAAAACAATGCAAAAAAGAGTAATAATATAAGACACAATACAGAACTATACAATACAGTAAAATACATTATTATAGTGTACACTATGATACAAAACATTACAATATAAATAATACAACATGATACAATACAATACAATACAATAAAATACATGATACTATAAGATACATAGTAATACTACATGATATATTATATTAAATTACAACACATGATACAATATAGTATAAAATAATACAATATAACCCTTTACAATACCGAATAGTACAACATGATTCAATAGAAAACGATATACTAAAATACAATATAATACAATACATGATACAGTATAACACAGAATAATACTACATGATACAATACAATAATTTATATGATTCAATATAGTACAGAATATTACAATATGATAAAATACAATGCAATACAGAATAATACAATATGATCGAATTCAATACAATACAAAATATCACAACAATATTCGGTACATTACAGTAAAATACATTATACAATATAATACAGAATGATATAACATGATGCATTACAATACAATACAATACATTATACAATATAGTACAAAATAATACAATATGATATAACACAATATTGAATAGTACAAAATGAGACAATACAATAAAGTACAATGCAATACAATACATGCTAGAATATAATAGAATACAATAGAATACATTATAATATATAATACAGAATAATACAATATGATGCAATACAATACAATGCAATGCAGAATAATACTATGCGATACAACAGAACAGAACACAAATTAAATCAATACTATAAAATGAACTTGAGACAGCATCATAAAAATGTACGACGAAGCTTGCTTGAGTTGCGCGCGTGTTAGTAGATGTGTCTTTCTCCTATTTCTTTTCTAAGCTTCATTAAGTCCTATAATATGAATTAAATCATAACAAAGGAGATGGCATATATGAAGATGTAAACTAAAAGTATGTTAACAAACAGTCCCGAAACGTGGCTATTTTTTAAAATGTAGACGTTAAACTCTCAAAGTCATCATTAAATATAAAGAAATACTGAAAAATGGTTTTCTTATGAATACAAAATGCTGTTTTAAATCAGACCAATTTCACTCCAACAAGTTCGAAATTTTTATGAAAGAATGAGAATTTTGTTCGTTATTTCAAAATCCCTAACGTAAACAATTGATTACTGTTATTCGATATTTTAACATTACAGTATAAACTCATTGTTGTGTTTTATTGACAACAATTAAATATTATTTCAACAACTGAGAAACGCGCACACAATTTCAAGAATAATTTTTGTGGCAAATTACGGAGGTCCATTGTTATTAAACGACATAATTTCTGTAACCTTTGATAGCTTTGTTGTTGTTTACCGTTTTTTTTTGTCTACTTTTTTTCTATACAAAAACAATAAACAGATTTAATAAGGAAAAAAGCGCATTTAACTGTAATTCATGAAAACTGCTTTTCAATTTTCATGTTCAGATATTAATTGTTTTTTATTATTAAGTACATTGAATGTAATAGTGGCAATTAAAGATCTTCATTTCTGTAGAAAGAAAATGAAGGTAGTAGATCACTATATCTTTTCTTCACATTTTCTAATAACTACTAAAATATTGTAATAAAATCCTTGTCATTAAAAAAAATATTAATGAATGATATTTGATACAATATGGAGCCATTATAAAGGATATTCAATTATAAGTATCCATTTCAATATTATAAAAAAATTAAGGCATATAAATCATTAAATACAATATGATACAATACAAGACAGAAAATTACAATATGAAAAGTACAATACACTGTTATACAATACAATATAAAACATAAATTTTCAATATGTTTCAAAAAATACAATACAGAATAATGCAATATGATACAATACAATGCTATATAATACAGTATAATACATTATGACATAGTACAATATACAAATCAGTTCAATACAAGGCAGAATAATACAATATTGTACAATTCAATACAATACAAAATAATACAATACAATACAATACAATACACGATACAATATAATACAGATTAACACAACATGATAAATTACAATAAAATACAAAACATGATACAATATAGTATAGAATAATATAACATGATACTGTACAATATAGAATAGTACAACATAATACAATAGAATATAATACAACACATGATACAATATAATACAGAATAATACTACATGATACAATATAATACAGAATAATGCTACATGATACAATACAATATATGATACAATATAATACAAAATATTACAATAAAATACAATGCAATGCAATGCAATACAGAATAACACAATATGATACAATAAAATACAATACAAAATAAAACAACATGATAGGATACAATACAATACAATAAGATGTTTTCCAAGTATGACGAACAACAGTCAAATAGCCTGAAATTGTAAATGTTTACTTAATTTTCTTTTTCCTATTTTGAAATAAATTTGCGTATTATACAAATTCTAGTCTTTAGACATTTTTGGTACTGGATCATCAACAACGTATCTTCTTTGGAAGTTGTATTCCATTTGTAATTTCATGTTCAACTGTCTGAGCTGTTACAGCTTCCGTCACTATTAAACCAGAGATCCACATCATGTACTCCATACGAATGCAGCCCATTCATTCTAAGCATGAGTCCAGAAATTTTTTATGAGAACTTCTAGATAACGACTTATCATTGTACTTTCAATTGTTTCGCACACAGATTCAGTTTCATAACTGTTGGAAACATAACTTGAGACATTATCATAAAAATGTTCGACGAAGCTTACATAAGAAAGCGCATCTCGTTCTTCTCTTTCACCTCTCAGACTCATAAAGTCCTTAACTATGAATTACCCAAAGCACAAGGCATACATGAAGATGAAAAACGGTAGAGATGTCAACAAAATTTCCCGAAATGTAGCTATTTTTTAAAATGTAGATGTGAAACACTCGAATTAACCCTTAAATATAAAAAAAATACTCAAAAATGGCTTTATTATGATTAGAACATACAAGTAACATACAAGTTCGAAATTTTTATATAAGAATGAGAAATTTGTTCATTATTTCAAAATTAATGGCTTCAACAATTGATTATTGTTATTAGTTATTTCAACAATACAGAATAAACTCATTGTTTTGTTTTACTGACAACAATTAAATTTTATTTCAACAACAGAAAATGCGCAAGCAATTCAAAGAAATATTTTTGAAGCGAATTACGGAGGTCCATTTTAGTTAAATGACGTAATTGTTGTAATGTTTGATATCTTTGTTTTTGATATCTCAATGGTCTGGTCTATCTCAAGAACCAATGCACGAATTTTAATCGAATTTCAGGTTCAGATATACCTTAATGTAACCTCAACAAAAATATTCCAGGAAACATTTTTGTTGCAAATTACGGAGGTCTATTATTGTTAAATGAGGTAATTGCTGCAATGTTTGATGGCTTTGTTTTTTTTTACCGTTTTTTGTCTACATTTTTTTTTTCATTTTCATAAAAAATAAACAGATTTAATATGGAAAAAAGTGCATTTAACTGTAATTTTTGAAAACAGCTTCTATATTTTTATGTTCAAATATTACATTTTTTTGTATTATTTAGTATCATTAATGCAATTAAAGAACTTCATTTCTGTAGAAAGGAAAGGAAGATAGTGGATAACTGTATCTTTTCTTGATATTTTCTAATAACACAAAAAAATATGTAATAAAAAAATTGTCATTTAAAATAAATTAATGAATTATATTTTTCAAAACATGGAGCTGTTATAAAATATATTAAATTTTAAGTGTCCGCATTAATATTACAAAAAAATTAAGGCACATAAATCATTAAATACACTATTATACAATGCAATACCGAAAATTAAATTAGAAAAGTACAATACAATACAGATTAATGCAATGTGATACAATACAATACAAAACATATATTTACAATATGATACACAATACAGAATAATGCAATATGACAAAATGCAATGCTATATAATACAGTGTAATCACTATACAATTCACTACAATACAATACCAAATAATACAATATGATACAATAGAATAGAGCACAATACAATACAATACAATACAATACAATACAATACAATACAATACAATACAATACAATACATTTTAAAATATTGTACAGAATAATACAATATGATACAATACAAAACAATGCAATAAATAGTAATGATATAAGACACAATACAAAACTATACAATACAGTAAAATACATTATTATAGTGTACAATATGATACAAACAATACAATATAAATAATGCAATATGATACAATACAAAACAATAATATAAAATGCATGATATGATAAAATACATAATAATACTACATGATACATTACATTAAATTACAACGCATGACACAATATAGTATAAAATAATACAATATAACTTTATACAGTAAAGAATAATACAACATGATACAATACAAAACAATACAATACAATAAAATACAATATAATACAATACATGATACAATATAACACAGAATAATACTAAACGATACAATACATTAAAATATATGATTCAATATAATACAGAATAATACAATATGGAAAAATACAATATAATGCAATGCAGAATAATACAATATGATACAATTCGATACAGTACAAAATGTTACAAAATGATACGGTACAATACAGTAAAATACATTATACAATAGAGTACAGAAAGATACAACATTATACATTACAATAAAATTTATTATACAATGTAGTACAAAATAATACACTATGATATAATACAACACAGAATAGTACAACATGATACAATACAATAAAGTACAATACAATACGATACATGTTGGAATATAATATAATACAATACAAAACATAATAATGTATAATACAGAATAATACAATATGATACAATACAATACAATGCAATGCATATTAATACTATACGATACAACAGAACAGAACACAAATTAAATCAATACTATACAATGAACTTGAGACATCATCATAAAAATGTACGACAGAGCTTGCTTGAGAACGCGCGTGTTAGTAGATGTGTCGTTCTTCTATTTCTTTTCTAAGCTTCATTAAGTCCTATAATATGAATTACATCATAACAAAGGAGATGGCATACATGAAAAAGAAAAACCCAAGAAATCTTAACAAAATGTCCCGAAACGTGGCTATTTTTTTAAATGTAGACGTGAAACTCTGAAAGTAATCATTAAATATAAAGTAATACTCAAAAATGGCTTTTTTATGAATACAAAATGCTGTTTTAAATCAGATCAATTTCACTCCAACATACAAGTTCGAAATTTTTATGAAAGAATGAGAGTTTTGTACTTTTTTTCAAAATCAATGGCTTAAACAATTGATTATTTTTGTTCGATATTTCAACATTACAGAATAAACTTATTGTTGTGTTTTATTGACAACAGTTAAACATTATTTCAACAACAGAGAAACGCGCACACAACTCCAAGAAACATTTTTGTGGCAAATTACGGAGGTCCAATGTTGTTAAATGACATACTTTCTGTAACCTTTGATAGCTTTGTTGTTGTTTACCGTTTTTTTGTCTACTTTTTTTCTATACAAAAACAATAAACAGATTTAATAAGGAAAAAAGCGCATTTAAATGTAATTCGTGAAAACTGCTTTTCAATTTTCATGTTCAGATATTAATTGTTTTTTATTATTAAGTACGTTGAATGTAATAGTGGCCATTAAAGAGCTTCACTTCTGTAGAAAGAAAATGAAGGTAGTAGATAACTATATCTTTTCTTCACATTTTCTAATAACTACTAAAATATTGTAATAAAAACCTTGTCATTAAAAAAAATATTAATGAATGATATTTGATAAAATATGGAGCTATTATAAAGGATATTCAATTATAAGTATCCATTTCAATATTATAAAAAAATTAAGGCATATAAATTATTAAATACAATATGATACAATACAAAACAGAAAATTACAATATGAAAAGTACAATACATTGTTATACAATACAATACAAAACATAAATTTTCAATATGATTCAAAAAATACAATACAGAATAATGCAATATGATACAATACAATGCTATATAATACAGTATAATACATTATGACATAGTACAATATGATACTATACAAATCAGTTCAATACAATGCAGAATAATACAATATTGTACAATTCAATACAATACAAAATAATACAATACAATACAATACACTATACAATATAATACAGATTAACACAACATGATAAATTACAATAAAATACAGAACATGATACAATATAGTATAGAATAATACAACATGATACTGTACAATATAGAATAGTACAAAATAATACAATAGAATATAATACAACACATGATACAATAAAATACAGAATAATACTACATGATACAATATAATACAGAATAATACTACATGATACAATACAATATATGATACAATATAATACAAAACATTACAATAAAATACAATGAAATGCAATGCAATACAGAATAACACAATATGATACAATAAAATACAATACAAAATAATACAACATGATAGGACACAATACAATACAATAAGATATTTTTCAAGTACGACGAACAACAGTCAAATAGCCTGAAATTGTAAATGTTTACTTAATTTTCTTTTTCCTATTTTGAAATAAATTTGCGTATTATACAAATTCTAGTCATTAGACTTTTTTGGCACTGCATCATCAACAACGTATCTTCTTTGGAAGTTGTATTCCATTTGTAATTTCATGTTCAACTGTCTGAGCTCTTACAGCTTCCGTCACCATTACACCAGAGATCCACATCATGTACTCCATACGAATGCAGCCCATTCATTCTAAGCATGAGTCCAGAAATTTTTTATGAGAACTTCTAGATAACGACTTATCATTGTACTTTCAATTGTTTCGCACACAGATTCAGTTTCATAACTGTTGGAAACATAACTTGAGACATCATCATAAAAATGTTCGACGAAGCTTACATAAGAAAGCGCATCTCGTTCTCCTCTTTCACCTCTCAGATTCATAAAGTCCTTAACTATGAATTACCCAAAGCACAAGGCATACATGAAGATGAAAAACGCAAGAGATGTCAACAAAATTTCCCGAAATGTAGCTATTTTTTAAAATGTAGATGTGAAACACTTGAATTAACCCTTAAATATAAAAAAATACTCAAAAATGGCTTTATTATGATTAGAACATACAAGTAACATACAAGTTCGAAATTTTTATGTAAGAATGATAAATTTGTTCATTATTTCAAAATTAATGGCTTCAACAATTGATTATTGTTATTAGTTATTTCAACAATACAGAATAAACTCTTTGTTTTGTTTTATTGACAGCAGTTAAATATTATTTCAACAACAGAAAATCTCAAAAAATATTTCAAGAAACATTTTTGTTGCAAATTATGGAGGTCTATTATTGTTAAATGAGGTAATTGCTGTAATGTTTGATGGCTTTTTTTTTTTTTTTTTTTTTTTACCGTTTTTTGTCTACATTTTTTTTTCTTTTTCATAAACAAAAAACAGATTTAATATGGAAAAAAGTGCATTTAACTGTAATTTTTTAAAACTGTTACTATATTTTTATGTTCAAATATTACATTTTTTTGTATTATTTAGTATCATTAATGCAATTAAAGAACTTCATTTCTGTAGAAAGGAAAGGAAGATAGTGGATAACTGTATCTTTTCTTGATATTTTCTAATAACACCAAAAAATATGTAATAAAAAAATTGTCATTTAAAATATATTAATGAATGATATTTTTCAAAACATGGAGCTGTTATAAAGTATATTAAATTTTAAGTGTCCGCATTAATATTACAGAAAACTTAAGGCACATAAATCATTAAATACAATATTATACAATGCAATACCGAAAATTAAATTAGAAAAGAACAATACAATACAGAGTAATGCAATGTTATACAATACAATACAAAACATATATTTACAATATGATACACAATACAGAATAATGCAATATGACACAATACAATGCTATATAATACAGTGTAATCACTATACAATTCACTACAATACAATACCAAATAATACAATATGATACAATAAAATAGAGCACAATACAATACAATACAATACAATACAATACAATACAATACAATACAATACAATACAACACAATACATTTTAAAATATTGTACAGAATAATACAATATGATAGAATACAAAACAATGCAATAAATAGTAATGATATAAGACACAATACAAAACTATACAATACAGTAAAATACATTATTATAGTGTACAATATGATACAAACAATACAATATAAATAATGCAACATGATACAATACAAAAAAAAATTTAAAATACATGATATAATAAAATACATAATAATACTACATGATACATTACATTAAATTACAACAAATGATACAATATAGTATAAAATAATACAACATAAATTTATACAGTAAAGAATAATACATGATACAATACAAAACAATACAATACAATAAAATACAATATAATACAATACATGATACAATATAACACAGAATAATACTAAATGATAAAATACATTAAAATATATGATTCAATATAATACAGAATAATACAATATGGAAAAATACAATATAATGCAATGCAGAATAATACATTATGATACAATTCGATACAGTACAAAATGTTACAACATGATACGGTACAATACAGTAAAATACATTATACAATACAGTACAGAATGATACAACATTATACATTACAATAAAATTTATTATACAATATAGTACAAAATAATACACTATGATATAATACAACACAGAATAGTACAACATGATACAATACAATAAAGTACAATACAATACAATACATGTTAGAATATAATATAATACAATACAAAACATAATAATGTATAATACAGAATAATACAATATGATACAATACAATACAATGCAATGCAGATTAATACTATACGATACAACAGAACAGAACACAAATTAAATCAATACTATACAATGAACTTGAGACATCATCATAAAAATGTACGAGAAAGCTTGCTTGAGAACGCGCGATTTAGTAGATGTGTCGTTCTTCTATTTTTTTTCTAAGCTTCATTAAGTCCTATAATATGAATTACATCATAACAAAGGAGATGGCATACATGAAAAAGAAAAACCCAAGAAATGTTAACAAAATGTGCCGAAACGTGGCTATTTTTTTAAATGTAGACGTGAAACTCTCAAAGTAATCATTAAATATAAAGTAATACTCAAAAATGGCTTTTTTATGAATACAGAATGCTGTTTTAAATCAGATCAATTTCACTCCAACATACAAGTTCGAAATTTTTTATGAAAGAGAGTTTTGTACTTTATTTCAAAATCAATGGCTTAAACAATTGATTATTTTTGTTCGATATTTCAACATTACAAAATAAACTTATTGTTGTGTTTTATTGACAACAGTTAAACATTATTTCAACAACAGAGAAACGCACACACAATTCCAAAAAACATTTTTGTGGCAAATTACGGAGGTCCATTGATGTTAAATGACATAATTTCTGTAATATTTGATAGCTTTGTTGTTGTTTATCGATTTTTTGACTACTTTTTTTTCCATACCAAAAACAATAATTAGATTCAATAAGTAAAAAAGCGCATTTAACTGTAATTCTTCAAAACTGCTTCTCAATTTTTATGATCATATATTTATTGTTTTTTATTATTTAGTACGTTTAATGTAATAGTGGCAATTAAAGAGCTTCATTTCTGTAGAAAGAAATGAAGTTAGTGGATTACTATATCTTTTCTTGACATTTTCTAATAACAACTAAAATATTGTAATAAAAAGTGTGTCATTAAAAAATATTAATGAATGATATTTGATAAAATATGGAGCTATTATAAAGGATATTCAATTATAAGTATTCATTTCAATATTACAAAAACATTAAGGCATATAAATCATTAAATACAAAAAGATACAATACAGAAAATTACAATACGAAAAGTACAATACAATGTTATACAATACAATACAAGGCATAAATTTACAATATGATACAAAAAATACAATGCAGAATAAAGCAATATGATACAATACAATGCTATATAATACAGTATAATACATTATGACATAGTACAATATGATACTATACAATTCAGTTCAATGCAATGCAGATTAATACAGTATTGTACAATTCAATACAATACAAAATAATACAACATGATACATTACAATACACGATACAATATAATACAGATGAACACAACATTATAAATTACAATAAAATACAATACATGATACAATATAGTATAGAATAATATAACATGATACTGTACAATACAGAATAGTACAACATAATACAATACAATATAATACAACACATGATACAATATAATACAGAATAATACTACACGATACAATACAATACAATAAAATACATGAAACAATATAATACAGAATAATACAACATAATACAAGAAAATACAAGAAAATACGTGATACAGTACAGTACAGAATAATATAACATGATACCATACAATACAGAATAGTACAACATGGTTCAATACAATAAAATACAATACAATTTAATAAGAATAATTCTCGTCTTTAGTCCATTTCGGCACTGCATCATCAACAACAGAACAATTGTTTCAAACGCAACTTCTTTGGATGCTGTATTAAAGTTGTAATTCCATGTTCAACAGTCTGTGCTGTTACAGCTTCCGGCACCAGTACTCCAGAGATCCACTGCATGTTCTCCATACGAATGCAGCCCATTCATTCTAAGCATGAGCCCAGAAATTTGTTTATCATAACTTCTAGATAAAAACTTCTCATTTTAGTTTCAATTGTTTCGCCAACAGATTCAGTTTCATAACTTTTGGAAACATAACTTGAGACAGCATCATAAAAATGCTCGACGAAACTTACATGAGAAAGCGCGTCTCGTTCTTCTCTTTGACCTCTCAGCTTCATTAAGTCTCTAACTATGAATTACATCATAATAAAGCAGATAGCATACATGAAGATGAAAAACCAAGAAATATCAACAAAATGTCCCGAAACGTGGCTATGTTTTTAAAATGTAGATGTGAAAAACACGAAGTAATCATTAAATATAAATAAATACTCGAAAATGGCTTTTTTATGAATAGAAAATATTATTTTAAATCAGATCAACTTCACTCCTACATACAACTACGAAATTTTTATTTAAGAATTAGAAATTTGTTCATTATTTCAAAATTAACGACGCTTTTACAATTGATTATGGCTGTTAAATATTTCAACATTGCAGAATATACTCATTATTGTGTTTTTTTTTTTTACAAAAACGAAATATTATTTCAACAACAGAGAAACTCGCAATCAATTCCATGAAACACTATTGTTGAAAATTACGGAAATCCATTGTTGTTAAATGACATATTTGGTGTAATGTTTGATAACTTACCGTTTCTTTGCCTACTTTTTTTACCAAAAAATATAATCAGATTTAATAAGAAAAAAAGTGCATTTAACTGCAATTTTTGAAAATTGCCTCTCAATTTTTATGTTCAGATAATAATTGTTTTGTATTATTTAGTACCATTAATGTAAAAGTGGCAATTAATGAGCTTCATTTCTGTAAAAGAAAAGGAAGGTAGTGGATAACTATATCTTTTCTTGACATTTTTTAATAACAACTATAATATTGTACTAAAAAGCGTGTCATTATGAAGGATATTCAATTATAAGTATCCATTTCAATATTACAAAAAAATTAAGGCATATAAATCATTAAATACAATTTGATACAATACAATGCAGAAAATTACAGTATAAAAAGAATAATACAATATTATACAATACAATACAAAACATAAATTTACAATATGATACAAAAAAATACAATAAAGAATAATACAATATGACACAATACAATGCTATATAATACAGTATAGTCATTATGACATAGTACGATATGATACTATACAATTCATTACAATACAGTACAGAATATTACAATGTTGTTCAATAAAATAGAGCACAGAACAGAAAAATATATCATCATACAATACAATACAATACAATACATTATAAAATATAGTACAGAGTAAAGCAATATGATACAATACAAAACAATGCAATAAAGAGTAATATTATAAGACACAATACAAAACTATACAATACAGTAAAATGCATTTTTATAGTTTAGAGTATGATACAAAACAAAAAAAATATCATAAATAACACAACATGATACAATACAATACAATAAAAATTACAACACTTGATACAAAATAGTATAAAGTAATACAATTTAACACTATACAATACACAGTAATACAACATGATATAACGCAAAAAAATACAATAAAATACAATATAATACAATACATGATACACTATAACACAGAATAATACTACATGATAAAATACAATAAAATATATAATGCAATATAGTACAGAATAAAACAATATGATAAAATACAATACAATGCAATACTGAATAATACAGTATGATAGAATTCAATACAATAAAAATATTACAACATGATACGACACAATACCGTAAAATACATTATACAATATAATACAGAATGATACAACATGATACATTACAATAGAATACAATACAATACATTATACAATATAGTACAAAATAATACAATATGATATAATACAATACTGAATAGTACAACATGATACAACACAATAAAGTACAATACAATACAATACATGTTAGAATATAATAGAATACAATACAATACAATACAATACAATACATGATAATATATAATACAGAATAATAAAATATGATACAATACAATACAATGCAATGCAGAATAATACTATGCTATACAACAGAACAGAACACAAATTAAATCAATACTATATAATGAACTTGAGACGGCATCATAAAAATGTACGACGAAGATTTCTTGAGAACGCGCGTGTTAGTAGATGTGTCGTTCTTCTATTTCTCTTCTAAGCTTTATTATATCCTATAATATGAATTACATCATAACAAAGGAGATGGCATACATGCAGATGAAAAACCCAAGAAATGTTAAAAAAAATGTCCCGAAACGTGGCTATTTTTTAAAATGTAGACGTGAAACTCTCAAAGTAATCATTAAATATAAAGAAATGCTCAAAAATGGCTTTATTATGAATAGAACATACAAGTAACATACAACTTCGAAATTTTAAAGTAAGAATGAGAAATTTGTTCATTATTTCAAAATTAATGGCTTCAACAATTGATTATTGTTGTTAGATATTTCAACAATACAGAATAAACTCATTGTTTTTTTTATAGACAACAATTAAATATTATTTCAACAACAGTAAAATGCGTAAACAATTCCAGGAAACATTTTGGTTGCAAATTACGAAAGCCTATTGTTGTTAAATGAGATAATAGGTGTAATGTTTGATAGCTTTGTTTTTGTTTACCGTTTTTTTTGTCTGCTTTTTTTTTCTTTTTCATAAACAATAAACAGATATAATAAGGAAAAAAAGCGCTGTACTTTTTGAAAACTGCTTCTCAATTTTTATGTTCAGATATTACATATTTTTATTATTTAGTACCACTTATGTAATACTGGCAATTAAAGAGCTTCTTCTCTGTAGAAAGGAAAGGAAGATATTGGATAACTGTATCTCTTCTTGCCATTTTCTAATAACACAAGAAAAATTGTAATAAAAAACTTGTCATTTAAAATAAATTAATGAAAGATATTTTGCAAAACATAGAGCTGTTATAAAGTATACTAAATTTTAAGTATCCACATTAATATTACAAACAAATTAAGGCACATAAATCATACAACACTACTTACAATATTATAAAATGCAATACCGAAAATTAAATTACAAAAGTACAATAAAATACAGATTAATACAATGTTATACAATACAATACAAAACATAAATTTACAATATGAGGCACAAAATACAATACAAAATAATGCAATATGTCACAATACAATGCTATATAATACAGTATAATCATTATAACATAGTACAATATGATACTATACAATTCATTACAACACAATACCAAGTAATACAATGTGATGCAATAAAATAGAGCACAATACAGAAAAATATATCATCATACAATACAATACAATACAAAAAAATACATTATAAAATATAGTACTGAATAACACAATATGATACAATACAAAGCAATACAAAAAGATTAATAATATAAGACACAATACAAAAGTATACAATAGAGTAAAATACATTATTATAGTGTACAATATGATACAAAATAATACAATATAAATAATACAACAATATCAATAAAATAGAATAATATAAAATACATGATACATTAAATTACATAATAATATTACATGACATTAACTTACAACACATGATACAAAATATTATAAAATAACACAATATAACCCTATACAATATAGAAGAGTACAACATGATAAAATACAAAACAATACAATAAAATACAATATAATACAATACATGATACACTATAAAACAGAATAATACTACATGAAACAATACAATAAAATATATGATTCAATATAATACAGAATAATACAATATGATTAAATACCATATAATGCAATCCAGAATAATACAATATGATACAATTAGATAAAATACAAAATGTTACAATATGATACGGTACAATACAGTAAAATACATTATACAATACAATACAGAAAGACACAACATGATATTTTACAATACAATACATTATACAATATAGTACATAATAATACAATATGATATAATACAATACAGAATAGTACAACATGATACAATACAATAAAGTACAATACAATGCAATACATGTTAGAATATAATACAATGCAATACAAATCAATGCAGAATAATACTATACGATAAGACGTAACGGAACACAAATTAAATCAATACTATACAATGAACTTGAGACAGCATCAAGTTCATTGTACGACGAAGCTTGCTTGAGAACGCGCGTGTTATTAGATGTGTCGTAAATCTATTTCTTTTCTAAGCTTCTTTTGGTCCTATGATATGAATTACATCATAACAAAGGAGATGGCATACATGAAGATGTAAAACCCAAGAAATGTTAGCAAAATGTCCCGAAACGTGGCTATTTTTTAAAATGTAGACGTGAAACTCCCAAAGTAATCATTAAATATAAAGAAATACTCAAAAATGGATTTTTTATTAATACAAAATGCTGTTTTAAATCACATCAATTTCACTCCAACATACAAGTTCGAAATTTTTATGAAAGAATGAGAATTTTGTTCATTATTTCAAAATCAATGGCTTAAACAATTGAATATTGTTGTTAGATATTTCTACATTACAGAATAAACTCATTGTTGTGTTTTATTGACAACAATTAAACATTATTTCAACAACCGAGAAACGCGCACACAATTCCAAGAAACATTTTTGTGGCAAATTACGGAGGTCCATTGTTGTTAAATGACATAATTTCTGAAATCTTTGATATCTTTGTTGGTTTTTACCGTTTTGTTTGTCTACTTTTTTTCTATACCAAAAACAATAAACAGATTTAATAAGGAAAAAAGCGAATTTAACTGTAATTTTTGAACTGTAATTCAGTCAAATACAATGCAGAATAATACAATATTGTACAATTCAATACAATACAAAACAATACAAAACAATACAATACAATACAATACAATATAATACAGATTAACACAACATGATAAATTACAATAAAATACAATACATGATACAATATAGTACAGAATAATATAACATGATACTGTATAATACAGAATCATACAATATAATACAATACTAGATGTAAATTTACAACTGGCCGAAAAATGTCTGGACCAGGATTCGAACCCGGGACCTCCTGCTGAAGCCGCCAGTGCTCTGCCACCTGAGCTACCCCGGACAATTTTGGTCGAACTTTTTCACCTAGCTAACCTTGAAGATTACATCATCTGGTCTGAAACCTGGTTCAGCTCAACAGAATAAATCTCAGGTAATGGAACTCCAGAAATCGCTGGATACGAAATTACACTAGGTTAATTTTAACATAATTATTCTAATTGGTAAACTGGTCCGGACATTTTTTGCCCAGTTGGAAATTTACATCTAATATGATTTGTTTACCAATTAGTATAATTGTGTTAAAATTAATGTGGTATAATACAATACTGTATAATACAACACATGATACAATATAATACAGAATAATACTGCATGATACAGTACAATATATGATACAATATAATACAGTATATTACAATAATATAAAATGCAATACAATGCAATACAGAATAACACAATATGATACAATCCAATAAATACAATATAATACAACATAATAGGATACAATAGGATACAATAAAATGCAATAAAAAAATTAAACAATATAATACAGAATAATACAACATGATACATTCAAATACAAGACAATACATGATACAATATAGTATAGAATAATATAACATGATACTGTATAATAGAGAATAGTACAACATAATACAATACAATATATTACAACACATGGTACAATATAATACAGAATAATACTGCAAGATACAATACAATACAATACAATATATGATACAATATAATATAGTATATTACAATAATATGCAATACATTACAATGCAATACAGAATAACACAATATGATACAATCAAATACAATACAATAAAATAAAATACATTAAACCATATAATACAGAATAATACAACATGATACATTACAATACCAGACAATACATGATTCAATATAGTACAGAATAATACAATACAATACAGAATAGTACAACATCGTTCAATACAATAAAATACAATATAATTTAATAAGAATAATACAATATGGCTTAATACAATACAATGCATTGCAATACAGGTGAATACTATATTATACGTCAAAGCAGAAAACAAAATAACACAATACTATATAATAAACATTAGAAACATGTAAAAAATAAATAAAAAAAACCCCTGGCTGCGTAAGAAGCGAACTAATTAATTATTTCTCATCAATGTGAAAGTATTTTTTATATTACTTACCTATTTTTTTTATTTACTTGTATTCATGAATTTTTAGTTGCTTTTAATTTTTAGTTCCTATCTATAAATACTGTTTTGAAGAGGCTTACAGATTATAGATGTTTACGTAGGTTAGAATTGCAGTAAAGATAGGGATCCTACCTACACACCTTCCAAGTTGTGTAATATTTAAGCGCAGATTCTGACTGTAAAATAGTCATTGAAACATAGTCTTCATTTTGAAAGACCTATCCAATGATATTGTGATGTAGCAATCACATTTATTATTTATTTTTTAAATTGTAATGCAGTATTATTATCTCATGTTTTAAACTATTTATTTTCAACGCAAAACATCGTTCAAATCACTTTTTTTCTCTCCTTTTTACTGCATGCAGCAGATAAGTTTTGATTTCAGATTTTTCCCCCTCTTCCTGATCTATTTTTAGAACCAGGGTGTGTTGCAAGTGACGTCGACCGCGTCATATTGGGGTGTGTCTTCGCTTGGCGAATTAGAGCTTCATTCTCTCCTTGTAAAGTTTCGTTTCTCTTTTCTCTGTTTTCATACGATTTAATCATAATACGTAAATTTAATTTTAACAAATAGATTTAAATCATTTCTGCATGTAGTTTTGTAAACCCCTTTTATGCAGTATATATATCAATGCAGCCAGTTTTTTAACAGATTTTAAGATTTTCAGATTTTAAGATTTACGAAAATATGTATTATTTTTGACAATGTGACTTGTCGTTTGAATTTCGGGCCTTGCGCCTAAATTCAAAGAGCGATGTTTTTTTCGATAGCTATATCTTTATCTAAAAGTTTATCTTCGGTCTCTGGTTTTTTTTTTTTTTTTAAGTTAACGCATGTTTGATTTCGGACTTTTTATCATCAAGACCTTCTTTAAAAAATGATTTTAACCAGTAATCATCTTTATCATGGAATTACTTCCAAGTTTTAATAATTCTACGTGGAACGCTCTTCGAATGTGTACAGTGACCTACTTCTCCTAATTGCCTTCCACCTCTCAAAGTGAATCAACGAATAAAGAAGATTTTTTTATAACTGCTGTCTCTTCAATGTGTCTACTATTCATCCATTAAGTAAGAACGTTATATTTACTTATTCATCCTTCTTCCTATTTTATTTCACGGCAACTTTTTAAATAAACTTCGTCACAGATATGCCAATCTATATGTTGCGTAAAAATGTTTTTTTTTCGTCTCTACCGCTATTTTGTATTTTACGGCCGCCATTTTGAATTTTTAAAAACAAAACCTTGCCTGTAACCATCGGACGGTTAAGATCAGAAGGTCCAGCCTTTGGGATGTTTCGGAGGTATAAAAAAATCCACATACACAGACACCGGTGAAATACATAACCCTTCTTGCCAGTCGGGTAACAAGTTCTTTTAGTGATGTTTTAAAAGTATAACGAACAACAGTCAAATAGCCTGAAATTGTAAATGTTTACTTAATTTCCTTTTTCCAATTTTGAAAAAAATTTGCGTATTATACAAATTCTAGTCTTTAGACTTTTTCGGCACTGCATCATCAACAACAGAATAATTTTTTCAAACGTATCTTCTTTGGAAGTTGTATTCCATTTGTAATTTAATGTTCAACTGTCTGTGCTGTTACTGCTTCCGTCACCAGTACA
Source organism: Maratus speciosus (assembly GCA_963932465.1). Taxonomy (NCBI): domain Eukaryota; kingdom Metazoa; phylum Arthropoda; class Arachnida; order Araneae; family Salticidae; genus Maratus; species Maratus speciosus. The sequence goes on from OZ010800.1 coordinate 429,865,336, forward strand.
CCAGAGATCCGCTGCATGTACTCCATACGAATGCAGACCATTCATTCTAAGCATGAGTCCAGAAAATTTTTTATGAGAAATTCTAGATAACGGCTTGTCATTGTATTTTCAATTGTTTCGCCAACAGATTCAGTTTCATAAATGTTGGAAGAATAACTTTTGACAGCATCATAAAAATGTTCGACGAAGCTTACATGAGAAAGCGCGTCTCGTTCTTCTCTTTCACCTCTCAGATTCATAAAGTCCTTAAGTATGAATTACATCATACCAAAGCAGAAGGCATACATGAACATGAAAAACGCAAGAAATGTCAACGAAATTTCCCTAAATGTAGCTATTTTTTAAAATGTAGATGTCAAACACTCGATTTAACTGTACTTTTTGAAAACTGCTTCGAACACTCGAATTAACCCTTAAATATAATAAAATACTCAAAAATGATTTATTATGAATAGAACATACAAGTAACATGCAAGTTCGAAATTTTTAAGTAAGAATGAAAAATATGTTCATTATTTCAAAATTAATGGATTCAACAATTGATTATTGTTGTTAGATATTTCAAAAATAGAGAATAAACTCATTGTTTTGTTTTATAGACAACAATTAAATATTATTTCAACAAACGAAAATCGCGTAAACAATTCCAAGAAACATTTTTGTTGCAAATTACGGAGGCCTATTGTTGTTATATGAGGAAATTGCGGTAATGTTTGATAGCTTTGTTTTTGTTTACCGTTTTTTTGTCTACTTTTTTTTCTTTTTCATAAACAATAAACAGATATAATAAGGAAAAAAAGTGCATTTAACTGTACTTTTTGAAAACTGCTTCTCAATTTTTATGTTCAGATATTACATTTTTTTGTATTATTTTGTACCATTAAAGTAATACTGGCAATTAAAGAGCTTCATCTCTGCAGAAAGGAAGGGAAGATAGTATCTTTTCTTGCCATTTTCTAATAACACCAAAAACAATTGTAATAAAAAACTTGTAATTTAAAATAAAATAATGAATGATATTTTTCAAAACATGGAGCTGTTATAAAGTATATTAAATTTTAAGTATCCACATTAATATTACAAAAAAATTAAGGCACATAAATCTTACAATACTACTTGCAATATTATACAATGCAATACCGAAAATTAAATTAGAAAAGCACAATGCAATATAGATTCATACGATGTTATACAATACAATACAAAACATAAATTTACAATATGATAGACAAAATGCAATACAGAATAATGCAATATGACACAATACAATGCTATATAATACAGTATAATCATTATGACATAGTACAATACGATACTATACAATTCAATACAATACAATAAGAAGTAACACAATGTGATACAATAAAATAGAGCACAATACAGAAAAATATATCATCATACAATACAATACATTATAAAATATAGTACATAATAATACAATATGATACAATAAAAAACAATGCAATAAAGCATAATATTATAAGACACAATACAAAACTATACAGTACAGTAAAAGACATTATTATAGTGTACAATATGATACTAAAGAATACAATATAAATAATACAACATGATACAAAACATGATACAAAATATTATAAAATAATACAATATAACCCTATACAATAGGGCATAGTACAACATGATAAAATACAAAACAATACAATAAAATACAATATAATACAATACATGATACAATATAACACAGAATAATACTACACTAAACAATTCAATAAAATATATGACTCAATATAGTACAGAATAATACAATATGATTAAATACAATATAATGCAATCCAGAATAATACAATATGATACAATTCGAAACAATACAAAATGTTACAACATGATACGGTACAATACAGTAAAATACATTATACAATACAATACAGAATGATACAACATGATACATTACAATACAATACATTATACAATATAGTACAGAATAATACAATATGATATAATACAATACAGATAAGTACAACATGATACAATACAATAAAGTACAATACAATGCAATACATGTTAGAATATAATACAATGCAATGCAGAATAATACTATACGATACAACATAACAGAACACAATTTAAATCAATACTATACAATGACCTTGAGAAAGCATCATAAAAATGTACGACGAAGCTTGCTTGAGAACGCGCTTGTTATTAGATGTGTCGTATTTCTATTTCTTTTCTAAGCTTCTTTTAGTCCTATAATATGAATTACATCATAACAAAGGAGATGCATACACGAAGATGAAAAACCCAAGAAATGGTAACAAAATGTCCCGAAACGTGGCTATTTTTTAAAATGTAGACGTGAAACTCTCAAAGTAATCATTAAATATAAAGTAATACTCAAAAATGGCTTTTTTATGAATACGAAATGCTGTTTTTAAATCAGATCAATTTCACTCCAACATGCAAGTTCGAAATTTTTATGAAAGAATGAGAATTTTGTTCATTATTTCAAAATCAATGGCTTAAACAATTGATTATTGTTCTTCGATATTTCAACATTACAGAATAAACTCATTGTTGTGTTTTATTAACAACAATTAAACATTATTTCAACAACTGAGAAACGCGCACACAATTCCAAGAAAAAAATTTTGTGGCAAATTACGGAAGTCCAATGTTGTTAAATGACATAATTGCTGTAATCTTTTATAGCTTTGTTGCTGTTTATCGTTTCTTTTGGACTACTTTTTTTTCTATGCCAAAAACAAGAATGTCATTAAAAAAATATTAATGAATGATATTTGATAAAATATGAAGCTATTATAAAGGATATTCAATTATAAGTATCATTTCAATATTACAAAAAAATTAAGGCATATAAATCATTAAATACAATTTGATACAATACAATACAGAAAATTACAATATGAAAAGTACAATACAATGTTATACAATACAATACAAAAAATAAATTTACAATATGATTCAAAAAATACAATACAGACTAATGCAATATGACACAATACAATGCTATATAATGCAGTATAATACATTATGACAAAGCACAATATGATACTATACAATTCAGTTCAATACAATGCAGAATAATGCAATATTGTAAAATTCACTACAATACAAAATAATACAACATGATACAATACAATACAATACATGATACAATATAATACAGATTAAGGGGTCTGAGGAGTCTTACTTTTTACCTGGAGTTGCAATTTAGCAACATGTCACATTAAATTTTTTTTTCTCAGTCTCTATAAAACATAAATGCATAAAATGTTTAATATACACAACCTAATATATTTTCTGTTTAAAATAATTTTTTAATATTCTATATTGAAATTTTATTTTATTTTTTTATGTTTAATTTTGATAAAAAAATTTAAAATTGTTTTTTTGACTTGCATGCACTGCGCGCAAGACTGTGGCAAAACTGTTGGTTCAAGAGCCCCCAAAAATATTTATAATGATGTAAAACTAGTGTTTCTTGAACTTATACTTCATTTGTAAGCAATTTATTTATTTATTTATTTGAAATTTAAATTTAATTTCTAAAATTTTGAAAAAAAATCATTCTTTTATTGAAAAATTGCAAATTTTAAATACATATTTTGAACCAATAGTTTCGTCACAGACTTGCGAGCAGTGCATGCAAGTCAAAAAACAAATTAAATTTTTTAACAAAATTAAACATAAAAAAAATTAAATTTCAATATAGAATATTTAAAAATATATTTTAAATAGAAGAGATATATTAGGTTGTCTAATTTAAAAATTTTATGCATTGATGTTTTATAGAGACCGAGAAGAAAAATTTAATGTTACATGTTGCTAAATTGCACCGCCAGATAAAAAGTAAGACACCTGAGACCCCTTAATATAACATGATAAATTGCAATAAAATACAATACATGATACAATATAGTATAGAATAATATAACATGATACTGTACATTACAGAATAGTACAACATAATACAATATAATACCACACATGATACAAAATAACACAGAATAATACTACATGATACAATACAATACAATACAATACAATTCAATTATAAGTATCATTTCAATATTACAAAAAAATTAAGGCATATAAATCATTAAATACAATTTGATACATACAATACAATATATGATACAATGTAATACAGAATATTACAATAATATACAATACAATATAATTCAATACAGGATAACACAATATGATACAATCCAATCCAATAAAAAATAATGCAACATGATAGGATACAATACAATGCAATAAAATACATGAAACAATATAATACAGAATAATACAATATGATACATTATAATACAAGACAATACATTATACAATATAGAAAAGAATAATACTATATGATACAATACAATACAGAACAGTACATCATGGTTTAATACAATAAAATACAATACAATTTAATAAGAATAATACAATATGGTTTAATACAATACAATGAAATGCAATACAGAATAATACTATACGATACGACAAAGCAGAACACAAAATAACACAATACTATACAATAAACATTAGAAACAAGTAAAAATTAAATTTAAAAAAACAAAACACCTGACTGCGTAAGAAGCGAACTAATTAATTATTTCTCATCAATGTGAAACTATTTTTTATATTATTTACCTATTTTTTATTTACTTGTATTCATGACTTTTAAGTTGCTTTTAATTGTTAGTTCCTATCTATAAACACTGTTTTGAAGAGACTTATAAATTATAGATGTCTATGTAAATTAGAGTTGCAGTAAAGCTAGAGATCCTACCTTCACAACTTCCAGGCTGTGTAATATTTAAGTGCAGCTTCTGACTGTAAAATAGTCATTGAAACATCGTCTTCATTTTGAAAGACCTATCCAATGATATGCCACTCAGTATGGTGCATAAAAATGTTTTTTCGTCTCTACCGCTACTTTGAATTTTACGGCTGCCATTTTGAAATTTTATAAACAAAACCTAGCCTACAACCATCGGATGCTAAAATCTATCCAGCCGTTGGGATGTTTCGAGGGTATAAAGAAATCCGCTTTCACAGACATCGGTGAAACATATAACCCTTTTTGCCAGTCGGGTAAAAAGCTCTTTTTATAATGTTTTTCAAGTATGACGAACAACATTCAATTAGCCTGAAATTGTAAATATTTACTTAATTTGTCTTCCAATTTTGAAAAAAATTGCCGTATTATACAAATTCTAGCCTTTAGTCCTTTTCGGCACTGCATCATCAACAACAGAACAATTTTTTCAAACGCATCTTCTTTGGATGTTGTATTTCATTTGTAATTTCATATTTAACTGTCTCTGCAGTTATAGTTTCCGGCACCAGTGCGCCTGAGATCCACTGCATATTCTCCATAAGAATGCAACCTATTCATTCTAAGAATGAGTCCTGAAATTTGCGTATGAGAACTTCTCAATAACGACTTCTCATTTTAGCTTCATCTGTTTCGCCAACTGATTCAGTCTCATAACTGTTGGAACCAGAACTTGAGGCAGCATCATAAAAATGTTCGACGAAGCTTACGTGAGAAAGCGCGTCTCGTTCTTCTCTTTCACCTCTCAGCTTAATAAAGTCCTTAACTATGAATTACATCATACCAAAGCAGAAGGCATACATAAAGATGAAAATCCCAAGAAATGTCAACAAAATTTCCCGAAATGTAGCTATTTTTTAAAATGTTGATGTGAAACACTCAATTTAACTGTACTTTTTGAAAACTGCTTCTCAACTTTTATGTACAGTTATTACATTTTTCTTGTATTATTTAGTACCATTAATGTAATACTGGCAATTAAAGAGCTTCATTTCTGTAGAAAGGAAAGTAAGATAGTGGATAACTATATCTTTTCTTGCCATTTTGCAAAACATGGAGCTATTATAAAGTATATTAAATTTTAAGTATCCACATTAATATTACAGAAAATTAAGGCACATAAATGATTAAATACAACATTATACAATGCAATACCTATAATTACATTAGAAAAGTACAATACAATACAGATCAATACAATTATATACAATACAATACAAAACATACATTTACAATATGATACAAAAAATACAATACAGAATAATGCAATATGACACAATGCAATGCTATATAATACAGTATAAACATTATGACGTAGTACAATATGATACTATACAATACAATGCCAAATAATACAATGTGATACAAAAATTAGAGCACAATACAGAAAAATATATCATCCTACCGTACAATACAATACAATACAATATGATACAATACATTATAAAATATAGTACAGAATAATACAATATTATACAATAAAAAACAATGCAATAAAGAGTAGTATTATAAGTCACAATACAAAACTATACGGTACAGTAAAATACGTTATTATAGTGTACAATATGATACAAAAGAATACAATATAAATAATACAACATGATACAATACAATACAATAATATAAAATACATGATACAATAAAATACAGAATAATACTACATGATACATTATATTAAATTACAACGCATGATACAATATAATATAGAATAATACAATATAACCCTATACAATACAGAATAGTACAACATGATACAATACAAAACAATACAATATAATACAATACATGACACAATATAACACAGAATAATATTACATGATAAAATACAATACAATGCAATTCATAAAAATACAATATGATACAATTCAATACAATACAAAATGTTACAACATGATACGGTACAATGCAGTAAAATACATTATACAATATAATACAGAGTGATAGAACATGATACATTACATTACAATACAATACTATTCATTATACAATATACTACAAAATAATACAATATGATATAATACAATACAGAATAGTACAACATGATACAATACAATAAAGTACAATACAATACAATACATGATAGAATATAATACAATACAAAACAATACATGATAGTATATAATACAGAATAATACAATATGATACAATACAATACAATGCAATGCAGAATAATACTATACTATACAAGAAAACAGAACACAAAATAAATCAATACTATGCAATGAACTTGAGACAGCATCATAAAAATGTACGACGAAGCTTGCTTGAGAACGGCGTGTTAGTAGATGTGTCGTTCTTCTATTTCTTTTCTAAGCTTCATTAAGTCCTGTAATATGAATTACATCACAACGAAGGAGATTGCATACATGAGGTTGAAAAACCCAAGAAATGTTAACAAAATGTCCTGAAACGTGGCGATTTTTTAAAATGTTGACGTGAAACTCTCAAAGTAATCATTAAATATAAAAAAATACTCAAAAATGGCTTTTTTATTAATACAAAATACTGTTTTAAATCACATCAATTTCACTCCAACATACAAGTTCGAAATTTTTATGAAAGAATGAGAAATTTTTCCATTATTTCAAAATCAGTGGCTTAAACAGTTGATTATTGTTGTTAGATATTTCTACATTACAGAATAAACTCATTGTTGTTTTTTATTGACAACAATTAAACATTATTTCAGAAACAGAGAAACGCGCACTAATTCCAAGAAACATTTTTGTTCCAAATTACGGAGGTCCATTGTTGTTAAATGACATAATTGCTGTAGCTTTGATAGCTTTTTTGTTGTTTACTGTTATTTTTGTCTACTTTTTTTGCTATACCAAAAGCAATAAAAAGATTTAATAAGTCAAATAGCGCATTTAACTGTAATTCTTGAAAACTGCTTCAACATTTTTATGTTCAGATATTAATTGTTTTATTTTATTTAGTACGTTTAATGTAATAGTGGCAATTAAAGAGCTTCATTTCTGTAGAAAGAAAATTAAGGTAGTGGATAACTATATATTTTCTTGCCATTTTCTAATAGCCACTAAAACATTGTAATAAAAAACGTGTCATTAAAAAAAATAATAATGAATGATATTTTTAAAAACATGGAGCTAATATAAAGTATATTCAATTTTACGTATCCACATTAATATTACAAAACAATTAAGGCACGTAAATCATTAAATACAATACGATAGAATACAATACAGATAATTACAATATGAAAAGTACAATACAATACAAATCAAAAAATGTTTATAGAATACAATACAAAACATAAATTTTCAATATTTTACAAAAAATACAATACAGAATAATGCAATATGACACAATACAATGATATATAATACAGTATAATACATTATGAACTGAAACTAAGGCCATTAGAGAAACAGATTTTATCCACCGCAGAGTTAAAACCTGAATTATGGGTTCGTTATGTCGACGACATTCTTATAGTGTGGAATCATGGCATTTCGAACCTGGAAATTTTCTTAAAGCATGCTAATAGTATTGACAACAGAATACAGTTTACCTTAGAAATAGAAAAAAATGAATCTTTGCCTTTTCTAGATGTTGAACTCATCACGAATAAATTAACAGACAACATAGATAGGAGGGTGTATAGGAAACCATGTAGATCCAACAATACAATATCTTGTAATAGTATAGTTCCAGCTAATTATAAAAAAGCAGCCTATAGATTTTACGTAAAGAGAGCATTCGAAGTATGTACTGATGCCTATATACAGGAGGAATTAACTAAGATCAAAACAATCGCAGCTGAAAACGGTTACCCGAGAAAATTTATCAATAAAGTAATTAATGAGTTTAAAAGCAGAAAATGTATAAAAAAAGAGTACGCATTTTTCAAAATTTTGTAGTGTTGATTACGTTCCTCAACTTTATGAGAGAATTAGGTATGCATTAAAAAAACATGATATAGCAATAATAGCTAAACCTCATGCTAAACTGCAAAATCTAGTTCACAGAAAAGTTGATCCAGTTAATTCATATGACAAAGCAGGAAATTATATGACCCCATTCAGATATAAAAATAATAATAGAACTTTTACATACATTGGAATGACAACCAGAAGGCTACAGGAAAGGTTGAAAGAACATATGGCTGATATAAGAAAGGGGAAACCATCTACAGCTTTTGCTCGGTTAAATTTAGAAGCTGATATTGACATCCTTTTTAGTAAAGCAAGGATCATCACACATACAAATCAATTTAACACATGTATTTTGAGAGAGTCTATAGAAATTTTAACCAGAGGTAGAAACACTTGTAATGATACATTGTCCTGTCATATACCGAGCATTTGGTTTGGTCTACTTGGAGTCAATGAAATCTTTGGATTTGAATGATCAATGTAGCTGTATGGACTCATCCGTCCCCCCCCCTCCCCCCTCCCTTTTTACAGTTTTTTTGGAATCGCCCTGCGTTATTTATACCGGTATGCATTCTGAAGGTCTTCTTCTCATTTTTCACCCCATTGATGATGAACAATGCTTCGTCGAAAGCGCTCGGGAAGTTTTTACCATCTGATTATTGGTTTTAATGTTTTAAAACCTGTTAATTGTATTTTTAGCACCTATTTTAGTAATAAAAACTGAGAATCATTTTAATGTATTCATGTTTTAACTTAAAGTATTAAGGTGAATGTGTCGTTTCTCTTACATATAGTTTTCTATATAAATTTAACACAATACTATACAATGAATATTTAAACAAAGTTCTTTCAATGATGTTTTCGAGTATGATGCACAACATTCAATTAGCCCGAAATTGTAAATATTTACCTAATTTTTTTTTTCCAATTTTGAAAAAAACTTGCCGTATTATACAAATTCTAGTCTTTAGTCAGTTTCGGCACTGCATCATCAACAACAGAACATTTTTTTCAAACGTATCTTCTTTGGATGCTGTATTTCATTTGTAAATTCATGTTCAACTGTCTCTGCAGTTACAGTTTCCGTCACCAGTGCGCCTGAGATCCAGTGCATATTCTCCATAAGAATGCAACCCATTCATTCTCAGAATGAGTCCAGAAATTTGTGTATGAGAACTTCTAGATACCGACATCTCATTTTAGTCTCATCTGTTTCGCCAACTGATTCAGTCTCATAACTGTTGGAACCAGAACTTGAGGCAGCATCATAAAACTGTTCGACGAAGTTTGCTTGAGAGCGCGCTGGTTAGTAGACGTCACGTTCTTCTCTTTCTCTTCTCAGCATTATTAAGTCCCTAACTATGAGTTACACCATAGCAAATCAGATGCCATACATGAAGAGGAAAAACGAAAGATATGTCAACAAAATGTCCCGAACCGTGGCTATATTGTAAAATGTAGATGTGAAACACTCGAAGTAATTATTAAATATAATAAAATATTCAAAAATGGCTTTTTTATAAATAGAAAATGGTAGTTTAAATCATATCAATTCTACTCTTACATAGAAGTTCGAAATTTTTATTTAAGAATCAGAAATTTCTTCATTATTTCAAAATTAATGGCTTCAACAATTGATTATTGCTGTTAGATATTTCAACATTACAGAATAAACTTATTGTTGTGTTTATTTGACAACAATTAAACATTATTTCAGCAACAGAGAAACGCGCAAACAATTCCATGAAACACTATTGTTTAAAATTACGGAGGTCCATTGTTGTTAAATGACATAAGTGCTGTAATTTTGATAGCTTTGTTTTTGTTTGTCATTTTTTTTGTCTACTTTTTTTTACTTAAATCTGTAAACAGATTTAATAAGGAAAAAAGTGCATTTAACAGTCATTTTTGAAAACTGTTTCTCAATTTTTTTTCAGATATTAATTTTTTTGTATTATTTAGTACCATTAATGTAATAGTGGCAATTAATGAGCTTCATTTCTGTAGAAAGAAGAGGAAGGTAGTGAATAGCTATATCTTTTCTTGACATTTTCTAATAACAACTACCAAATTGTAATAAAAAAACGTGTCATTTTATAAATATATTAATCAATGATATTTGATAAAATATGGAGCTATTATAAAGTATATTCAATTTTAAGTATACACTTCAATATTACAAAAAAAAAGCATATAAATCATTAAATAAAATATGGTAAAATGCAATACAGAAAATTACAATATGAAAAGTGCAATACAATGTTATACAATACAATACAAAACATAAATTTACAATATGATATAAAAAATACGATACAGAATAATGCAATATGACACAATAGAATGCTATATAATACAGTATAATACATTATGACATAGTACAATTTGATAATATACAATTCAGTACAGTACAATGCAGATTAATACAATATTGTACAATTCAATACAATACAAAATAATACAACATGATACAATACAATACAATACTATAAAATACATGCTACAATATAATACAGATTAATAGAACATGATAAATTACAATACTATAAAATACATGATACAATATATTATAGAATAATATAACATGATACTATACATTAAATAATAGTACAACATAATACAATACAATACAATACAATACAATATAATACAGAATAATACTACATGGTGCAATACAATACAATACAATATGTAATACAGTATAATACAGAATAATACAATATTATACAATACAATACAATGCAATGTATAATATTACAATATGATGTAACCCAATACAATACAAATTAATACAACATGGTAGGATATAATACAATACAATAAAATACATAAAACAATATAATACAGATTAATACACATTATACATTATAATACAATACAATACATGATACATTACAGTACAGAATAATACAATATGATACAATACAATACAGAATAGTACAACATGGTTCAATACTTGAAAATACAATACAATTTAATAAGAATAATACAATATGGTATAATACAATACAATGCCTTGCAATACAGAATAATACTATACGATACGACAAAGCAGAACATAAAATAACACATTACTATACAATAAACATTAGAAACAAGTAAAAATTAAATTAAAAAAAACAAAATACCTGATTGCGTAAAAAGCGAACTAATTAATTATTTCTCATCAAAGTGAAACTAATTTTTATATTACATGCCTATTTTTTTATTTACTTGTATGCATGACTTCTAAGTTGTGTTTAATTGTTAGTTCCTATCTATAAACACTGTTTCGATGAGGCCTGCAGATGTATATGTAGGTTACAGTTGCAGTATAGCTAGACATCCTACCTACACAAATTCCAGGCTGTGTAATATTTGAGCGCAGTTTCTGACTGTAAAATAGTCAATGAAACATCGTCTTAATTTTGAAATGCTTATCCAATGATATGCCACTCAATATGGTGCGTAAAAATGTTTTTTCGTCTGTACCACTATTTTGTATTTTATGGCCGCCATTTTGAATTTTTTTAAACAATACCTAGCCTATAACCATAGGACGGTTCAGACGAATCGATAGAGACCTAATTTATTAAAATCTATCCGGCCGTTGGAATGTTTCGAGTGTACAAAGAAATCCACATACCCAGCTACGCATGAAACACATAAACCCTCTTGACAGTCGGGTAAACAGCTCTTACCCGACTGAAAAGAAGGGTTATGTGTTTCACGCGTATCTGTGTATGTGGATTTCTTTATACCCTCGAAACATCCCAAAGGCTGTATGGATTTTAATGAATGACATCTCTATCAATTCTTCTTAACGGCCAGATGGTTATAGGCTTGGTTTTGTTTTTATAAATTTAAAATGGCGGCCGTAAAATACAAAATGGCGGTAGAGACGAAAAAAAATTTTACGCACCCTATTGAGTGGGATTGGATAGGCCTTTCAAAATGAAGACGATGTTTCTTTGACTATTTTACAGTCAGAAGCTCCGTTAAAATATTATACATCTTGGAAGTCGTGTATGTAGGATCTCTAGCTTTACAGCAACTCTAACTATCATAGACATCTATAGACCTCATCAAAACAGTGTTTATAGATGGGAACTAACAACTAAACACAACTTAAAAGTCATCAATACAAGTAAATAAAAAAATAGGTAAGTAATATAAACAAGTAATATAATAAAAAATAATTTTTAAGTCAATTCCTACTTAGATCAATGAGTGAATTTTTTTTTTCTCCCATTTGACCTTCCTCTTGACTGGCGCTTAAAATGCCCTGATCAAGAAGAGGGCTCTCTCGGTCTTAAAATACCTTGATCAAGAAGAGGGCTCTCTCGGTCTTAAAATACCTTGATCAAGAAGGGGGCTCTCTCCATTATTGAAAATTAATTAATTTAATTTAATTAATGAATTAATACTTTAATAATTAATGATATATTATTAATTTAATAATTATTTTAATAATAATTAATGAATTAATATATGAATTTAATTTAATTAATGAAGAAAACGGATTAACACAAGTGTCATCCATTACAAGTTAAAAAACATATTTTTGAGCTTGATTGGATGAATAATAAGTATTTTATTAGCGATTGAAAATTTGAACAAGATATGTATATAGCGAGAGTGTGAGATAATAGTAGGAATTGAAAAAAAATTAGTTTCCCATTGATGAGAAATAATTAATTAGTTCGCTTTTTACGGGTCGGGTTTTTTTATTTTTCAAAATTAATTGTTAATTTTGATGATGTTTTTCGAGTGTGGCGAACAACATTCAATTAGCCTGAAATTGTAAATATTTACGTATTTTTTTTCCAATTTTGAAAAAAAGTTGCCGTATTATACAAATTTTTGTCTTTAGACCATTTCGGTACTGCATCATCAACAACAGAACAATTTTTTCAAACGTATCTTCTTTGGATTCTGTATTTCATTTGTAATTTCAGGTTCAACTGTCTGTGCTGTTACAGTTTTTGGCAACAGTGCGCCTTATTTCCACTGCATATTCTCCTTACGTATTGCAGCCCATTCATTCTAAGAATGAGTCGAGAAATTTGTTTATGAGAACTTCTGGATAACGACTTCTCATTTTAGTTTCATCTGTTTCGCCAACAGATTCAGTTTCAAAACTGTTGGAACCAACACTTTAGACAGTATCATAAAAATGTTCAATAAAGCTTGTTTGAGAATGCGCGTGTTAGTAGATGTCTCGTTCTTATCTTTCTCTTCTCAGCTTCAATAAGTCCTTAACTATGAATTACATCATAACAAAGGAAATGGCATACATGAAGATGAAAAATGGAAGAAATGGCAACAAAATGTTCCGAAACGTAGCTATTTTTAAAAATGTATATGTGAAACACTCGAAGTAATCATTAAATATAGAAAAATACTCAAAAATGGCATTTTTATAAATAGAAAATTTTGTTTTAAATCAGATCATTTTCACTCCAACGTACAAGTTCGAAATTTTTATGTAAAAATGAGAAATTTGCTCATTATTTCAAAATCATTGGCTTAAAAAAATGATTATTGTTGTTAGATATTTCAACATTACAGAATAAACTCATTGTTGTGTTTTATTGACAACAATTGAACATTATTCAAACAACAGACAAATGCGCGCACAATTCCAAGAAACATTTTTGTGGCAAATTACGGAGGTCCATTGTTGTTAAATAACATAATTTCTGAAATCTTTGATAGCTTTATTGTTGTTTACCGTTTTTTTGTCTACTTTTTTTTCTTTACCAAAAACAATAAACAGATTTAATAAGGAAAATATCGCATTTAACTGTAATTTTTGAAAACAGCTTCTCAATTTTTATGTTTAGACATTAATTGTTTTGTATTATTTAATACCTTTAATGTAACAGTGGCCATTAAAGAGCTTCATTTCTGTAGAAGGAAAATGAAGGTAGTGGATAACTATATATTTTCTTGCCATTTTCTAATAACGACTAAAAAATTGTAATAAAAAACGAGTCATTTAAAAAAAAATATTATTGAATGATATTTTACAAAAAATGAAGCTATTATAAAGTATATTCAATTTTAAGTATCCACATTAATATTACAAAAAAATTAAGGCACATAAATCATTAAATATAATATGATAAAATACTATGCAGAAAATTACAATATGAAAAGGACAATACAATACAGAACAATACAATACAAAACATAAATTTTCAATATGATACAAAAAATACAATACAGACTAATGCAATATCACAAAATACAATGCTATATAATACAGAATAATACATTATGACATAGTACAATATGATACTATACAATTCATTACAATACAATACAAAATAATACAATGTGACACAATAAATTAGTGCAGAATACAGAAAAATACAAAATAATATAATACAATACAGTACAAAACAATATATGATAATATATAGTACAGAATAATACAATATGATACAATACAAAACAATGCAATAAAGAGTAATATTATAAGACACAATACAGTACTATATAGTACAGTATAGTATAATACATTATCATAGCGTACAATATGATACAATACAATGCAATACAAAATAATACAACATAATGCAAAACAATACAATACATTACAGAATAATACAGCATGATACATTACAATAATATACAACACATGATACAATATAGTATAGAATAATACAAAATGACACTATACAATACAGAATAGTGCAACATGATACAGTACAATACATTAAATAAAATACGCTACATGATACATTATAATACGGAATAATGCTACATGATCCAATACAAAACAATACAATACAGAATAATATTATATGATACAATACAATATGCAATACAGAATAATACAATATGATACAATTTAATACAATACAAAATATTGCAACATGATACAATGCAATGCAATATAATAAAATAAAATATACTATACAATATAATACAGAATGATACAACATGATACATTACAATACTATACAAAACATTATACAATATAGTGCAGAATAATACAACCTTATACAATACAATAAAGTACAATACAATACCATAAGAGGCCTATAGATTATAGATATCTATGTATGTTAGAGTTGCAGTAAAACTAGAGATCCTACCTACACAACTTCCTGGTTGTGTAATATTTAAGCGAGCTTCTGAGTGTAAAATAGTCATTGGAACATCGTCTTCATTTTGAAAGACCTATCCAATGATATGCCACACATTATGGTGCGTAAAAATATTTTTTTTTCTCTACCACTATTTTGTATACTACGGACGCCATTTTTAATTTTTAAAAACAAAACCTAGCCTATAACCTTCGGACGGTTAATATCGGACGGTAAATTCTATCCAGCAGTTGGGATGTTTTCAGGGTATAAAAAAATCACACACATATGTGAAACACATAACCCTTCTTGCCAGTCGATTAAATGTTCTTTTGATGATGCTTTTCAAGTATGACGAACAACAGTCTATTAGCCTGGAATTTTAAATGTTTACTTAATTTTCTTTTTCCAATTTTGAAAAAAAATTGCCGTATTATACAAATTCTAGACTTTAGTCCTTTTCGGCACGTCATCATCAACAACAGAAATATTTTTTCAAACGTATCTTCTTTGGATGCTGTATTTCATTTGAAATTTCATGTTCAATTGTCTGTGCTGTTACAGCTTCCGTCATCAGTATACCAGAGATCCACTGCATTTACTCCACACGAATGCAGCCCATTTATTCCCAACTTGAATCCAGAAATTTGTTTATGAGAACTTCTAGTTAACGACTTCTCATTTTAGTTTCATTTGTTGTGCCAACATATTCAGTTTCATAACATTTGGAAACATAACTTGAGACAGCTTCATAAAATGTTCGACGAAGCTTACATGAGAAAGCGCGTCTCGTTCTTCTCTTGCTCCTCTCAGCTTCATTAAGTCCTTAACTATAAATTACATCATAAGAAAGCAGATGGCATACATGAAGATGAAAAACGAAAGAAATGTCAACTAAATTTCCCGAAATGTAAATATTTTTTTAAATGTCGAAAACACTCGAATTAACCCTTAAATATAAAAAAAATACTCAAAAATGGCTTTATTGTCCAGGGGAAATGTACATTTTACCTTGCAAAAAATCGGTTAGAAGATTTTTTTCTGACTTGTTTATAATGATGTCAACATGGAAAAACCAAGTTTTCCAACAAAATTTCTTAAGGCTAAATTTTCTGTGGCCAAAAAACTACAAAATTTTGGGACTTTTTTTTATTTTTTTAAATATCTTGATACCTGTTGCCGTAGCATGATTTTTGTCAATTACAACATTAAACAGGATAACATTCTCTACAACTTTCATATTTACAACTTTTTTATACACTCAACAGCAAGCGCAATGCGCCGTTTCAAAAATAAGACAATTTTTTCAATTTTTTTAAAAAGCTTGAAAACATATTTCTCCCCCGGTTATTCATGTGTTTCCTACGGATTTAATCACGTATGTCAACTTCTAAAAATTGGTAGCAGTAAATTAAATATTATTTGCATACCCACGTCTTCATTTTCATCATACATTTTATATTCAATAAAATTATATAATTTTAAAAATAGGATAGTGTGTAGATGAATAAAACAGCATACATTTTATATTCAATAAAATTATATAATTTTAAAAATAGGATAGTGTGTAGACGAATAAAAAAATTTTCGTATCGACAGTAATTTTAAGTGTGTATAATGTTAATTTCAAAGCATTGTTTAAAAGAATACTTTAGTATTTAATAATTTATTGGTACTACAGTTTCAATTAAGAAAGAATTTTTGTTTAATTTTAATAATTTTGTAATTGTAATAATTTTTATAATGCATGCATATTTTTCCAGGAAACAATGGGATAGATATGAAAATTTGCGAAAAACATACTTTATTCCACATATTACACTCTTAACATACAATGGTATATTTTATTTACCAATTATTGATAACATATATTTTAATGCTTTATTTTTTAAAGATAGTAAACATTGGATTATACTTCCATATAAAATGGGGGAGTGGAGGCACTCAGAAAATAAATATATTTTATGTGAGAAATACTTTTACCTTATAAAATTGCTACAATAAAAATGACAACAGGTTATTTCACTAACTGATGTTATATATTTATCTCCTGTAAAATTTAAAAATTTTGTCAATAACATATTTGAGATCACTATAAAAATATTTAAAAGATTAGTTTTAATAAATACTGTCAGTTTTTTCCTACTTATATCAATAAATAGAACAAGAGATTATATCACTTTAGCATGCAAAAATAAATATAACTTTAAGATTATCTATTAATTGCTTTAAAGCTTAAACAGAAAAACTTACTTCGATTGTTGAAAAATACACTTTGTGGAATATTCTAATTTTCTGTATTATGCACTGGTTTGAAACTATGTCTGTTTAATGATCTCAGTGATAGCATTTATCAAATGAAATACCAATTTACTTATGATTGCAGACCATATAAACATTTTTATTTTGGCATTGATCCACTGTCGCATTCAACTCCACTTTTCCTACACAATAATAAAGTAAGGTACGCAATATGACTTAATAAGCTAAGTGAAAAAATATATTTTAATAATAATAATTTTTTACAGGCTATTTAAAAATATTTTTTTCTCTTTGATGACACTGTTGTAGGATCATTAGCGTCCCGTTTCAAAAGATATCATTATCCTGAATAAACGAGGTATCTGGATCATGTTCATGTAGAGGTAAGCCTGATACGTCCCATTCATCAGTATTTTCCTGCATTTTCTCTAGTATTGCTATAGTGTCATCTTCCTCCTCATCGTGATCTGGGGGAAATTTAACAACATTACCGCAATTGATTCCGCAACAATTTTTGCAAATTGAGGAGCACTTTATGGCTGTTTTTCGGCATGTACATGCTTTACCGGAACCCTTTTTGCATGAGCAAAAAATTATTTGCAGCAACGATTGAGGCGCTGGGTCTTTAATTGTATCAATGGGTATAAGCCTATGATTGATGTTCACCCAGCCCCAATCCTCTGGGTTTTTTTTTGTTTGTTTTTGTTTCCTAACCAGATTTGGACTTGGTGGTAGCATCGAAGTGAATGAAGTTTTGCTGTGTCTTGTGTTGGGGGTAGCCAAGCAAGATTAAATTTCCCTTTTGCTGATGATTTCACAAAGAGTACAAACCGCAACGTGTCCAGAGTCTGCACCGTGCTAGATTCTCCATTGTACAATCGTAGAATAAATTGTTCTCCTGCAGCGACAATATTTTCGATGCTGGCACTTGGTTCTTTGAATACTTGCATCATTTCCCTTATTTGCGGATATTTCTGAATAACGTTGCAAAATTTTATCTTGCCTTGGCCAAAAAAGGAGGAAGTGGTATCGCAGCCACTAAATGCATGTATAATGAGAATATCTTCAGCCCTGTAGTTATATGATTTTGTAGAAAAGTAGAGATCTGCTATCTTTCCGCTGCCAGGTTTGTGAAAAAATAAATTTGTATAATCTTGTCCTATACCTGTCATCAACACAAGTAGATCTATATCTTCCCCAACTATTACTACACTTTCAAACTCATTAGCCTTTGAAATGGCAGTGACTAATTTAGTCTCATAATTCATATAACTATGACATTAAACGCCTCAATACTACAACTATCATAAAATTTTTGAAAATAAAATCTTCATATACGGAATCCGGTCCTTAAAGAAAAAATTATATATTTTTAAGAGAAAGAATATGACCAGTTAAACCTCCTAAGATGCAAACCTGTTTAAAGCGGAATATATTTCGGTTTGGTTTTCAAGGTTTTAATGAATCCATATTTAAAAAATCTGATTACGTATTTAATGATTACACACTTAAAATTTTCAAAATCTGGCTATTAGAGATTTATTAAAATAATTAACGAGGGGTGGGGCAAAATATGCATGAATTTTGCCCCCCCCCCCCGAAAGGCTAGTTTTCGCTCTCAAACACATAATCTACTGCTACCAATATATAGAAGTTGACATACATGATTAAATCCGAGGGAAACATATGAATAATCGGGGTGGAACTACGTTTTTCACGGTTTTTAAGAAAATTGAAAAAATTGTCTTACTTTGAAATGGCGTACTGCGCTTGCTATTGGGTGTATAAAAAAATTGTAAATATGAAAGTTGTAGAGCATTTTGTTCTCTTTAATATTGTATGCAACAAAAATTATGCTACTGCAACGGCTATTGAGATATTTAAAAAAAATCGAAAAAAGTCCCAAAATTTTGTTGTTTTTCGGCCGCAGAAAATTTAGCCTTAAGAAATTTTATTGGAAAACTTGGTTTTTCCATGTTGACATCATTATAAACAATTCAGAAAGAAATCTTCTACCCGATTTTTTGTAAAGTAACCCCCTTTTTTTGTACATTTCCCCTGGACTATTATTATGAACAGAACATACAAGTAACATACAAGTTCGAAATTTTTTATGTAAGAATGAGAAATATATTCATTATTTCAAAATTAATGGCTTCAACAATTGATTATTGTTGTTACATATTTCAACAATACAGAATAAACTCATTGTTTTGTTTTATTGGCAATAATTAAATATTATTCCAACAACAGAAAAACGCCCAAACAATTCCAAGAAATATTTTTGTTGCAAATTACGGAGGCCCATTGTTGTTAAATGACGTTGTAATGTTTGATAACTTTGTTTTTGTTTACCTTTTTTTTTATCTACTTTTTTTTCTTTTTCAAAAACAATTAACAGATTTAATAAGAAAAAAGTGCATTTAACTGTACTTTTTGAAACTGCCTCTCAATTTTTATGTTCAGATATTACTTTTTTGTATTATTTAGTACCATTAATGTAATACTAGCAATTAAATAGCTTCATTTCCGTAGAAAAGAGAGGAAGATAGTGGATAACTATAACTTTTCTTGATATTTTCTAATAAAAAAAATTGTAATAAAAAACTTTTCATTTAAAATATATTAATGAATGATATTTTGCAAAACATGGACCTATTATAAAGTATATTAAAATTTAAGTATCCACATTAATATTACAGTAAAATTAAGGCGCATAACTAATTAAATACAATATGATACAAAGCAATACCGAAAATTACAAATAAAGTACAACGCAATACAGATCAATACAATATCGTACAATACAATACAAAACATAAATTTACAATATGATACAAAAAATACAATACAGAATAATGCAATATGACACAATGCAATGCTATATAATACAGTATAATCATTATGAAATAGTACGATATGATACTATACAATTCATTACAATACAATACAAATTAATACTATGTGATACAATAAAATAGAGCACAAACACAGAAAAATATATCATCATACAACACAATATAATACAATACAAAACAATACATTATAAAATATAGTACAGAATAATACAATATGATACAATACAAAAGAATGCAATAAAGAGTATTATTATAAGACCCAGCACAAAACTATACAGTACAGTAAAATACATTATTATAGTTTACAATATGATACAAAACAATACAATATAAATAGTACAACATGATAAATACAATACAATAAAATACAAAATAATACTACATGATACATTAAATTATAACACATGATACAATATAGTATAAAAAAATACAATATAACCCTATACAATACAGGATAGTACAACATGATACAATAAAAACAATACAATAAAATACAATATAATGCAATACATGATACAATATAACACAGAATAATACTACATGATACAATACAATAAAATATATGATACAATATAGTACAGAAAAATACAATACAATGCAATACAGAATAATACAATATGATAGAATTCAATACAATACAAAATATTACAACATGATACGATACAATACAGTAAAATACATTATACAATATAATACAGAATGATACAACATGATACATATTACACAATATAATACAAATTAATATAATATGATATAATACAATACAATACATGTTAGAATATAATAGAATACAATACAATAGAATACATGATAATATATAATACAGAATAATACAATATGATACAATACAATACAATGCAATGCAGGATAATACTATACGATACAACAAAACAGAACACAAAGTAAATCAATACTATACAATGAACTTGAAACAGCAACATAAAAATGCACGACAAAGCTTGCTTGAGAACGCGCGTGTTAGTAGATGTGTCTTTCTTCTATTTCTTTTTTAAGCTTCATTAAGTCGTATAACATGAATTTCATCATAACAGAGGAGATGGCATACATGAAGATGAAAAACCCAAGAAATGTTAACAAAATGTCTCGAAACGTGGCTATTTTTCAAAATGTAAACGTGAAATTCTCAAACTAATCATTAAATATAAAGAAATGTTCAAAAATGGCTTTTTTATGAATGCAAAATGCTGTTTTAAATCAGATCAATTTCACTCCAACATACAAGTTCGAAATTTTTATGAAAGAATGAGAATTGTGTTCATTATTTCAAAATCAATGGCTTAAACAATTGATTATTGCTGTTCGATATTTCAACATTACAGAATAAACTCATTGTTGTGTTTTATTGACAACAATTAAACATTATTTCAACAACAGCGAAACGCGCTCAATATCCCAAGAAACATTTTTGTGCAAATTACGGAGGTCCATTGTTGTTAAATGACATAATTGCTGTAGTCTGTTTAGCTTTGTTGTTGTTTACCGTTTTTTTTGTCTACTTTTTTTTCTATATCAAAAACAATAAACAGATTTAATAAGCAAAAAAGCGCATTTAACTGTAATTCTTGAGAACTGCTTCTCAATTTTTATGTTCAGATGTTAATTGTTTTTTATTATTTATTGCGTTTAATGTAATAGTGGCAATTAAAAAGCTTCATTTCAGTAGAAAGAAAATGAAGGTAGTGGATAAGTATATCTTTTCTTGCTATTTTCTAATAACAACTAAAAAATTGTAATAAAAACGTATCATTAAAAAAAATATTAATGGATGATATTTTTAAAAATATGGAGCTATTATAAAAGATATTCAATTATAAGTATCCATTTCAATATTACAAAAACATTAAGGCACATAAATCATTAAATACAAAATGATACAATACAATACAGAAAATTACAACATGAAAAGTACAATACAATGTTATACAATACAATACAAAACATAAATTATCAATATGATTCAAAAAATACAATACAGAATAATGCAATATGATACAATACAATGCTATATAATGCAGTATAAGACATTATGACATAGTACAATATGATACTATATAATTCATTACAATACAATACAGAATAATACAATTTGATACAATAAAATAGAGCACAATACAAAAAATACAACATCATACAATACAATACAAAACAATACATGATAAAATATAGTACAGAATAATACAATATGACACAATACAAAACAATGCAATAAAGCGCAATATTATAAGACATAATGCAATGCTATACAATAAAGTATAATACGTTTTCGTAGTGTACAATATAATACAATACAATACAGAACAATACAACATGATACAATACAATACAATACAATAAAATGCATGATTCAATATAATACAGAATAATACGACATGATACATAACAATAAAATACAACACATGATACAATATAGTATAGAATAATACAATATGATATTATACAATACAGGATAGTACAACATGATATAATACAATACAATACAATAAATACAATATAATACAATACATGATACAATATAATACAGAATAATACTACCTGATACATACAATAAAATATATGACACAAAATAATACAATATGATACAATGCAATACAATTCAATACAGAATAATACAATATGATACAATTCAATAGAATACAAAATATTGCAGCATGATACGATACAATACAATACAATAAAATAAAATACATTATACAATATAATACAGAATGATACAACATGATACATTACAATACAATACATTATACAATATAGTACAGAATAATACAACATGATACAATACAATAAAGTACAATACAATGCAATAAATGATAGAATATTATACAATACAACCATTGTTGTGTTTTATTGACAACAATTAAACATTATTTCAACAACAGAGTAAAGCACACACAATTCCAAGAAACATTTTTGTGGCAAATTACGGAGGTCCATTGTTGTTAAATGACATAATTGCTGTAATCTTTTATAGCTTTGTTGTTGTTTACCGTTTTTTGTCTACTTTTTTTTCTTTATCAAAAACAATAAACAGAGTTAATAAGGAAAAAAGCGCATTTAACTGTAATTTTTAAAACTGCTACTCAATTTTTATGTTCAGATATAAATTGTTTTGTATTACTTAGTACCTTTAATAAATATTATTGCTGATTTATTTCTATGTAAATCACCCAACAGGTGGCGCTTTTATTCTGCATTTTTCCCGATATCCGCAAAAGTCCTATCTTAAGTACTAATGCATGGAATTTCATACCTTTAGAATCCTCACGATGGGTATAGATTGACATTTAATTTTGGCACTTTGATAGCGAATTTTGAAGTATTAACGTGTATGAGATAGCAGAAGTTTCGGGCTGTCCACATCCGACTAGTTACTCATGAACTTCATCTGAAAAAAAAATTAATAAATAGAAAGATTGATAAACTTATGATTTATAAAGACCGTAAATATACATAATTTTTCAGGAAACATTTTACTGTACGTTATTATTTTGAATTGATCCCAATAAAATTAATAGTTTTTCATTCCAGCCATGACAATTCAACCGCTTGTTGTCATTCAATTTTCATTCCGTTCCTTCAATTATTGTCATACTGTTTTGTGACATTTATTTATTTATTCCATATCTTGCTGTCAGTGCTTATGCTTATCCTAAAGTTTTACATCAAAGTCAATCTAAAATTTAGGTAAATATATTAAAACTAAATTCTTGACTTTCAGATTGAAACAAATATTGATTGTAAAAAAATAAATAAATAAAAATATTTTTGACATGTTATTGTAAAAAAATAAATAAATAAAAATATTTTTGAGATGTTATTTTACTATTTTAACTTTGCATTAACTTAAAATTATGCATTCCTCTTTTTACTTTATTCTATCTTCACAAGAAGAAAGTATTGGATTCGTGAAAATTTTCGACTTTCGGTTTTCGACGGATTTACATTTTTAGGGGTCAGAGATTCCAAAAAACATGTTTTTACAAAATGTCTGTCTGTGAGTCTGTGACTCTGTCTGTATGTCACACAAATTTTGTAGGCACTTTATCTCGAGAATTGGTGCACGGAATTGAATAAAATTTTTTATTTAGGTACTCCCTGATAAAAAATTGGTGCTGGTTAGTGTTTTGTGTAAATCGCTCAACAGGTGGCGCTACTATGCTGCATTTTTTTACGACTTCTACAACAGCTCTCAAGAACTAACAGTCGGATTTCAATCAAACTTCAGATTCGGTTAGTCCTTGACATGAATGAAAACTGTTTAAATTTTGGTACAAATCTCTCAACAGGTGGCGCTGCTATGCTGCATTTTTCAGGATTTCTGCAATAGCTCTATCGTAAGAATTAATGCTCGAGTTTTCATCAAGCTTTAGATTCAGTTAATCCTTGATATGAATTGGTTTCGTTTACGATTTGGTGCAAATCGACTAATAGGTGGCGCTACTGTGCTGCATTTTCTACCAATCCCTCAATAGCTCTATCTCAAGAACTAATTCACGAATTTTCACCTTACTTCAGATTTAGTTAGACGTCGACACAAGTTGTTGCTAATTAGGTTGTGGTGCCAATCGCCCAATAGTTGGTGCTGCTATGCTGGATTTTTAACAATTTTTGCAATAGCTTCAATCTCAAAAACTAATGCACAGATTTCCCCCAAACTTCATATTCAATTAGACGTTGACATAAGCTGTTGCTGATTAGGTTCTAGTGTAAATCACCCAATAAGTGGCACTGCGATACTGCATTTTGTTGGATTTACACGATTTCAACGATAGTTATATCTCAAGAACTAATGTACGGAATTTCAACTTTTTAGAATCCTCATGGTGAACACAGATTGTCATTTAATTTTGGCACTGTGATTGT
Organism: Maratus speciosus; assembly: GCA_963932465.1. NCBI lineage: Eukaryota > Metazoa > Arthropoda > Arachnida > Araneae > Salticidae > Maratus > Maratus speciosus. The sequence goes on from OZ010800.1 coordinate 429,891,122, forward strand.
GAGTTTTGAAGTATTAACATGTATGAGATAGAAGAAAGCTTTGGGATTGATACATCCAGTAAGTTTTTTAAATATTTAGACGTTTATGAAATATCTTTTTTAAACAAATATTTCTATTGTACCCATATAAAAATCAAGTCGGAAATTGCTTGTCAAACGTGGCAAATGAGGTGCGTTCGTATTGTAACTAGTTTTATAATTATTTTTTGTACCCCATATTGTACTGAATGTATATATTTTTTGTACCCCATATTGTACTGAATGTATATATTTTTTAACTTCATAATTGCATAGTCTATAACAGGGTCGGCGAACCTTTTTGTTGCCGCGTGCCAAGTTTAGTCAAAAAATATTTTACGTGACCATGACGTGCCAATTAAAAAACAAATTTAGTAGGTGGAAAAATAATGGATTAAAATTGCTTAAAATTTTCTATTAAGATTTGAAAAATATGAGGAACATACATGTAGTTATTATACTGTAATAATTATGGCAACAAGTATATTTTAGAAATAAAAAAAATAATGCTATGTAATTTGATTTATGTTGCTACATCTTAATATCAGGTTAATTTTAATGCAAACTAAACTCCGGATTTAACTGACAAGTGTTTTCAGTATGAATTTTGATATTATTCATTCGTGAAAACAGTGGCTTGAAAGCATAGATAGTCAGAAAAACTGTTAAAATGGTAAACAACAGTTTTTTTATTAATAGCTTTGAAATAAATTCAAATATACCGTAACTCATCATTAGAATTTAGTAATGTCTAATAAGCAATTCTTGTCGACAGTTTTCAAATATCAAATTGTTTGATTTTTTTTTTTTTTTTTTAGACCATAATTAATCAGATTGGAATATAATATGCCACAATAAAAATTTTTTAATTTCCATTTAATCGAATTCAGAAAAGACCAGTCGCAATTTTATTTAATCTCACTTTATTTTCATTTAGAGCCACAAGCAATGCCGTGCCAAAATTATTCTTTCGCGTGCCACTTTTGGCACGCGTGCCATAGGTTCGCCGACTCTGGTCTATAACATCATTAAAATGCACTTGCAATAATTTTTTTCCCATTCCCCATAATGTAACGGAAAACTTTTGACTGTCCCTGTCATTAAACTATGCATCCGATTTTCATAAAATTTGAAATGGCTTGACAAAATTTTGCAATGATATATTTAAATTTTCAGACCATCCGGAAGGCTGTAACATCATTAAAACGCACTTGCAACATTTTTTTTACCATTGGCCGTAATGTAACGGAAAGTTTTGACTGTTCCTGTCATTAAACTATACCTCCGATTTTCCTAAAATTTCAAATGGCTCGACAAAATTTTGAAACAATTATATATTTAAAATTTCTGACCATTCGGAAGGCTGTAACATCATTAAAATGCATTTGCAATAATTTTTCCCATTGGCCGTAATGTAAAGAAAAACTTTTGACTGTCCCTGTCATTAAACTATGCATCCGAGTTTCACAAAATTTGAAATGGCTCGACAAAATTTTGCAACAATCATACATTAAAAATTTCAGACCATTCGGTTGGGTAGTTTTTGCTCTGTTATATGCGGACAGACAGACAGACGGACGGACGGACTGAACGACGACTATAGGTGCTACGTATTTATATAATTACGAACGCACCTAAAAAGTCGTAAATAACTCTGACGTCATACTGACACTGACGGTGGCTACACCTGACCAATAAATTTCTTTTTTACTGCAGTTTTTTTAACTCTTAAATATCATACAATTTCAATTTTTAACACTTTCCAACAAAGTTGAAAAGTGTTTATGCAGTCGGTTTGTCTGTCCGTCTGTACGCGCTCTAACTCCCGTAAATATACTTGGATCGTTCTGAAATTTTTGGATGTTAGTGACTCTACCATAGCACGAACCCTATTTCAAATGAAATTTGTAGCATGTTTAGTTCATTTACAGGGACAGTCAAAAGTTTTCCGTTACATTACGGTCTATGGGAAAATCGTTTAAAATGATTTTTAATGGTGTTATATGCTTTTAAACGTAATAAAATTGATATGCATTTATCAAGTGCACTAAAATATGCATTCCGTAGAATATGCGGTGCAAAGAATAAATATTATTCATTTACAGGGCCACACAAAAGAATTCCGTTACATCATGATATACGGGTGGAGAATTTTCTTTCGGCGTATTTTAATTATGTTAAATAATTTCATGTATAATAAAATTGATATACGTCGCCGAGGTTTACTATAACTTATTTAATGTATAATAAGAAGTGCATAGCATTTACAGGGACACATAAAAGATTTCAGATATTATATTGTATCCGAAGTACTGTATGGTAGCGATGATTGCTGGAAATGCATTTTTAATTATGTTATGCGCTTTTATGTTTCACTATATTTATGCATTGTATATGGTGTGTATAAATGTTGTAATTCATATACAGGGCTACATAAAAGTAATCGTAATGGTTACTGGGTAGGATTGTAAATTGCTTAAAGGCGGTTTTTAAATGAGTTATGCATTTTAACGCTGAACTGCATTTTGTTTACTAAGGAATATTTGTCGAACATAGATAAAATTATATGCAGGGTCACGCAAAGAATTGGATACATGGCCGTCTATAAATGATAATTTCTAGAAATGTGATTCCAGTAGATTTAAGAGTGTTTTACTTTGAATTAAACTTTAGCTAAATAGTGGCGTGTAATAAAGGTACTAGGCTAACTACAGGGTTGCACAAAAGTATACAAGTATGTTTCCATCTATTAGTATAAATTGCTGAAAGAGAAATTTTAACCTGTTATTCGTTTTCTTGCTAAACTAAATTTCCCCATTATATAGCATGTATATCAACCTACAGATCAAATACAGAGCTGTTCAATAGAACTGGAATAAATATTTGCTATGGATGGTAACTGCTGATATCAGTTTTTCAAATGTTTTATGCGTTTTCTAAAAGGTTTACTTAGTTCTCTTATATACCTTATTTCCCTAAAAAACGAAGTTTTTTTAAAGCATTCAGCAAGTGTTGGAAAGTGTTTCATAATCTATGCTTAACGCATGATTTTTCTTACTTGTTAAATCTTAGACTAGGACAGAAAATTTTCTTGTGAATAGAATTTGCTTGAAAATTGTATCCCAACTTACTGATTTGTTTATTGGTTTTTAAAATAATTTTCAAGCATGATTTTTTTTTAAATCTATGTCTAATACGTGCAGCCGATTACGAATCATTCATCCTTTTACAATTAAAACAATATAAATAGTTCAGGATTTATTTCCAGCTAAAATTCATTAATAATGAAAATTAAATCTTCATCAATGAATAAATATAATTATGTAAATAAAGCACAAATTTAATAGGCATGTAATCGAACTACATGCTTAAATCACTGATATAATCAGTCAAAAGAGGCGATTTCTTCAATTATTAACTTCTCTCATGCGTATAATACGAATATACAGCTTTTAATAATTTTCAAAACTTTACTTGAATATATAATTGATTAATTCTTTTCGTGCTATTATTGAGCAATGTAAAAAAAATCTGTTAAATGTAAGAAATCTATTAGAATTTTCAATTTAAAAAAAGCTTTCACCTATGTTGTGTAACCCGGGAAGTTCATGTTACACCCCCTAGTATAAAATAATTTAAAAAAAATTGTTTTGTATGTTAATTTAATGGTTTGTTTTACTTTTATTTGTATTTTTTTAATTTTGGTTTACCTCTATTTTACTACCCTACCAGTGGCGGAGATGTCCTGCTCTCATAGCTGGTAGATGGAAGGTGCTGGGTTCGAACCCAATTGCACCCTTCGGTCTAACTGTTCGAAGTTTTCGTCTTTTTCTTCGAACCTTGGATTTCCTTGCGTAAATACAGGTTAGGTTCCCTTAGAAACAGGGTTCGCAAAAACCCGGGGTTTTTTGAAAAAACCCAACCCACATGGGTTTTTTCGGGTTTTTTCATGAAAAACCCAATTTTCCCCGGGGAAAATCGGGTTTTTTCAAAAGTATAATGTATGCGTAATTACATTATTGTATATACTTATATTATTTATATATTATATACACTTACACTGTTCCCTTATATACAATATAATTGTAATGCTATTTTACAAGTTATAAATTATATTAATTTAAATTAAGTGTCAGTGTTTCGCACAAATTAGTTTTAAATATAATAGAAGATATAAAATTGTTAATTTGCTTTAAAATCAAATAATGAATAGAATATTAAAATTTAAAATATATAAGTAGGAAGATAAAAAGGGGTAAACTAGTCAAATGTGTCAATCCCAAAATTTCCCTCTATCTCATACATGTTAATAATTCAAAATTTGCTATTACAGTGCCAAAATTAAATGACAATTTATGCCCATCATGAGGATTGTAAAATATAGGTTCGTTGAATTGGATGCATTTAACAAGGAGATAGATATAAGTATCACCTGTTGTGCAATTTACAACAAAACCTGATCAGTAACAGTTACATCAACGTCTAACTGAATCTGAAGTTTGTTGAAAATCCATCCATTAGTTCTTGAGATAAAGGTATTGCAAAAAGTGAGATAAATGCAGCGCCACTGTTGTGCTGGAGGTCTAACTGAATCAAAATTTTTATTCAATTCCGTACATTAGTTCTTGAGATAAGAGTTATTGCTGAAATCACGAAAAATGCACCATGGCAGCACACTACCTGTTGGCGATATGCACCAAAACTTAATACTTGTAACTGAATCTGAAGTTTTACGAAAATCTGTGCATTAGTTCTTGAGATAAAGCTATTGCAAAAATTAAGATAAATGCAGCATAGCAGCGCCACCTGTTGGGCAATATATACCAAAAACTAATCAGCACCAGTTTACATCAAGGTCTAACTTAATCTAAAGTTTTGTGAAATTCTGTGCATTAGTTCTTGAGATAGAGCACCCACAAAATGTTTTTCACATACAGACACATTTTCTAAAAACCATCAAATTGTCTTCAAGACCTTTTTAAAACGTATAAATCCATCATAAACTGGAAATCGAATTTTTTCAGGAATCAAATACTTGTAAAGATAGAAGAAAGTAAACATACATATTTTTTATTTCCATGAATATAGATGATTTGAATTTTTTATATAAAGACATACTTATGAATTATTATTTAAATTTGAAATTACCTTTACCTATAATTATGCACTATGTATGTTGCCTACTAGGTTCTATGTTAGTAAAGTATTTCAATGTGCTGAAATACATTTATATTTTACTTCGGGGTGTGTATGTAATGGCTTTTATATATAATTTTTTTTTTCAAAATTAACTGAAATGACTTAAATTCATTAAATGTATGTTGTTTAAATTTTTAATATTTCTGAAAATTGAAAAAAACCACATTATGGGTTTTTCAGTGGGCTTTTTCAAGTGGGCCCATTCTGAAAAAACCCACCGGGTTTTTTCGAACTGGGCCCAGCTTTGCGAACCCGGCTTAGAAAGACCACCACGTAGGGCACTCCACCCTTTCCGGCCTATATCGCTCGTGTTGATAATTGGCCGTCATAAACAACACCAACACCACACCGTTATTTTACAGGGTATACGTTTATATACGTCCATAAACGGCCCTATTTTAAAGTTGGCTAAGGAAGAAACTATCGTTCACAAAGTTGTGAAATTTCATGGAAGACATAATAAAGGAAATACATGATAAAGGAATGAGAATGTGTTTGAGCAAAAAAAAATAATTATTATAATTATAATAATAATATTAATAAGCTCAAAATTTCGCCGCCATAGGGCATTTTTAAGGATTCATACATTTAGCATGCATTTACGATAGTTTATAAATTTTATTCATTAACTTTACCTGATCTTAAAGATAGCATTTCACGACACACGTTTAGCATTGCCCAGAACACACTGAGGTCAACTGTGAAACATGCTATTTTCCGAACAGATGGTACATGAAAATGATGGCAGTCGTGTGGAACATGTCTTGTTGTAATAAAATTTGCAAACTATCGTAAACGTATGCTAAATATGGAATCCATAAAAAGTGCCCTCTGGCGGTGAAATTTCCAACTATTGTCTTTTTCACTCAAACAAATTCCCATGTCATCATTGTGTACTTCACAAAATTTCATAACTTTCTGAACAAACGTTTCTTCTGTAGACAACTTTAGCCCATTTTTGCTTAAATTTTTGTTATCTCAAATTTGTTGGTAAAATAACTTTAAAATGTTACAAAATGAACTAGAACTAGTATGTTGGGGCCATCACAAAACTTTCTTCTATATAAATCACGTCAATTAAATCATTTAACCCTTAAATGCCGGGTGTTGCTTTTCGGCAACATACCCAATTTAGGCTCTAAAATACCATTAGAATAACATTGAAGCTATAATGCAAACTATCGTAAACGTATGCTAAATATGCAATCCATTAAAAAGTGCCCTCTGGCAGTGAAATTTCCAACTATTGTCTTTTTCACTCAAACAAATTCCCATGTCTTCATTGTGTACTTCACAAAATTTCACAATTTTCTGAACAAACGTTTCTTCTGTAGACAACTTTAGCCCATTTCTGCTTAAATTTTTGTTATCTCAAATTTGTTGGTAAAATCATTTTAAAATGTTACAAAATGAACTAGAACTAGTATGTTGTGGCGATCACAAAACTTTCTTCTGTATAAATCACGTCAGTTAAATCATTTAACCCTTAAATGCCGGGTGTTGCTTTTCGGCAACATACCCAATTTAGGCTCTAAAATACCATTAGAATAACATTGAAGCTATAATGCCTAATGTTGCAATAATAATACATTCTGAAAATATTATTAAATCGATTTTCAACATGTAGATGGCAACATATGTGTTGTTTAAAAATAGAGATAAATTTATTTTTTCAATTGTTGCTACTTGTTCTTTTTGTTTTGTTTGGAAGCTTGCGAAATATCCTATTTTGTTCTGCAGTGAGCAAATAAAATTTATTTCTTATTATAGTTCCTAAAATTCTTGTGTGTTTAATATTATAGAATTTTATCAAGGAAAATTATTTTTTCAATTAAAGACCAGTATTGCCGATTAGTAACAAACTGTTTTTAGCCGTAAACCATACTTAAAACAAAATATGATTTTTTAAAGTATTTTTCCCGTGATTTATTTAAAAAATAAAATCCGAAAAACATTATTACAATGATTTTTAAAAAATCAGGCATTTAAGGGTTAAATAGTACAAGAAATAACAACGATTTAGCACCAATTCATATCAAAGCATATTTGAATTTGAAGTTGGATGAAAATTCGTGCATTAGTTCTTGAGATAGAGCTATAGCGGAAATTCTGAAAAATGTAGCATAGCAGCGCCACCTGTTGAGCGATTTACACCAAAAATAAGCAGCACTAAATGATATCAAGGTATACATGAATCTGAAGTTTGTTGAAAATCCAAGCATTAGTTTTTGAGATAAAGCTATTGCGGAAATCGCAAAAAATACACCATAGCAGCGCCACTTGTTGAGTGATTTACACCAAAAATTAAACAGCACTAATTATACGTCAATTCATGTCAAGGACTAACTAAATCTGAAGTTTGATGAAAATCCGTGCAATAGTTCTTGAGATACAGCTCTTGCGGGAATCGTGGAAAATACAGCGCAGCAGCGCCACCAATTGGGCGATTTACACCAAAAATTAAACAACTCTAATTTATATCAGGGACTAACTGTATCTGATGTTTGATGAAAATTCGTGCATTTTTTCTTGAGTTAGAGCTATTGCGATAATCATGAATAATGCAGCATAGCAACGTCACCTGTTGGGCGATTTTTACAAAAAAGTGATCAACACCAAACTATGTCCTGTACTAACTAAATCTGAAGTTTTATGAAAATCCGTGCAGTAGTTCTTGAGATATAGCTATTGAACAAATCGTGAAAATGCCGCATAGCAGCGCCACCTTTTGGGCGATTTTCACCAAAAACTAATCAGGTCTAGTTTATATCAAGGTCTAACTAAATATAAAGTTTTGTGAAATTCCGTGCATTAGTTCTTGAGATAGAGCTCCCACAATATTTTTGTCACATACAGACTCACAGAGTGACAGAGTGACAGAGTGGCAGAGTGACAGACAGACTCACAGACAGACATTTTCTAAAAACCATCAAATCGTGTTCTGGGCATTCTAAAACGTATAAATCCGTCGAAAACCGGAAGTCGAAATTTTTCACGAACCAATGCTTTCTTCTTGCAAAGATAGAAGAAAGTAAAAATACTAAAAAAATATTACGCTAAAAATTTTTTGTCTTTATTTGATAAAATGTAAACATACTAAATATGGGAATATGTGTAATATTTGTAACAGTATAATATGTATAATGATATGTTTTGTCTAAATTTATATAAAATACGCTTTTAAATTGTATATTATGTACCATAATTAATATTTTTATGACTAGTAAAAAAATATATTTATGTCTTTATGAAGACTAGTAACATTATAATTATTATTAATAATAAAATAAGAATAATTGTATTTGAAACTTAAACAAATTTATTTTATAATCATTTTGAAAGGACGTTACATAAATAACTGTCCCCTAAATGGCGAAAAAGCATTCGTACCTAATGCCTATATTTTGCACGTTACAAAAATGCATAAAAAGTATGCTTGAACATATAATTTCACAATTTAAAAAAATACGTATTTCAAAGAAGTCTACATGATAAGATTATGACTTATTTATATGCATCCTTGATAGAAAAAACAGAAATAAACTTACTTTTTACATTTCCCCATCTTGAAAAACGAAAAATCTATTAACTCCGAAAAAAACCTTCATAGCAAATAAATATCCATCTTATTCTGTCATCTCTCGGTAACAGACAAAGACATTTATGTATAATTATTTCATACATTTTTCATGTTAAAAAGAAAAAGAAAGTTATACAAATTTATTAAAATTCGAAGCGTCTCAAAAATGGGACGATAGGCATAAATGGGTTCCAAATAAATATAAAATATATTTTGCTGTAGTTATACAAAAGAAATGGGTGTTTCATCCTTACTGTCTAAATCAACCTTTCCCTTGTTGCAGGAAAGTGTTTTGCATAAACAAAGCCTAATCCGAACAAAAGAGAAACTTCTTCTTGTGCTGCAATTGACATTAAAGGTACGATGAATTCTTTTTCGGAAATTCAGTGTAAAGAAAATATTTTATTAGCACTACTTATGTTATGTATCAAAAACCTTAGAGTTAGATAAAAACATTTAAGGAATATTTCGAATTTTGTATAAAAAGAAAACTAACCTGATGATCTGTGATGAAATGCCTATTAAAAATGTCGGTTTTGTTAAAACTAAATATAAACAAGTCGGAAATTGCTCGTCAAACGTGGCAAATGTGGTGCGTTCGTACTATAACTAGTTTTATAATTATTTTTTGTACCCCATATTGTACTGAATGTATATATTTTTTAACTTCATAAGTGCATAGTCTATAACATCATTAAAATGCACTTGCAATATTTTTTTTTCCCATTCCCCGTAATGTAACGGAAAACTTTTGACTGTCCCTGTAATTAAACTATACATCCGACTTTCATAAAATTTGAAATGGCTCTACAAAATTTTGCAACAATTATATAGTTAAATTTTCAGACCATTCGGAAGGCTGTAACATCATTAAAACGTACTTGCAATATTTTTTTCCCATTGGCCGTAATGTAACGGACAACTTTTGACTGCCCCTGTAATTAAACTATACATCCGATTTTCCTAAAATTTCAAATGGCTCGACCAAAATTTTGAAACAATTATATATTTAAAATTTCAGACCATTCGGAAGGCTGTAACATCATTAAAATGCATTTGCAATAATTTTTCCCATTGGCCGTAATGTAAAGAAAAACTTTTGAATGTCCCTGTAATTAAACTATGCATCCGATTTTCATAAAATTTGAAATGGCTCGACAAAATTTTGTAACAATCGTACATTAAAAATTTTAGACCATTCGGTTGGGTAGTTTTTGCTCTGTTATATGCGGACAGATGCACAGACGGACTGAACGACGAATATAGGTGGTACGTATTTATATAATTACGAACGCACCTAAAAACAAATAAAAATAAAAACACAAATGTGAATAATAATTCTGTTTGAAATAAGAAACAATATACGGAAAACATTAGGATTTATGGAATTTTTAGAATATTTGATAGGGATTATAATGCAATAGAAAATTTAAAAGAAAAGTCGAAGCTTTTTGGGAAGGGTCCCTTCCCAAAAAGCTTCGGCTTTTCTTTATTTGATTAATAGAGCTCATTTAATTTGTTCAGATAACCATTTACTTGTTACAAAATTAAATTACATTAGATCTGTAGTTACTGATCGTGGTTTTAGTTTATCTTATGTCAATAATTTAATTTCTCATAGTCTTAATAAATATGTTAATTAACTTGATTCTTCAGTTGCTGCGGTTTCTTTTCTAACCATATCATTTTACCACTTTCGAATAGTATTAGCTTTAAAATGGCTAATATCTTAAGACATTATGATTTTAACATGGTTTTTAAACCAGTTAATAAATTAACGTTTTCATAGCTTAAGGATCAAATTCCTCCTCAAAATTATTGGGGTGTTTACAACATTCAATGCGAATGTAGTTTGTCATATATTGGGCAAACTAAACGAAAACTCCGTTACAGAGTCAAAGAACACATAAACTATGTAAAGAAAAAGGAATTTCAAAAATCCTCTACCGCCTCTCATTGATGGGGGGGGGGGGGCATAATTTCAATTTTGACTCAGTTACCATTATCAAGAAATGCATAACTCCTCTAGATTTAGACTTTTTTTAAGCTGTTCATATCCATAGATTTAAAACTCCTCGGTTAATGATTTGTCTAGTGTACCAAACCTCTCAACTTTCTGGGTGAATTTGTTGTGTCATGGCACTTCACTTCCGCTTTAATTTCATTGGCTGTTGGAACTTGATGGTCTTTTGGTATTGTGTTTTGACATTTGGGTTTTCAACGTATATGTAGTTGGGAGCATATTATTTTTATAGATTTTATACACTGATGATGTGAGTCCTAGAACTCACGAAACATATACGTCTGTTCAAAAATTATGTATTTTATTGTGTGTTTAAACGTTGTTTTTAGATGATTTATTAATAGCATCATTAAAATGTCAGAAATGTTTACAGAATATTGATTAGTAACAGTTAAGGAGTCTCAGGACTCTTAAAGCTTCAAAATTTTCGAAATTTAAATTTTTCTACACGTTAAACTTCTATATTTTCTGATCATTACGATATGATTGTTTCCTTGAAATCCCCATTAGCACAGAAATTATGGCTTTTAAAATTATACCCGTTCAATAGCTGAAGCGGTGTTAGCAAAATTGAAATTCATTTTTCTCCAAAAGACGTTTTAGGGCATAAGGCGCAGGATATCTCAAAAACTTCTGAATATTTTTTCGGCAAATTTTCAAAACATATGTTTCATGTTAGTCTATATAAACTGATTAAAAAGAGAGAAACAACGTTTACAAAACCCAAATGTAAGTAATTTTAAAAAGCATATAGCTATTTCCAAGCCTCTAAGGCCTCATCATCAGTGCTTATAAATTAAAGATAAAAATAAAATAAAATTGTGGAATAAAAGCGGGGGGAGACAGAGCCAGAGAGGCACACCTCACATCCCGACCGTCAACGGCGAAGGGAAAATCACTGTTGACAAACAGCTATGGAGTCGGTCTCACGCGCACACACATTGACACAAAGTACAATCCTCTCACCACCTTTTATGTATAAAAACTGAACCTAAAGTTTAATTTTAATTGTTCAAATGATGAACGAGAAAGATTTTAAAGAAACTTCATACAATTTCTTCTTTAATTATCAGAGAAAATGTCTTGAAATTCACTTATTAAAAATAGTGACTTATAAATATTCAGTATTAATTAAAATACACTTTCCAAAACAAATGTTCGTAATCTTAAATTATTTACATTCTTGATACTTTTATCTGGACTTTTTTTCAAAGGAAGGAAATATTTATCAATTTAGCCTCTTGTTAATAACTAAATCTGAGAGCATTTTTTTTTTTTTTTTATACTTTACCGAATTACTTTGTAAATATGATATTTCATTTACGTTTAAAATATTTTAAAAAGTCTTCAGTTATAATGGAATTCAAACACTAAAAAGTACTTTTAAAAATAGATATTTGTAGTTGCTGTATGCCTAAAAATAATGATCTCACAGTGTAATGTCATTTTATTTATTTGTTTTTTCGAAAGGCGAACTTTGCTTCAATAAAGGATTTCATTTCTTTGAGGAAAAAACTTGTTTAAATGCAAGATTAATTTTCGTGTGTTACTTTATTGAAATAAAAGTTTTCTTCCGTACTAAAGCTGATTAGAATTATTGTATAGTTTAAATAGAAGATAGACATGATATGTATGCAAACTTCCTTGAAGACTTATCGATTGCATAGTATTTGATCTTAAGAAATAATTATATTTCTATTCAATACAATCTCTCTTTTCATAAATTTCAATAAGGCGAAAAAAAAGCAATAAATTAGAACGCTAATTAAACAAAAAAGTACGTTCTTTTCACATGAAAAGAAATTTAAGGAATTGATAAATCAGTATTTATTTTGAGCAGTATTTTGTTATTCTAAAAGTAAATGTCATAAAAGCATGTAATGGTAATCACTTATAATGAAACAAACTAAGCTAAAAAATACTATAAAATTGATACCGATCGGTTTCAAAAATAGCAGAATAATTTAACCGTCAAAATTTGATTTACCATCCATTATCCGGAAATCAATAGAGATATTTTTACGCAAAGAGAATATTTGCAATGATTCAGTCCCTTGAGCTACCTAAAATTTGCAAAGGGATGCTATGCAGTTTTAGTAACAATAGTAAAAATTAGTCCACGCTCAAAAATGTCCGATTTCATTTTATTTTATGTTTGCATTGATTTTCATTATACATGAAGTCTCGTGACATTATTTACAAAGTTCCTGTTTTTAAAATTTTTTTGCGAAAATATTTGTATCAAGAAGGATTTTGAAAATGTCGCCGTTTGTGCGATGCAAAATAAAGGTATTTTATCACTCGCATAGCATTTTTTTACCTTAGTAAATATCATATTTAATTTTCCCTTCCAGGGTAATAAAAAGAAATTAACAATAATAACAAAAAAGAATCAATTTCACAGATTTTAATATTCTGCAGCATCAAGAACAAAGGTTCTCACTAGTTTTATTAGTTTTAAAAATGTGGCTAATCATCAAAAATACACTATAGCCAGATTAAAATTATGTCAGCAATATGGGTTCGTCGTGGAAAACTGATTCTAAAGTTGTTCTTTAAATTCCATAACGTACCGTCAACTTGGGCTACTTAGGGCCTCTTTTTCCTGGTTCCAGTCACATTTCCATTATTAAAAAATATTACATGTGATTTTTCAACGTCGAAATGGAGTTGTAAACAATTAACATGAAACAATGAAGCAAACTGTATGGTTTTAAAGAGAAATTTTTTTATTTTCTTATTTTTTAACATTTTTTTAAATTCTGGAACAAAGTAGCCCCTGCTGGTGAGCTTTTTTGATCCATTCACTTAGTTTTGTATAAAATGAATACATTTCATATGAATACATTTTTAACGAAACCCCCTTGCAATAGCATTTGCTAATAAATTACCACTGCAAACTCGAGAAACAATTTTTTTTTATTTATTTATTTATTTTTAACATTTAAACACAATAAACCAAATTTTAGTGTTAAAGAAACGAGAAACAGTTTTCGTCATGTTATCCTCAACAACTGGAACAAAAACAATTAATGTAAAATTTTGCTACAGTAACATTAAAAAAAAAAAATTACTTAAAACATATTTTAAGAGATTGGGTTGTATAAAAGGCATTTCAAAGTAATTGGGGCTATTTTCGGACCAAAAAAGGCCTGGCATAAAGTAGCCCCGAAATACTAATTTTCATGTTAGCTCTATGAAAATGTAAACATTTCCTGTCACAATAAAAAGTTAAAGGAAAAACTATTATCACATATGGGTTACAGGTTACTAAAGCTAATATTTTGACCCTTGCCTTATTTGTAGCTCTTGTCCAGATTGCTTCACTATAGAAAGTTTGGAGAGTTAAATTTTACACGCGAAAACAGTTGTTTACAAACACATCCAATGTTGCCACTAAAAAAATTAAATTACCCCCAGACTATTCAAATACCCTATAGTAGGGTATAAAATATTTTTCAAGGGCAAAAACTCAAAATTATCTTTTATTGTTTGTCCAATACAAAAAATAAAAACTTTTTTTTTTATGGGATGGACCAAAGTAGCCCCGTTTGACGGTACACTCTTTTTAATACTTTCCAACGTAGTTCAAAAATATTTATCGTTTCAGTTTGTCTTTTTGTCTGTCCATATGCCTGCCTGCCCTACTATTACCTGCTCTAACTCGCGGAAATATAGTCAGATTACCATGAAATTGATATATGTTATTTGGGTTTACTGTGGCATGCCCTGTATTGAAAATGAAATGTGTATGACTTACGGTTCGTTTACAGAACACTCAAAGGAATTCAGTTACATTACGGTCTACGGGAGAAAAATTGTTTGCGGTGTATTTTAATGATATTACACTATTTTAAACATATTGAAATTGATATTTATCACTGACGTTTGAAGATCAGATTTTAGCCATTACTGTCCATAACCGCAAAATTACTCCAATTCTTTTGTACAACCCTGGTTTTATCTACAGATTTGTATATATTCTACATAGTATGCTAAAGTTTAGAATAGTAGGTTGAAAATTTACCTTCAACAATTTCTACCAATAAACGGAAGCATACTTGAATACTATTTTACGGTATTGTATTTTTCTACTATCTTTTTATACACGCCACATATTGTGTTAAAATTTAATTCAGGCTAAAATATGTTTAAAACAACTGAAATAAAATCACCCTTCTAGAAATTATCATCCATAGGAGGCCATGTATTCAGTTCTTTGTGTGGCCCTGTATGTGATTTCATCTATATTCTACAAACATCTCTTAGTACTATACTAAATATAGTTCAGTTTCAAAATGCATAACTCAGTTTAAAACCCACCTTTAAGCAATTTACGCTCCTACTCAGTAATCCTTGCGATTTTTTTTTGTGTGTGTGTGTGTGTGTGTGTGTAGCCCTGTATATGATCTATACCATTTATACACTCCATGTAGTATGAAAAATTTACTTAAACTTAAAAACGCACGCTATAACTGAAAATGAACTTCCAGCAATTATCACTGATATATACAGTACTTCGGATGCAGTACTGTATCCGAAATATTTTGTTTGTCCCTATAGATGAATGATAAATGTTGTGCACTTCATATTCTAAGGAAGTAACTTTTAGTAAACCTTAGTAACCTATATCAATTTAATCGTATTTGAGATAGTGTAACATAATTAAATACGCTACAAACAGTTCCCCCCCCCCAAAAAAAAAAACCCCATTATGTAACAGAATTTTTTTATGTGGCCCTATAAACGAATAATAATTTTTTTCCACCCATATTTTACAAAATATATATTTTGGTGCATTTCATAAATGCATATCAATTTCATTGTGTTTGAAATGATGTATTATCATCAAGGTGCACTTGAGATGATTTTTTCCCTATTGGCTATAATGAAACGGCATACTTTTCATTGTCTCTGTAAATGAACTATATTAGCTACACACTTCATTTTCAATAGAGATGGTACTATAGTAGGGGAAAGGTCCTACGCACATCGGTCCTATTTTGATAGTTTAATTTTTAATTTAATTAAAATATGTAAATAATGAAATATAAAGATATTTGATAGTTATTTATCATGTTCTGCTTGCCTCACAATTTTATTGAACTCTAAGTTTAGGTCTATCATTTTTCTTTTTTTTTTTGTAAAAAAAATATTAATTTTAGAACCTACAACACCCATGTTGTACCTTGGTTCTAGAAATGTTTTACCACGGACCATGCATCATTTTTCTTCATAAAATAAAAATAAATTGACGAAATATTTTATGATGTATTTGAAATGAATTTTAAAAGTATATTTAATAACAATTTTGTCATAGATACTTATTTAAAGTTTTTCTTTTAAATTAATGTAAAAAGTAAAGTACAATTAGATGGAAAGGGGTGTGATAATTCAGTGTTGCCAGATTGGGGACTTTTTTGCCCTCAGATTGTTGATTGTCACCGCTTTTTTGAAACAGAAATATTCGACATGTTTCAAAATAGATTAAAAATTCTGAAAAATAAGCTAATTATACTATTTTAAAAGAGTGGTGACAGTCAAATAATCTGAATAAAAAAATTCTCCAATCTGGCAACACTGTGATAATTCCAACCACAATACATATCACTTGCATTTTAACTGCTTTATTGCATTTTTACAAGAAACAGCTGCCTAAAATGCTAAAATTATTTTTCAAAAACTGATTATATATCAAGGAATACATACAAAAAATTATTTTGTCTCTTACAATAAGACTAGGTTATGGCAAAATGCTAATGATTTGTTCGCAGTTGATTGAAAGACATATTTTCATCAAGTATGAATTCTATTCTAATGTTATTAAAACGTTTCATGGCCACAACAATAATCCCTTCTTTGTCATTGTCGTCATTTATGCATATTTTCTGTATACAGGTGGTGTACATATAGAGTTGAGTTTTGGATTCCTTCCATTAATGATATAAGGACAAAACTTTCTAGACATAACATTTTCATTTGTTGGCTTTTTAACAGAATAGTATGCAATTGCGTTGTACTTTGGATCTGTTCAAGGTACAACATTATTGCTAGGTTCAAGGTGCAACACTTGGCGACTTGTATGCGAAAATAATTACTTCTTACCATTTTCCAGTAAGGCTTAATATGATTTTAAACTCATGTTCATAATGCACTATAAATGCTCTATTATGTAAAATTTTGAATTTGAAACAAATAGCTGTTGATAACGAGATATAATGATAAGGTATAACTTTAAAAAAATTACTTTTTGACGATCAAATCCTTCATTTAAGAATTGTCTTCAGCATGTGCTGACTATATTAAAGTGACCAACTGCAAAATGACATCTAGTAGTATATCTCAAAACTACATTGATTAGTTTTATACAAATCCAACAAGTATAACTAAAAACTGTGTAAACCCAAGGTTGATATGAGGGGCTCACATCACAACCACAGTAGGCCAAATCCATTTTGAAAAAAAAAATGAGATAGTCCATTTAAAAGGTGCATAAAATCCATTTTATATACTCCAACAGTGAGACAAGCCTGTTTTCACATACTGTCTCATATATGGCATCTATTTACAGACTTGGTTCACTGTGGGAGTGAATAAAACAAATTTTATGCGTCTTCTAAACGGACTATCTCATTTTTTTTTTCAAAATGGACTTGGTCTACCAGAGCAAAGATACTACATACCGGGTGAGTAAAAAGTCCGTATAAACTTTAAAAATTCATAAAAACCGAAAAAATAACCGAAATGAAAAACTGTTTGCAAGGTTAGCATCTATAGGTCACGGGGATTTTTTTTAAGACAGAAATAAAAAATAACTCAAAAAACAGCAGAGAGATGGCGCTGGTTCGTGCAATTTTGGTGGAAATATGCAAATGAAACGGTTTTAAGAATTTGCGCTCCTAATCCAAAACTAGTTTACCGTTGTGAGCCGTGTACTTGATCAAGGATGCTGAGCATGAAGGATAAAGCTTTGTTGGTGAAGTTATTTTACGTGGACAATTTCTGGATTAGAAGCGCAAGTTCTCCTAACCGTTTCATTTGCATATTTCCACCAAAATCGCACGAACCAGCGCCATCTGTCGGCTGTTTTTTGAGTTATTTTTTATTTCTGTCTTAAAAAAATCCCCGTGACCTATAGATGCTAATCCTGCAAACAGTTTTTCATTTCGGTTATTTTTTCGCTTTTTATGAATTTTTAAAGTTTATACGGACTTTTTACTCACCCGGTATGATAGCTTATATGAGAAGTCTGTGGGTAGAATCCACTGTATTGGGTCAAAGTTAATTTATTTACATTTTTTGAATCCATGAAGTAATGTGTTTAACACGTTGAGTGCCAAGTCAGTCACCGGTGACTGACACTGTGATACAGAGAGTGGATAAAACAGATTTTATGCACCTTCTAAACGGACTATCTCATTTTTTTCCAAAATAAACTTGGTCTACTATGGTTGTGAGCCCCTCATATAGGTTCAAGGTAAAACACTTTCCCCTAATCGTCGATAAAATACGAAAATTCAGGGCCATCCCAGTATATTTACAGGAGTTAGAGCCCGGACAAATGGCCAGACGAACATGCAAAGCGAAATCATAAATACTTTTCAAAAATGTTCGAAAGCGTTAAAAATTATACTTCACTTGCAAAACTTTTCCTGCAGCTTTTCAAAGTTTTGTATTAAAAGTAAATAAATTAAATCTAAATGTATTCGTTCTAAATTAATCGTATATACATTTGATAAAATATCATTAGTTTACTACACGGTGTACAAAACTGCTGTAAAGTCAAATAAACTTATACAAACATTAAAATAAAGTTAAAATATCTACGTTTCGGTCATCCTTCTATGACCTTCCTCAGGAACGTTGTCGTATATCTTCTAAAATTAGAGAAAAACCGTCTTTAATCTATTCATCTTACATTTCCCAAAGTCAAGTATGCACTTCTATTTTTGATTTTAAAAAAGTTTGCCTCTTGCATTTTAAGTTCTACATGCATCTACATTGCCTTACAATAGATGGGGCCACTGCAGGCCAAAATTGTTCATTTGATAGTCTTTTATTCCTTTTTCATCTCATAGACGGCGCCATATTAAAAATCATTCGAAATTGTAGTCTACTTTTTGTCAAATAGATGGTGCCATTGCATGCTTTCTGGATTGTAATTGGATAACGTGACTTTTGACTGAATATATAACGAACATTTTGAACTCAAGACGGTTTTTCTCTAATTTTAGAAGATATACGACAACGTTCCTGAGGAAGGTCATAAAAGGATGACCGAAACGTAGATATTTTAACTTTATTTTAATGTTTGTATAAGTTTATTTGACTTTACAACAGTTTTGTACACCGTGTAGTAAACTAATGATATTTTATCAAATGTATATATAACTTTTTACGGTGTAATTGTCCAGTTCTTTTATTAAATTAATCATATCTAACTAATCTCTCCGACTTCATGTAGAATAAAAGGGTGCAAACGCATCCTTTTAATTATGCATAAGTGGTCGTCTTTATTGTTCGGCAGTCTCTATTCCTCTGAAAATCTTAATACTTTTAATATTTATAATGACGTAATTTCAGCTTCCCCTGCGAGTATGTTATACGACTCTGAATAAACTTTGATAAGTTATTTCTGGAATCCATTAAATGTATAACTTCATCAAACTGGAATTCAAATAAGAACACTCATTTTCCATTAAAATTTTAGGAATTTAAAATATTATTATTATTAGATTCTACAAACTACTTCAAAAGCAATATACAAAGCAAGTCGGAAATTGTACATCAAATGTGGCAAATGAGATGCAATCGTACTATAACTCGTTTTATAAATATTCAGATCTTGGTGCAATAGCTGTTGCACTCTTATGCAAAAATGCATGCATGCAAAATTTATTACTATTCTATATATTAAATTCAGTAATACGGAAATAAAAGAACTCCATCTTAAATGGGATGTCATCACCATGACAACCTAGAATCATTACCTATCATGAGATAGCATTACGTTAATTACGAATAATAGAATTTAATAGAATTAAGAAAACTTTTATTAATATCTTTTTGAATTTTTATTCGATTTTCATAAAATTTGAAATGACTCGACAAACGTCTGCAAAACGATTGTATGTATTAAATTTAAAACCATTCATTTGGGTAGTTTTTGTACTATTATATACGGACCAGACGAAGACTATAGGTGTTAGGTATTTATATAATTACGAACGCACCTAAAAACTGACATGTTATTGCATTTATACTACATCATATTTACATATTCAATGTCTTACATTTAATAGTTTTATATCAGACGCACAATTTATTTAAAGCGTAATGTAAATTTTTCTGAACTTCTTAAATCAGTGTGTGGAACACAGTTTACATCATTTTTAGGTTTCTTAGAAGATGCAAAATGTTTCCATAAATAAATAAGAAACTTTTTTTTAACTTAATGTGATTTATAGATCGGTTTTCCATTGCCCAGATGTTGGGAAACGTATCTGAAAGATGACAGAAACTCGTGTACAGCAAAAATGAATTTTATTTCGTAATAACAACTTGCATTTATATAAGGTGTTGAATATATCAGTTTTCCACAACATTATTAAAGATACAAAAAAGTATTTTTCGTAGCTTTGGAATATTTTATCCCTTCACGTAATAGATATGTTTGACGATATCAAGTTACAACAATTTTAGATTCAATATATCTTTGGCAATGAATAAAACTTATTCCAGTTTCTTTCACTTAGTGCATATTTAACACTTACTACTAGGATAAAAATTTTCCAAATACATATTCGAAGAGTATTAAGGAGTCTTGTACCTTTTAAACTCGTCGAAAATCAACAAAGACAGTGAAAGTTTGATTTAGTGTATCTTCATTAATTTTTATGTATAAACATGAAATTCTAACTTTTGACTAAACAGATTATGCTTTTTTATATAATATCACTAGAAACTGATCAGTCTTGTACAGAATTTGTGCATTGCTGAAATTAAAACAGCTCTTTTTTTTCACTCCGTAAGTCATGATATCTTGAGAACGCATGTATAGATTGTTATGAAACTTGATATACATAATAAGCACATATGTATCTTTTAAATAATCTATACACTTAGGTCAAAATTATTTCATTACTATGCAAAAAAATTATTTAAAAAAAATCAAAAATTTACATTTCTAATGAATAAAAATATTACCACTGTAAATACTTAAAAGTAGATCATTTTAAAGGCACATATTTCCTTAGTATCTACAACAATTTTCATAATAATCCGTACATACGTTCTCAAGATATCATGCGCACAATGACTTACTGACAAGGAAGGTCTCCATACTGGGCATACTCAGAATATGTTGAAAAAAATGCTAGTGAAAGTACTCATGTATGTAATAAAGGATCAGTTAAAATTAGCGGCGGAATTACAGTAGAAAATCTGTAAAAAAATAAAATACTTTTGAATAATTGGCGTGAAAAGACGAAAGCTGCACGCAATTTGGCGAGCAGCACTTTTCCTCGCCAAAAGCAAACGATTTTAATGAATCTGAAAATTGTTTATTAATTCATTTTGGAATATGCGGTATTTAATGAATTTAAACGTAAACCATGAAAGAATTTATTATTATTATTATTATTATTATTACATTTTGTATTATACATGTTGCTTGTTGCCGATTTGAATGAAATTTTGCCATTGTTTTATTCTCCAATCCACAATTTTTTTAATTTAAACCGCTTTATCGGTTATAAAAATAACTTTTAACGCCAGATGAATAATGTTGCCGTAATACATTTCCATACCGAAGAAGTTGTTTCCATAGCAACAAAGTTGAATCCACAGTGCTCAATGTGGCATATTTTTGAGTTTGGAACAATTTTATTCAATTTAGATTTTGTTTAAAATCGTAAAATATGATAGTTAAAAATCGTTATAAGTACATATAAATATATATGACAAAACTATAGTTAAAACAAACTAAAAATGACAAAGCTAAAGTTATTTAAATTAAACTTATTTAAACAAATTCAACATAAAAAGTTTTTTCCTTAAAGAGTATTCGACAAGCGTATTTTTTTAAATTTTATTTCTTCGCCAAACGGTGATAAGTCGCCAAATAAACGAAATTTTCATTATTTTTTACGGACGTTCTACCGAGGTTCCGCCGAAATTTTTTTATAAACATATATACCCATGGGAGAAGAACATTCTGTATTTTTTTCAGATTTTTCTCAGTATGCTCGTATGGAGACCTTCCTTGTGAGTATAAAAAAGGGTTACTTTAATTTCAAGTATAAGCAAATTCCGTGAAAGGCTAATCAGTTTCTAATGGTAGCATATTACAAAGCACAATCTATTAAGTCAATATTTAAAATTTCACTTTTATACATAAAAAGGTTTTGAAGATAGACTAATTCAAACTTTGAAAGTTTCCGTTAATTTTCGAAGCGTTTAAAAGGTATCTTAAAAAGAGTTAAATAAATTTTGTAAAAATAAATTTACAAAAAATTCTGATAATAAAACTACTCTAAAATCTGCAATTTCTGCTATCAATAATTGCTAAATTGTGTTAAATAAAACAGTGAAAAGGTTTTTTATTCAAACTGTACATATTTCGGATACACTGTAGCTATTTTCAAGACGAAAGAAAATAATATGTAGATAAACGATCTATAATACAAAAAATTTAAACTCCAATATTCCGGTTTTGTATATTCTTTCTCAGATAGCTCATGTTAATTTTTTATGTTTTTTCTTTCATGTTTATTTCCGTACACGTAACCATAGTAGCGCAACCCATATTTTTGGTAAGTTAAAGGATACTGTGTCAGTACGTATTACAATTTATGTAACAAGATTGATCTTGCCAAAGAATTAATGTAGTAAAACCATCCGTCTGATGGTTTTTATTTGTATCATATCAAATATTGATGCACGTCGTGGAATGGCTGAGAAAAGACACGAAATGGAATCTCTGGGCGTTTCGCCAGGATGAAAAGACCGAGGCAAATTAGAACTCCATGTGTCACATACAATAATTAATGTGATACAAATCTATAAAGCTAAGTAAAAAAACACTTACCGATCCAAGGTAGGCCGATTCTTTATGAGTCAGAATTTGAGACACTGAGAACAGATTCGGTAATTAAAATAATTCACAAGACATTTCAAAAATGATGGGAAGATTTCTTGTCTTTTTAGATTATTTATATCATATTAAGTTACACAAACTATTTACAGATATATACATAAGTTGAATTGGTATTGAATTCGGTATAATCATGTTTGATGGGGAAAAACAACCCGCATCTCATTTCTAAACATTCTTCGTTCGTTCTTAAAAAAAAAAAAAAAAAAAAAAATTGTTGCCAAACGGCAAAAACAAAAAATCCTCATTCGAAGGGGAAATATCCATGGAGGGTGTTTTGCATTATCCTCCCATCTTTGAGGTTCAAGATAAATGAAGCTCAAAAGTTTATAGATCTCAACGCTGCGGCTGTTTCAGTTTTCTACCAGCTCGAGATCGCCGATTGTCATCCTCAGGTATGGAAGACTATGGCACAGGAGCAGGAACAGGGACGCTATCCAAAGGTTCAACTACAGAGACAGGATCTGAAGGCTCGGGTTCAGGAGCAGGAACAGAATCGTCGATTATAGGAACAGGAATTCTATCTACTAAAAAAGGCGGCATTAGTTCATTATTGATTTCAAGAGGATACAGTCTTTTAAGGGGTCTCAAAAAAGAACCCGTTTTGGTTTTAACTTTGGCTACACGAAATTTTCCGTCTTTGCCGGGATGCAATTCTTCAATTTTTCCTAAAGGCAGTTAATTCGTTTTGAATTATCATCCCCAATCAAGACAATATCGTCTTTTTTTAACTCAGTTTCCCCATTTCTTCCCGCATTTTCTCGAAGTTGCCCCAGGTATTCCACTCTACAGCGTTTTCTAAGATCTCCTCGGACTTTTTCTGATAAGCAAAGCTTCTTTTCATTTTTTTTAATCAATTATGTCAAATTCAGGAACTTTCGAGTCTTTGATATCTTGCAAGAACATCGCGGGGGTAAGAGGGTCAAGATCATCATCATCTGCGACATATGTCAGTGGTCTAGAATTAATTACACTTTCCACGTCACATAACACGGTATATAATTCTTCATAATTTAGGCTGGCATTTCCAAGCACTCTTCGTAAAATACCTTTCAACATTCCTATCATGCGCTCAAAAAACCCCTCCCCACCAGGGAGCTGAAGATGGATTAAATTTCCATTGAATTTTTCATTCAATAGCAAAATTTTGCAAGCTTTCAAAATTTATCGACTTCAATTCTGATGATGCTTTCACCAGATTTATTCCGTTATCAAAAATAATAATAGAGGGCCTCCCTCTTCTTGCACTAAATCTTCTCATAACTAATAGAAGATTTTCCGTTGAAAGTGTAGATACTAATTCAAGATGAATTGCGCGAAATACGGCGTACGTAAAAAGGACAACCCAGACTTTCGAGCCATTCCTTAAAAATAATGGTCCGCATAAATCTAGACCAACAATTTCAAAAATTGAAGCATCTTTGACTCGTTCTTCAGGGAGAGGGGCAGTAGGTGTCACAGCGGGTGAGGCAGTGAATCAGGTAATTCACATAAAATAATAGGAATGATCAGAAATCATGATATAATTTAGGAATAAACTAAAAGCTTTATATTTAAGTAAATCGAGCAAGATAATAATTAATTTAAGGAGAATTTAACAAGATTAAAGATAGGTATTATTAATGAATAAGAAATTAGTGAATATGCCGGTAATTTAGCATGAAAAAAGGAATATCTCGAAGGAAGAATTAATAATATAACATATATACAGGGTATCCATAATTAAACTACCCTATTTTAAAGTTGCCTATAGACGCAACTATTGTTCAGAAAGTTGTGAAATTTTGTGGAAAATATAATGAAGGGATGGGAATTTGTTAGCAAAATGAAATAATTCAAAATTTCGTAGGCAAAAGGCGTTTTGTAATTAATTACATATTTAGCATACATTTATGATAGCTTAAAAATTTTGTTTATTAACTTTACTTGATCTTAAAGATAGTATTTTACGACATGCTGTGAGCATTTTCCAGAACACACTGCGGTCAACTGTGAAACTTTCTATCTTGCGATTACAAATGGTACCTGAAAATGTTGCCGTTATTTGGAACATGTTTTGTTGTAATAAAATTTTTAATCTATCGTAAATGTATGCTAAATGTATATTTCATCAAAAAGCGCCCTCTGGTGGCAAAATTTTGAACTATATATTTTTTTCGCCGAGACAAATTTCCATACCTTTATTATGCACTTCACAATATTTCACAACTTTATGAACGAAAGTTGCGTCGGTAAACAACTTCAAAATAGGGTCTTTCAATTATGGACTCCCTGTATACTATATAATAACATGAGTAATCTCAGAGAGAATGTGAAGAACGTGAATAGTGGCATTTTAAATCATTGTATTATACATCGTGCATATATAGATTAGTCACATTTGTCTTTAAAAGCGCTTCGTCAAAGCCGAAACATATAGACAATTTGTACATAAAACTTTTATCTATCACCTTTTAGCGATTAATGAAACATATAATCTCTGTATGTTCGGATTTCTTTTATACTTTATGTTTTCATTTAAAAATAAATAACTTTAAGCAACAAATTTCGTACTAAATAAAATAGTCTTTAAAAAATTCAAAAAAAGGTAAAACTACTCATCAGGGTTAGTTGGGGTGGTAACTGGACCCACGAGGTAACTGAGCCATAGTCTATTTTATAAAAAACTGTTGGTGTTTTTTAACAACATGCGTCAACTCAATCATAACTCTCACTTTGCTGTGATAGGTTGTTAAAAATGTACGTTTTTTTAAAAAAAACAACGTCAATATGGTTGAACTTCCTCAGCTTTTTTTTTAAATATTATAAGTACTTTTATTTAACTATCTTTTTTTTTTTTTTTTTTTTTTTTAAGATTAGGCATATAACTACATTAATATTATTAGGTATCCATACATATTTACTTCATGTTTCAAATGTAAGCCCGGTGTTCCAGTTACCCCATAAATTTTTCAAGAATGGGGTAACTGGGACATGTATCCGGGGTAACTGGACCATGCTGGATCCAGTTACCCCAATAGTTATAAATATTTTTTTTTAGTTTCTCTTACTACGGGAAGTAAATTTTTCCATTGTTTTTTGCTCACAATAAAGAAAATGATAGAATACCTTATTAGAATTACGTAATAAAACTTTTAAAAAAGCATATTGGGTGGTATGAAACCAAATTTCTTGACCCCTTGAGAGGCGGTGATGCCGTTATGGCATCATTTAATTTTAATTTCTAATTCCCACATTGGCACCGGAATTTATAATGAAAATTTCAATTTTTATTAAGTACGCGAAAATATACTTTTACTTGTTTTTTAAATAGATTCTCTTGTAAATATTGGTGTCATTAAATTATTTCAACATTTTACGAATGCAAGTACCTTGCCCCTGAAAGTGAGATAGCCAAACCTTGAAATTGTACGATACACAGGACTCGCATTCTATAGGGAAACTTTTATCGTTCCTATCACTATTTTGGAAATAATATCTTCATAGCACCTTTCTTTAGAATTTGTTAAAGAAAATGATCATGAAGGTAACTCATTAAGGGTTCTGGTAGGAACAATAAAATTTTCCTCCTTAACGCGACTCCTGGATACAGATAAAGTACTTAAGTACTTACGTAGCCGTTTAGTTCATAGATTTACCTTGCTATTTTTTTCCTTAAAATACCCATGTGACTTTTATACTTATTACCTATACCTAAGTACATAAGTACTTACTTAAGTTTTATGTTTTTGGTATAAATAAATCTAATATTTTTACTTTTAGTGCTTTTTTTAGACACATTGACATCAAAGGTTTCCCTTACAACGCTCTTTATTGACATATAATTTACATGATCTGCCTGGTTTGAATTTTTTTAAGTTGTTTACACTTTTTCAAACAGGACCTGATATCCGATAAGAAAAAAAATAAACGCGTGTAAAACACCAGTTACCCCTGGCCCACTTACCGCATTTTTATGGGGCAACTGGACCCATGAGGAAAGAAAGATGAAATATGCATATTTTTATATTTTTAAATATTAAAATGTAATTTTGAGCATTTCTGTCTGAGAGAGGGAACCTTACTGAACACATTTACAGAAGTTCAGACTTTAATCCAAATAAACATTAGATTTTTGAAGCTGAATTGTCAGAAGCCCCAGAGTCACACTGTAGAATCATGGCCCAGTTGCCCCAACAAACCTTACTGTCTCATCTTTTAAATAATTTTGCACATAGTGTAAGTTTAAGTTTGAAATTTCTTAATATAATTCTGTTAATGTTGGAAATGTTTCATAATATTTGCCTGATACACGATTTTTTGCTCTTATAATCATTGTTCTGGTTTTCGTCAATGTCGAATTATCCTGCCCAACGCTTGACTCTTTTTGTTTGAATCGCTTTGCCCATGAGCTATCAAGCTACTTTTTTTTTTAATTTATCAACTTAAAAAATAGTTCTAAAACCGTTTTAATCTTAATCTACCCTATATATATATAATCCTAATGAAACGAATCTATGAAACGACTTTATGAAACGATTTTAAGAAACGACTGATTAAACGGCTGATTATATTTCATGGCGATTTCAAAACTGGTATTAGAATTTTAAAAGTCGACTTAAAAATCAAGTAGTTTCGAGATATTAATTTTTTTTTCTAATTTTAAATACTTTTCTCTAATGATGGCAACTCAAATTTTAATCATAACAGATATACTTTTTTCCTATTTTAGAAAAGGTCATTATTTTAAACTAATTTGGCGACCAGTTTGGCCTCCCTTAATTTAAATTATTAAAATTTTAATGCGTGCTTAAAAAGTAATGAAATCCTTCTATATGTAAAAAAAAAGTAATGATTTGTAAAAGGACCAATGGAAATCTGCCTGGATACCGCGAAACCGCTTCGAAAAAGTGAATTTTTTTTTTTTTTTTTTTTTTTTTTTTTTTTTTTTTTTTTTTTTTTTTTTTTTAATCGACTCGCATCTCAGAAACTACCAGGCAGAAAAACCGCACTGATAAGCGCAGAAAAAAATCTACTCTCAGAAATTCAAAAAATTATTCCGATGCCTACGGTAGAACGGAAAAAAATCGACTAAAAATCGATCGATAAAAATTTCCTTTAATTTCATGCCCACGGTTTTCCAAAATGAGAAAAGCAGTGCTTCCAGATGCAGACGTTAAGCAATAAAGTGTACTGGGGCTTTTAAAAGAGGCCCCCCTCTCAGAATCTAAGGGGAGTAAAAACTCGAAACTTAGACAGCCAGATGGAAAAAAGTTCCGGTTTCAGATATTCTAAAAAATATTCTTATATCTTAACTACAAGCTGAGATATTAATTATTATTTTACTAACTGGTTTTCACTAAATGCTCATTTTAAAAGGCAGTCACGTGAATTTTTATAGTTGCATTCTTCAGAAGGGTCTAGAATATTGAAAAATACAGCATAAATGTTAATTATTCAATCTAGTTATTTAATATAAAAATGTCATAAGTTTAGTTACCACTATTTTCGAATAGTAATTTCATCAAATATCTTAAATTATCGCTTAAAACCGCCACCCTCTCGAGAAATATATTTGATAGGTTGTTTAACTGCGTAGAGTGCGCTCCCTGGTGGTGGAATGTGGAATTAACAGAACGCGATTTTCTTAAAATTTTAAAATACAAGGCGATCTGTTTTAAACTTTAAGATAGTTTAAAACAGCTACACATGATAAAAAAAATAATAAATAATAATAAAAATTTAAAAAAGAATAGTGCGTCACATTTAGAGGGGGTAGGGGGAGGGTTGCGAACAAAATTAGGAAATATAACAAGGCGATCTGTTTGAAACTTTAAGATAGTTTAAAACAGCTACACATGATAAAAAAAAATAATAAATAATAATAAAAATTTAAAACGAATAGCGCGTCACATTTAGAGGGGGTAGGGGGAGGGTTGCGAACAAAATTAGGAAATATAACAAGGCGATCTGTTTGAAACTTTAAGATAGTTTATAACGCATAATAAAAATTTTTAAAATGAGGGAGCATCAAAAATTGGGGGGGGGGGAAGGACAGAAACGCGTTTTTACCAAGTGGAATCTAAAAATTGAATACATAGAAAATAAGGGTTCACGAAGCGATTCAGAATGGAAACGCGAAACAATTACGTCTGGGGTTGGCTAGAAATTAGGGACTGCTTCACGACTACGTGGTTATTGGTGAGCGAAGCGAGCAGATATGCGGTGCCTCCCTAGTTATAAGTAAAAAATATTTTTAAACCAAGCTTTTATTATGATGTACTAAAAGGGGGAAAATGTTAAAGGACTATTGATTTAAATAAATACCCATTTAAAAGAAATAAATTAAACTGCATGCGATTATTTAAATTAGTTTGTTTAAAAATAACAATATAACGGATATACAACATTACATCCAGTTTCCGGGCAATAAGAAAATTTATCAACGTTCTCCTGAGGATAGAACCCACATCCATTTACACCTTGCGTGTAACTGAAAGGTGGAGCATTTACCAAGCGTGCCACATTTCAATCGAAGAACATTAGCTATTTTTTGAACCAATTAATGACATTTACGTCATCACATACGTGATGACATTTGTGTAATCTTATTTGATAAACGTTTTTGCCTTGCCCCTAGGGGTGTAGGAGACAAATTTGAAATATTTTTATACAATATATTAATATGCAACATTTTTCAAAATATTGTATTATCCCCGGTAATACGTCACACTAAAAGAGTAAGTTTCTCACATAATGGAATCGTATGGATTCAAACGCTGAACCTCCCGTTTTGGAACTGGAAAAGGCACCTCACCTCGAATAGTACTTGACTTCATCGGCACAATATTTATCACCCCTTAGTAACTTTTCATATAGAGTCGGTCGTCAAACATTTTGAGATCGGTTTAAAAATCCGTTGGCCAATTTTTGCGAAAATCTAATCGGTTTCTGCAATAGCGATCTAAAACCTATTCGCCCAGTGGGAGCTCAATCAGAAGTACCGTTTAGAAGTGATCGTGTTCACTCACACACACACACACACAAATCGTAATTATAACGCTTTCCTTACATTGTGTGTTCGGACAGTAAAAAAAATAATGCCCTAATAGCTTTTCATTAAGAAACAAAATTCAAGTAATTCTGTTCATTTACATTCTTAATAAGACAATAAAATTTGTACAAAAGCTAAAAAAAATCATTAATTTTATTAAAAAGCACTAATTTAATACATTTTTAAATATTTTGTGCATAAATAACTGTTGAAATAAAGTTGAAAATAACCATTTTAGAAGAAAAGGTTTGCCTCGAAAATATTATTTTTAAATTTATTTAATTAAATAATAGTAATTCTAATTAAATTTTTTATCTCTCTTTGAAATATTGTCTTTAAACAATTCAAGATTTCTCGAAATAATATGACGAAATTAAATTAATTGAAGGAATGAGACTTTTTTTTAAATTTTATTATGAAGCATAATCTTTTTAAATTATAACTTTCCGTCGATTTGTGAGATTATATTTTTTCTGCTTGCAATAAATGATAATATTTTTCTAATGTTACAAAAAATATTTCATAAATTTAAATTGCAAATTAGTTATTTGATAAATTTAATACATTTTAAAAGATAGGTAGTTTTTTCGATAAAAGATCTTTTCCGCTGCAAGTTACCATGTAATATGTATATAGAAACATTGTATGTATAGAAACACATATACGAGTAGAAACATGTATCTATAGAAATATTGTTAAAGTATTGTACCCTTTAATTCATTGATCATATAAATTTTTATACAATACATGTTAGGACAAGCTTCACTTGGACAACTGAGAAAAACTCTTTCTTTGTTTTTTTTTTTTTTTTTTTTTTTTTGTGGAAAATTTACGTAATTAAGTGCAAAGCCAATTAACACATATAATTTTATAACTATTATTATACAACAAAACAATATTATTGCCAGCATCATTTTTGTTTGAAGCCAACCTTGCCTGTGAATTCGATTTCGAAATGTTATCTATTTTCTCCAAGCTTGTATAACATAATAATTTGTTGCATTTCACATACCACATAATATCTGCAATAATATTTTTTATTTTATTTCAATTCTTGGCAATTCTTCTATGCACTTTTTTTTTTTTTTTTTTTCTTTTTGCAATGTTTTCCACCTGCGTAAAAGGCGGGCGTTGCGTGAAAACGATTACACGCTGAGAATTGGATTTCTAGATCGTCATTTTCATTAAAATGATTAGAATCGTTTTCGAAAAACCCAGTAAAAGGAAATATATATACAGAAGAATTGCTTATTGAATAGTGTAGATTTTGTTTTTTGGTGTTGTATGCTTTATACCCTTTCAAATTTTTACTTGGAGAATGTTTTGTAATCGGTATTCAAAATGACATATGTTTGGCGAAAAATTAATTTCATTTTTGTAACCATTGTTATAACTCTCATACAATTAAAATTATATATTATTGTGTTGTAGGACGCCAATCTTTGGCTATGGACCCAATTATGGAAAATTATGCATTTTACGCATGTAAATAGAAAGAACACAATTGTTTCCTATCGCATACCATACATACTACTTATACTATTTTTATATTTCATTTCAATTTTTGGTGGTTGTTGTACACTTTTTATGATTGCAATGTTTTTCAACAATGTGAAGAGCAAGTATTTCATGAATACAGCTTTTTATGGAGATAATATCTTAACAGATTGATTTCTAGACCCAAAACACCCTTAAATCCTAGCGTTCAGGAGCTGTTAGCGGATATATGTCACTAGCCACCAGTGTTTACGCATCTGACAGATTTTTTTATTTAAATTAGAAATATTGAATTCACACCACAAAAATTTAATTGGAATTTTCTTTTAATTTATTTATGGAAAATCATTCACCTTGAAAAGCCAGAATAAGAGTTAAAACTTTCTGCTGAGAATTCGGAATGTCTGATTGAAAAATCAGCCAGATATCATGACGTACGTTCAGGATTCTCGCTGCCGTTCGCCATTGCACCAAATTGCGACAAAATGTTTCATTTGGCGAATAAACTAACAATAAGACTCGCCAAATTGCGAGTGCTCAATTTCTGCTCTGTTTGTGTGTATGCCAATACACTCGAGTCTTATCAGCGTTTCTGAATGATTGATGTAGCTTTTACATGTTCAATCACACCGTGCCATTTACATTGCTCCCTTTATAGAGATAAAGACACAATATTGTTGTGAAGAGAATCGATTAAATCTGTTAAATCGATTTCTTCACAACATTCTTATTTGAGTTCATCTCCATTTTTGTTATTCTTCCGTGGTTTCTGAATCTCATGTGTTTTCCTCCATGGTTTCCGAGGTCTATCAGTTTTCAATGTTAATCTAAGTTACTCTTCTGCTCTTCTAAAATTTATCATTTGTTCATATCGATTCTAAAATATCATGTTAATCGATATTCATTTTACCATTTTGAAGCAATGTTTTATTTTATTTAATATTCATTTAATTTCAATAGTTAAGTCTTAGTTCATATACTTCTACTTCAACTCCCAGTCATATATTTTTACCGCCCTTTCCTCTCATTGGTTGGGTGAAGCCTCGCAAAGAATTTTTCACATTATTCTAGAAGCTTCCAACGAACCAGCGTCTGTTTGATTCGACCGTTTGCCAGTTTGGCAGATTCATCGCCTTGTTCAATAAGGCTTGTTCTATTATGTGTTACTTTTTGTTGGCGAATTTGTGATGTGCCTGTTGGCGTGTGTTGTAGTGTGTGGTAACTCACACCACGCGGTTGTTGCAAAAAATTTGATTCAGTAGAACAGTAGTATAGGAATTGGTACCGAGTTAGAAGTACAAGAAATGTGAGATCGTGTCATACTGTTGTGCCATTTTTTTGGTTCACTCAGAATCGGAATATGTGGCTTGAAGAGTCATTCTATTCAACGAGGCGAGTCGTCTTCAACATGTCCTACAGATAAGCCCTTTTTCCATTTTCTTTTACCTTGCTTTACTAAGTTTATTTAGAGAGATAAATTCTATTATTTAATGTATCGAAAAAAAAAAGAATTTAACTTTTGAATGGTATGCCAAATAATATATTATGAGATAAAACTTTTTTTCTTGATCATGCACAAGGGAAAGTTTCTCTGAAGGAGAATGTTTGTGAGTGGTCAACGAGATTTTAATTTGAAAAGTACATTTGTGCACACAGTTAATAAACTGGTGTTTTCATTTTTAAAAAAAAGTCTACGCTCATTTTAGTTTATGGTCACGTGGAACCTCAGTTGAAGTAAAATTTTTGTTTACGTGACCAGTTTATTCCAGGAAAAACAAAAGTATATTTACCTTGATATTTTCAGTCTAATTCCCACATTTTTGCTATTCAACTTTAAATATAATTACCTTTAGCTTCAATCATACCTTTAGATTATTCAGTTTATCCTCATATCACATGTCTAATTATTAATTACAACATGTGATGCCGAATCCCTCTTCACCTGAGGTCTCTTTTTTTCTTATGTGTTTGAGTGTAGATAGTTATGAGAATAAATACATATAACATGTAATTTCTCATGAAACAACTACATTAATTAAATATTTGCTTATCAAGAACAATATTTCTTTTACAATGATGAAATGACAGAAAATGATTGATTTAATGTGTAAATTAAGGAATGAAATTGAAATTTTTTTTTGAAATATTGTATTGGAAACTACTTTATACATAATATTTTCAAAATATGAGAAAATAATCATTTCTACTGTGACCTTTTTTATCATTTTTGTTTCCTATGTGTTTAAAATAATTCCATCAAAACTCTTACATAATGGAAGAGTTATATAATGAAATTTGAGGTAACTCTTCACGTATAATTATGATAATTCAATATATTGAGGTATACTTAAAATCTGACTCAATGAATAATCATATTTGAATGTAACAAATGCAGGACTTTGGTTCAATTTTTCACTCATGATGTTCAATATATATTTATGTAGTAAACCAATTGCCTTGAAGTATTGATATATTTGTGTATTAAGTATATATATAATAGAAAACTTAGCAATACAGTAATTTTCAAATATTCCTGACTAAAGTATATATAATTTCAAATAACTTATTAAAATGGCTAGCAAACGTATAAATATTCAGATTCAACAATTCAGTGGGGATCCCACTCTTGTCAAAATTTTTTTTGATCAAATCAAAGAAATAAAATCAATTTATAAGCTGTCAGAAACAGAGACTTTAGCTTTATTTAAAAGCAAATTGGTAGGTCCAGCTTTTCAATTTTTCTTAGATTCATCTTACATTAACAGTAAAAATGATATTGAGGCTATACAAAAAGAATTTGAAAAATTTTTTAGTAAGAAAAGTACATCTACTGATCTTAACAGTCTCAAACTTGAGGAAAATGAATCCCTAAACAATTTTTCATTTCGTCTTGACAAAGCGCTGCATCAAAAGTATCCAAAATTGGATCAGGCAGCTATTTCTGAACTTAAAAAAGACTTATTTGTTAGTGCCTTACCAAAAAAAATAAAAATAAAGATCTTAGAGTATGAATTATCATCATTTGATGAAATTCTAAAAAAAGCTGAGCAACTTAAGAGAATATTTGATGAAAATGAATCACCAGTTGCCAAAATCGGTGAAAACTTTCATGTAGATAAAGAAAACACGCCAAAACTTCCTAAATTTAAAAGACAAAAGAACTTTAATCCCAAAAAGGATAATCAAAGATTTCAACATAAAAGGCGAGACGACTCATATGATTCATTCAAAAGTAATAATCATTTCAACAGACAAAACCGTGAGGTCAAAATATGTAACTTTTGTTCTAGGCGTGGCCATCTTATGCCCCAATGTTATCAATTTTTGGAATTAATTGGCAAAAGAGATGACAAACATAAGCCTAAAAATCAGGGAAAAAATTCAAAATTTCAAGAAAATTTAAACGAGAAATGAGGTTGAATACATCTGGCGGTTTAGCCTCGTCTCCTGAATTAAAGCCAGAAACCTCAAATCCTCCTCGTCAAAAAACAAGAATCTTTCTTAACAAGAGTTTAAATACTTCATTATCATTCACACCTAATAAAGTTTCTTCTAAATCTGTGGTGGACTTGCATAGTAATGAAAATAGTGTACAAAAAGATGATGTTGATTATAGGATCTTTTCAGCTTTTGAAAAATCAGTACAGTTACCTTGTATTAGTATAAACTTTCAACAAATTTCCCAAAACGCTTTAATTGATACCGGTTCTAGTTTGTCGTTTATAGACGAAGAATTCTTTCACTTCTTAAAACAGCAAGTTCCCTATAAGTTTCTTTCAAGAAAAGTGTCAATAAAGACCATCAATTCCATAGTTAAATTTTCTGGATGTATCCAAATTAACATAAGAATTCATGGTAATCATTTTTCACATAATCTTTACATTACTGAAATAAGCAACAATAAATTTACAGTAATATTAGGCTTTGACTTTCTTTCAAAGTTTTCAATCACAATAGCTCCAAGTTTTAATGCTATTCTTTACAAAGATAAGAAAATTCCTTTTGTTAATGATAACGAAGAAAATAATCTCATAAATACAATTAGTTCTAATGAACAATTAACAAACTGGTTTGAATTAGATCTGACAAATTATAATAACTTAAATCCTACTATTAATGAATCTTGTCAACCTGAAGTATCTAATAATCAAATGTACAATAATAATGGTGTAACACAAAATCAAATTGGAGTAAATGAATCAAATCACACTCCTATGGTAAATACAGTTGTCAGTAATCATCAGTCTATAAATGAAGCTAAACCATGTGATATAAATAATTTAGAAGGTAATAAAATTCAAGTACAATTACAATTCCTCCTAAAGAATGCTTATATGTTAAAGTAAAATATAAAAATATGCCTGATAATTTTTTCCTTTTTACACCTTCTTATGAAGATCCTAAATTACATTTTGTTGACAGTATTCATTCGCTGGAACATATCAAACAAAACATGTTCCTTATTATAATTGAAAATAATTCCAAGGAATTTGTCCATATTAACAAAAATGCAATTCTTGGTTATTATACCAATTTAACAGAAAATGATATCCAAGAATACAAATTTGATTCTGACTCTCATGAACTATGCAATGTAATTGTACCATCAGATGTGATTAGACTTAGGAAAGAACAATTAATTAAAGAGGACTTTAAGTTAACTCATCTGCCTTCTGATCAGAGAGAGAATTTATTAAGAACACTTCTACAAAATTCACAAGTGTTCTCGAAGAATTTAAAAACTCTTGGTCATACAGACTTAGTAACCCCAGAAATAAAATTTTTGAATTCTCATCCCATTAAGGCTTTGCCATTTCCTGTACCACAAGCATTAGAAGCTGAGGCAAAATCACAATTATCAGAAATGATAAATGCTAATATTATTAACCGTGCTAACTCTTCATGGGCATGTCCAATGTTACTGGTTAAGAAAAAAAGGACAGATCCTAGTCAAAAACAAAAGTACAGACTTGCTCTCGACCTAAGATTACTTAACGCAATAATCATTCCAGCTTCTTATCCTTTACCTAAAATTAACAACTTAATCTCCCAATTATCAAAGTATAAATTTTTCTCTACATTAGACATGCCAAATGCATATTGGCAAATTTCATTGCCTAGAGAACTCAAAGATAAACTTTCTTTTATTACTCCTTGGGGTACCTTTACTTATAACAGACTTGTATTTGGTTTAAAAACAGCTGCATCTACATTTCAACAACTAGTGGATCAAATCATACAATTAACCGAATGTGACAACATATTTTCGTATCAAGATGATATGGTCATAGGTACTAATTCATTTAAACAAATGTTGGAAACTTTAGAGAAGTTGTTTTCAGTTCTTGCAAAGCATAATATAACTCTTTCTCCTGAAAAATGCCAATTTCACACCAATTCCATCAATTTCTTAGGATTTCACATACAAAATGGAACCATTTCTCCAATAGACTCAAACATAAAAAAAATAACAGGTTTTCCTATTCCTAAAACAAAGAAACAAGTAAAATCATTCTTAGGACTTGCATCATTTTATAGAAACCTTATTCCTCAATTTGCTGAAATAGCAGCTCCTTTAATTGCACTAACTTCTCCAAAAATTAAATTCAAGTGGACTTCTGTACATGATCAATCCTTTGCAAAATTGCAAAGAAATTTCTTTAATCAACCATTCCTACATTTACCTAATTGGGACAAACCTTTCTATATCAATACGGATGCTTCTATCAATGCCATATCAGCTATTTTAATGCAATTTGATGGTGATAAGCTATATCCCATCTCTTATTTTTCAAAGTCATTAACACAATCCGAAAAAAGATATCCACCTTTGAAATTAGAATTATATGCCATTTTCAAAGGCATAACTGCATTTAAGCATCATATTTACAACAGGGAATTCTTCGTATTGTCAGATTCAAAGCCTCTTGAAAAGTACAAAAAGTCAAATTCACCTGCAGACATAATCACAAGATGGCTCATGGAACTGTCAGAGTTCCAATATAAATTCGAACACATCCCTGGTAAATTAAACATATTAGCCGACTACCTTAGTAGACTACAAGAAGACCCACCTCATCAAGACCTGTCCACTAACCCTGAATTAGTAGAATCTCAAGACATTCTTCCAATCTTTAACAATAATCTTGATCTTGACAAAAATTTACCTCCTATGTTACAATCTGAAAGTGTAAATGAAGGAAACCCGTCAAAACCTAATGTTGTAGATTCAGATATTGATAACTATCAACATGAAAAAATTAACAACATTAATATGAGTGATATTTCTTGCAATGACATTTCAGATCAAAATTTAAGAGAAGAACAAAATAAAGATAAAGCATTAAGAGAAATTATTGAGGGGATAAAAGAAAATAAAATCCAAAATAAAAATAAAGCATGTTATATAAACCCTAAAAATAATTTACTATGCTTTAATAGAGCCTCTCACATCTTAGAAAATGCTTTACATAGAGCTGTAGTTCCTACATCCTTAATCCCTAAAGTGATCAAGATTGCACATATAACTCATACAGGTCATAACAAAATCCTGCACAACATTCGAAAAAGATTCACATGGAAGAATATGATCGCTGATGTCATAAATTTTGTAAACAGTTGTGAGACATGTAAAAAGTTAAAAAATCAGAATCCTCCTAAAACTCCATTCTTGCCTGCTCCTGTTCCTACAGAACCAGCTCAGAAAATCTCTATGGATTTGCTTGGTCCTTTAAAAAATCATTCATTCATCTTAACTGTTATAGACCGTTTTTCGCGACACCTTGAATTATATAATTTAAATCAAATTACAGCATCAGCTATAACAAAAGCTTTTCTTTCTTACATTTCCACTCATGGAAAACCAAATATTGTCCTCACAGACAAAGGCTCACAATTTACAAGTGATTTATTCCATACTGTTTGTGAAAAAATCAAGATTTATGTCAAGTATACAACCATTTGCAACCCACAAGCTAATGGATTGAGTGAACGCATAAACACTCAAATAAAAACTGCCATAAATACAATGTTAACTGAAGGTTATGATGTTTATACAGCAATGAAGATTCATCAATCAATTTACAACTTAACTACTCATCCTGCAACTCAATTCACCCCAAATTTTGTCCATTTTGCTCGAGAACTTAACGACATCTACTCAAATTATAAAAATCAATCTGAATGGAAGATTTTAGACACTGCACATGACATTTTCGAGTTAACAAAAATTTTAGACGAAATTTATACTACAACATTTCTGAATAATGAGAAGAACAGACAACAAGTGTACAAGAAATCTCGTGAAGAAAGAACATTTCAAAAACTCCAAGTGAATGACAAAGTGTTAGTAAAATTCCCTAAAGTATTTAAAAAAGAAAATCAAGGTCCTTTCATTGTGCAAAAAATTATTTTCCCTGATATTGTACAAGTTAAGTCAATGGAAAATGAGAATGCATCACCATTCTATATCCACCAAAATAAGCTAATTCGATTAGATGAAAGAAAAAAACATCTAATCCAACAACCTTCGAACAGTGTACCTAGTACAAGTGCTCAAAGTGCCAATGATAGTGTGAACAGTGCCAACAACTCTGAAAACAGTCCTCAAATAACAAGAGTTGTCAGACCAACTCGCAACAAGAAAAAGTTAGATCCCAACTTTGAATATTACTAAAAAAAAATTTTCCTCCATTGTCAGCTATGTCTTATTCACCGACTCAAGCATTCTGGATCCAGATGGATGGCGCCCCACCTGTGTTTGGATTGACGTGAGACTCTCCATGGAAGCTGCCTGGTAACTGACCTTCTGCTGGCGGAAAACTCTTAGCTGCCCTGTAGTCTCCTGTGGAATGATGGACCTGATATAGAAGACAATTATGCAACTCCTAAATCCAGTTTAAGATAAGTTTCCTTTTAATGTTCACATAAGCTAAGTGTTTTTTCAATATGTTAAACTTACAAAATCTATGATAATCTAAAATTATGTTAATCATGCTATGTAATCTATCATCATGAGTCTTATCAACCTTTATTGTTGGCAACTTCATTAAGTATTTAAAAAAAAAAAAAAAAAATCTTTCTTCTGTTTCTTCTTCTTCAAAAAAAAAAAAAAAATGTTCTGGAAAATATATTTTTGACCTTTTTATATAATACCAATTTGTGACAACTTCAGCTACTGGTACTTTAGATCTTGACTTTTCTAAATATTTTTGTGATGCTGTGCAAAACCCATCACATCTTTTTTTTGTCTACGACTATACAATTTCTTCCCTTCGACATTGTGTTGCAGTTCAAAATTATTGCCCTGTATGCTTCACATGTCACTGTACCAGAAGCTACCCCTTTTGTTGGTCTGTACCAACAGTTTTTTTCAAAACAAATTTTACTGAAAATCGACTCGACTCCTTGCACTGGTTAATAAACCAATGTGGAGGAGTAGGGCTTGTTTGGGTTGTACTGAACAAGTCCTTTCACAGCCCTTTTCCCCTCTAGGACTGAGACCATAAGTCAGTCAGCCCTCTTTCATTTTTTTTTACTCTGAAAGTTTTGGGTATGTGAGAGTGTTTGTTTCCGGATGGGCAGACAAGACTCCTCATTCCCGTGCGGATGCATAAAACCACCTTTTTCAATTTTTCATGTGTTCATTCACATTCTCCTTTTTACAATCTCTGCGATTGGATGGGCAGACAAAATTTTAGAAGCTGTGTGAATACCAGAAAAAAAAAAAAAAAAAAACTAAGTCATATCATTTGTGTAAATAATTTTCTTAACTGTTTTGTTTAAATTTATCCATTTATGTGTAAAAATTAGAAATGTGTAATTTTGTTATTTCATTAGCTATATTAATTGCTCACTCTTTATATACCTATTAAGAGTAAATTGTAAGGTATAAATACGTTTAAAAAAAAGTGAGATAAAAATTACTAGTATATGTTGATGAAACAGTAAAGATTTAAGTTTGCTTTTTCTATAAAAAGAAATTATGGAGTACACGTGTAATCAACATTTAGACAAATCTTACTCATTTTTGTAGAACCAAGTTGTTTTCTACACGGATAGTATTAGTAATAAACTTAGGCAAGTTTAAAAAAAAAAAAAAAATTATTTTAGTATTATGAAAGTAATGTTTTGTTCATGGCACATAATGGAATTAGTGTCAATTGTTCATTTTAATAATATTTTTTTAAGTGCACTTGAAACATTTACTGAAGGATAGAATATGTGATAACTTTTAATCACTTGTTACTTAATGAATGATAAGTTAGGTAGTATTTCATTAGTCACTTAAAGGATAGTGATAGTAACTTATTGTTTGTTCTGTTAAACTAATAAAACAGCCTTTTCATAAATTTAACTCTAAAAAAAAAGCAACCAAAGGCAGTTTGCTGTTATATTGATTACCAGTTAGTCAGTCCTGTTTTCCTAAAAAAAAAAAAAAAAAAAAAAAAAAAAAGTCATTCAGAACAATTTGTTTTTTGCTTTGTAAATTTGCTGATTTGATCAGTTACTTATACTGTGTCTTTATATTTCAGTGTTTCTAACATGTGTTGGACAGAATGATGGTATTCTCCAGATCTAACTCATCAAGTGAACTAATTAATTGTAACTCATATAAGAGGAGCACCATAAATAAGATAGTTGACACAGAAGTTGTGACTGTAAATTCATTTATATTTGTAATGACCACAGAAGTGTAAGTAAATTGTATGTAAATCCCTGTGCATGTTCCTCTGCAAATTGGTAGGTTAATTTTTTTCTTTGCTTCATTTTTTTCATTCATATATCTTGTTATGTTGTATTCAGATTTGGTTTTTTTATTCAAAAAAAAAAAAAAATTCTCTTTTCTCCTTCTGAAATTTAGCAATTAATGCTCCATTTCATTCAGTTCGTGCATTCAAATTTTTTTTTTCTCTGACAGCAAGGAATGTGTTGTGAAGAGAATCGATTAAATCTGTTAAATCGATTTCTTCACAACATTCTTATTTGAGTTCATCTCCATTTTTGTTATTCTTCCATGGTTTCTGAATCTCATGTGTTTTCCTCCATGGTTTCCGAGGTCTATCAGTTTTCAATGTTAATCTAAATTACTCTTCTGCTCTTCTAAAATTTATCATTTGTTCATATCGATTCTAAAATATCATGTTAATCGATATTCATTTTACCATTTTGAAGCAATGTTTTATTTTATTTAATATTCATTTAATTTCAATAGTTAAGTCTTAGTTCATATACTTCTACTTCAACTCCCAGTCATATATTTTTACCGCCCTTTCCTCTCATTGGTTGGGTGAAGCCTCGCAAAGAATTTTCCACATTATTCTAGAAACTTCCAACCAACCAGCGTCTGTTTGATTCGACCGTTTGCCAGTTTGGCAGATTCATCGCCTTGTTCAATAAGGCTTGTTCTATTATGTGTTACTTTTTGTTGGCGAATTTGTGATGTGCCTGTTGGCGTGTGTTGTAGTGTGTGGTAACCCACACCACGCGGTTGTTGCAAAAAATTTGATTCAGTAGAACAGTAGTATAGGAGTTGGTACCGAGTTAGAAGTACAAGAAATGTGAGATCGTGTCATACTGTTGTGCCATTTTTTTGGTTCACTCAGAATCGGAATATGTGGCTTGAAGAGTCATTCTATTCAACGAGGCGAGTCGTCTTCAACATGTCCTACAGATAAGCCTTTTTTCCATTTTCTTTTACCTTGCTTTACTAAGTTTATTTAGAGAGATAAATTCTATTATTTAATGTATCGAAAAAAAAAAAGAATTTAATTTTGAATGGTATGCCAAGTAATATATTATGAGATAAAACTTTTTTTCTTGATCATGCACAAGGGAAAGTTTCTCTGAAGGAGAATGTTTGTGAGTGGTCAACGAGATTTTAATTTGAAATGTACATTTGTGCACACAGTTAATAAACTGGTGTTTTCATTTCTAAAAAAAAGTCTACGCTCATTTTAGTTTATGGTCACGTGGAACCTCAGTTGAAGTAAAATTTTTGTTTACGTGACCAATTTATTCCAGGAAAAACAAAAGTATATTTACCTTGATATTTTCAGTCTAATTCCCACATTTTTGCTATT
This sequence comes from Maratus speciosus, assembly GCA_963932465.1. NCBI lineage: Eukaryota > Metazoa > Arthropoda > Arachnida > Araneae > Salticidae > Maratus > Maratus speciosus. The sequence continues at coordinate 429,933,707 of OZ010800.1, forward strand.
CAACTTTAAATATAATTACCTTTAGCTTCAATCATACCTTTAGATTATTCAGTTTATCCTCATATCACATGTCTAATATTTAATTACAACAAATATCAATTCAGTTTAGCAACAGCTAAAGACACAAAAAAGATTATGCGATAGGTTTTTGTCAGTTAATCACTGTCTATGCGCCGGCATCACTCTGGTAAAAACATAAAAATATTTCTTTCAACAGATGCCAAACATTAAGTTTTGCTATAATGTGGTGTTGAAATTAACCATACTATTTATTATTTGTACGTAAAATATCATTGGCCGGTCAGTTTTTTCTATCGGTCGGAATCTCCTACCAATTTTTAGTATATATTTTCACAACGGTAAATCAAAAATACCTATTATTAACTTTTTTATTCAAACTATTAAAAAAATATCTGAAACATTTACACATTTAGCAGGCATTTAGAATGTATTTTTTAATAGTTTCTGTAGCGGATAGTTGAATTTCTATTTTTTGAGTAATTACTAAAAATTAGGTTATTTTAGAACATATTCAAAAAATGGATACAATAAGAGGTTAAACACAGATTTTTGAGTGTTTCACGGCGAATCTATTTTGCTAACATTTATTTTCAATTGGCTACTGTTTTCTTATTCGCCAAATTGCTAATGTTGGTCAAAAGCCAGCTGTGTACGCTGTGAACGTCATTGTCAGAAATGACCAAAATAGCATGACGTACGCTGAGTACGTCACGGAGCACCAGAGGTTAATACATCATTATCATAAAAATCATCAGAGCCTTCTTTCGAGAACCCAAAAATTTATAAACAAGAATCGCTCTTTTAATGATATAGATAATGCATTTTTGTACTCTTTAGCTATTTAACACATGTTTTTTTGTAATATGAACTCTCCCTTTTTACGTTACTTTTTTATAAATATTTTTATTAAAATATCTTTTTATTATTAATTTCTAAATGCATTTATTTTTTACATATACCCACTACCCTTAATTATTTTCATTTATTTTTTTACGTTATTTTATGTTAAATTAAGCATTAATAGATAATATGTTTCATTGTCTTTTTGTTATAAACAATACATTGTTACTATGGAATTGATTTCAACTCTAAATTCTTTTTATTTGTAATTTATTTTATTAGATGGCAGCATCATAATTTATCTCATTCAGATATTCCTGGGTTTTTTCCCGTTCATTCTTTTTATGTGATTTATTGCCCCCCTCCCCCCCCCCCAAAGAAAAAAATCAATCAAGCAATCATCAAGAGTCAATCTTTTTATTTTCCAGAAAAAATTAAATTTTTAGCATTACTTTGGAAACACCTTGTATTCATGCAATTCAGGCATGCTTGTCTAGCTTCATATACGCGGTTTATGAAATATCTTCACGAATATACTTACATATCTCTTATTTTATATTTTTCCATTTTTTTTCTTTTTCTCAATTTTTATGCACGATAGCCCAAATCTTTCATATTTTTTATTTTATTATAGTTCGTGCAAGAATTAAACCATACACGCTAGTGGGATGTATAGTATTAGATATTCTAGTAGTCTGATTATTCTACTACAGATTTCACAATTTTTTCAATATTTTCATTTGTGTGTGATGAATTATAATGTCGTCTATATTATGGTTATACATATGTTTGTGTGTCTTTTAAAAGCTAGGCTTTAGTCAGAGACAAAAATTTAAAGTTTATAAAAAATACAGCACATTAACCAGATTTGGTAATTTAAAAATTTTTAAACAATCTATATACGTTATGATATAGCAAGGTTTTGTCTAAAGATTCATACATTCGTGAATGCAATTTCAAATATTATTTATATGTTATTTTAATGAATTGGAATAAGTAACACGGCGTTTTACAAAGTGAAAATTTTTCGTAGATTTAATTGTTTATTTATTTATTTACGTGTTTGTTTGTTTTTAGAGAAAGTGTGAGCATTTTATGCGATGGATTCCAAAACGAAATAGGAACTATAATTTATTTTATGATTTTAATAAATATGTTTAAAAAATATATTCTTCGCAAATTAAATCCAGGGAAAGTTAATTTTAAATAGAAAAGATTGCTAATAATACATTATTACTTTTGCATTATATTTGATTTAGAGAATTTGCTTAACTCATACCGCATTGCAAGCAAACATGTAGTTTTTTTTTTTTTTTTTTTTGTCTTTTTGTTCGAGATCATTTCCTGATTATAGGAACGCAAAATTATCTATGCGAATTTCGAAATGTATTCTTTAGCGTATAAGGACTTACATTTTGAGGTATTAAATTGTAATTACAGAGGGTGTTCACACATTTCTGTAATGATTTTGACTTTCTCGGCGATTTTAATTTAAATTTAAAAAAAGAACCTATATAGAATAGGATTTAATTATTCTCTGCAGCATTCAAAATATTCTATGCTGTAATATGTCGCTGGAAAATAAATTTGGATGAATGGATCATTTAAAAGTGGATTTTTGTGCGTTTGAACTTTTAAAATAAGCTTTTACCCTAAAACACTGAACGGACTCTGGAAGCCTCTTGTGGAGGAGTGCAAGAAAATCACCTTGATATTTTAAGAAAAGCTCTTTTATCTTAGCAATCTCTATAATAATAGCCTAAGTCATGTGACTGTCATCAACAATTCCGGGCTGACCGCTTCGCTTTTTATACTCCCGGCGGTCTTTTTGGTACTTCAATGTTGACAGGGTGCACTTGATAAATCACCAAATATTGTTCCATATCAATCATTTCAGCTATATTATAATAGTCCAAGTAATGTGACTCTCATAAACAATTACGGTCTGACCTTTCGCTTTTCACATGCAAAGCTGCGATTTCTAATCAACAAAACTACAAAAAAGTTACTATGGTCGCAAAGAATTCTTGGTACTTTTATGTTAGCCTGGAGCAAACCTCTCCAATAACATTTTTTTAACTCATCAGTTAGCATTTTTATTTTTCGCGTGGTAAATTAAAATAATGCTTTGATATTGAAATTAAATGTCATGGTTTATGTTTGTTTTTTTGTTGTTGTTGTTGTTTTAAGAAATAAGTTAATGTCATGGATTTTAAATGTTTCGGTTTTAAATTAAAGTTATGTATTTTAAATAAAATGGGTGAAAGTATTATATTTTAAATGAAATTAATGAAATACGAAAAAATGCTACAGGAACAATGTTTGGCGATTTATCACCTGCGCCTGGCAAACATAAAAAAACAGAGTTCAAGATTTCTCTATCAGAATCGTCTGATTTCACGAAGGATTGAACAAGTAAATTAAATTATGAATAAAAGTAACATGATACAATGGTTAGAATACATTTAAAGGAGACCAAAGTAGTCGCCAACGGGACGGCTAGTCATATGATAGTTCAACAAAAGGACCATCAGATTGAACATATTAGAAAATTAAATTCTTATCTTTGTTTATATATTTATTTTTCCAAAATAGTTAAAAAATGTGCTAATACCCTCTGTAATCTTTTATTTATGTGTTGTACTTTTAAAGCAACAATGGACATGTTCATTCAGAACTTTCCGAACATATTATCAATTAATCCATGATTGAATGATTGTTTGAAATATGAACATTTCTGCTTTCAGATACACTGTGGTATATTCCCACGGAATTTTATTTATCCCATCAAAGGGGAAATTTTAACGGCTTTCGAAAACTCACTTCAGTTATTTAAGACAATGATTTGAAAACAATGAAAAATGTTGAAGAGAAACTTGAATGCGTGATTTAAGAATGTTTTCAAATTCGTTTAACCCTTTATCTACTGACGGTACTTATAAGTACCACTCACTTTGAACTTTCATCCTATAGTGAATATTACTAATATGTAATATTAGTGTGGCTAATTGTACTTTGCAAAAACACTCATTTAACTCCACTTTTTCATGATACATGGCGACAGTAGTCCTCGGTTCGTTATTTTAACGAGGAAGGAGGCTATCTTTGAAACAGTCGATGTGTTTTGTGTCGACATTTTGTGCAGATTGTCACGCTTGACTTTTTATTGCTGTAAACATAGTAAAGAACATAAGATAAATGTTGTTGTTTTTTATGTGTTCGTTGTGATCTTAAAATACAATTTGACTAGTTATTTTAAGTAAGCGGTATATGTATTTGATTTAACAGTTGAATTACCCAGCGGTACTTATAAGTACCGCCATTACACTGTGTGGTGGAGAAAAGCTTCTTGTTTACTTTTCGTCTATGTAGTTATCCATCGTTTTTATATGTTTTATAATGTTATAATTAAATTGTGGTGTCGTAATTTTTTTCTGGTATTTCTTTTCTGTTTTATTATTATTTTTTTAATAGGAAATCGAAAAAGTTGTGATACCGGCTTATTTTTGCTATGCTAGAAATGGCATAAGTAAATTCATATATTGCATATGTGGAGATGCCAGAGAACATGTTGCCCTCGGAATATAGGGTAACATCCCTAGTGATTGGCAGGTCACTAGTGATTGGCATATCCTACAAAAATGTCCTAAAATAAGATTTACACCCAGTCTTTAAAAAATGCGAGACCATATTCCAGCTATATGTACATTTACTTTAAAGATTATAACTTTGATTTATGCTACTAGATGTCAATAGTGCATAAGAAAGAGAAACAATTATGGCTTGTGTCAAATTAGCCATTTTCGTTGCAAATGCTTCTTCTCTGGCTTAATGTAGCATGCATATCAATTCATTATTATCTGATTTATAATATGTTATAAATTTTGACTGACAGAAGTTTTGTTTAGTTGAAAGGGCTTACTTCAATTGTGTAAAAGTATTTTGACATAAATATTTGGATTTTTGAATTAATGATAGGTGCCATTTAATGGTGCTTCAGTTTTGCTAGTTCCAAGTAATTGGCACATGTGCCAATTATAGGGGAATCATGAAATTTGGCATCAAACCACTTATTTTGGCAGTTCTTTTAAAGTTATAAACTAATTTTGTTTAGCAATTGTTTTTATTTGAAAATATGAAATATTACCAGTAATTGGCATGCATTAAAGCTTCATATGACAATTACTGGGGATGGCATGACAATTATTGGGTATTAATATAAACATATTGTATTCTTTTAAAGTATTCACATTTCGAACTAATTATGCTGCTTCCTTTCTCTCAAAAACCTAAAATATATCATCTTCATCTACAGTAAATTCATTGAAAGGGATTAAACCCAAATTCTTGTATTCTGAAGAAGCAGTGATGAATGCAATGCATGCTACACATACTCAAAACATGAGCTTTCATAAAGCCAGGTGTGCCTCATAATATTTTAGAAAAATAAGTTAATGGGAAAACTCCAAGAGAAAGAAGATTGAGAGCATCATCAGTTCTTACATCAGCAGCAGTAGTTAACATAGTAAAATGAATTTTGAGCATTACCAAAGATGGCTTCCCCTTGATAAAAGAGGATTTATTGTGTACAGTTCAAAAAATTATTGAACTGTCAAACAAGAAAATTCCATTCACAAATAATAAACCTAGGAAAAAATGGTTTAAATTATTTTTAGCTTATCATCCTGAAATTATTGTGAACGTTCCAGAAACAGAAACTCTTACTCATTCAATAGCCAAACTAACTGAGTTAGATTTGCGAATTACGTTTAAAGAAATGGTAGATTATTTTTGCAAAGAAAATCTCAAAGAGCTTTTCAAATATCCCCTGAGAATATACAATAATTGTGATGAGGCTGCATTTTTGCTTTGTCCCAAAACTGGAAAAGAGAATGCAAAGATGTTTATGAAATTGTGAAAGGCTCAGACAAAGAATCTCTTACTGTACTGATGACAGTTCGAGCTGATGGAGTTGTTTGTCCACCATTTATAATTTATCCTTATCTGAGATTGCCATCAGATCTCGTCAATAATGCTCCTAAAAGTTGGGGTTCAGGGAAAAATAAAAGTGGCTAGATGAATGGTGAAACATTTTATAAATACATAGCTAATATATTTTTTTCCATGGCTGCAGCAAAATCAGATTGATTTACCAATAATAGTTTTTATGGATTTTCATCAGAGTCACCTTACATTGCATTTAAGTAATTATTGTGCTGAAAAAGTTATATTAATGATTTCTCTCTTCCAAATGCAGCACATACAATGCAATCATGTGATGTCAGCTTGTTCAAAGTGATGAAATTGAAGTGGAAGCAGGTAGCTCATGAACGGAGAGTAACTTTCATGGAGTTATTACAAAAATTACGTTTGCAAAAATGTTTGAAGTGTTGTTGTTAGAAGCATTAGTTCTGAATGTATTTCACATGGCTTTAGACATTGTGGCCTATATCCCTTTAATCCAGATGGAGTTGATTACAGTTAATTTGAAAAATTAACAGATTCTACTGCTCCTAATAATAATAATGTGTTTTATGATGTTTTTTATGATGAACAATATTATATGGGTCATATAATTGATTTGATCCTGCAGAACCTACTGTTAAAATTTTTACAAGAAACAATGGAAAACAAATATATTTGGTCATCAAAGTCAGATATTAGTGACTGTAGCAAATCGTTTCTTTTTTTATTGTTCCTTGGAATTATCAGGAAATTTTCTTTTTTCTCTGGAGTCATTCATTATTCTAAAAATCAAGACTCCATACCGACAGATAAAACAGCATTTATTTCTATATTACTATTTTTCCATGTAACATTTCAAATTATGTTTTTATTTTATAACTATCTTAGACAAGTCTAAAACAGTTATAATATATTACCAACATCAAGATGTGTGAATTAGCATTAATTTACTTATGCGATGATTAATATTTTCAGCATAAAGTTGTTACAATTGATATTATCAAGCTATGCTATCTCATAACCAAGATTTTCTGCTTATATTGTGTTATAATTAATCTTTTCTATCATATGTTTCTCATAGCCATGTTTTTCATATAATCTAAAAGTAAAAAATAGTGTGATTTTTACTTATATACACATGTGCCAATCACTGGATCACAAGGTGTCATTGGTGTACTTGGTGCCAATTACTGGTGATTATAGTAGCTTTTTATAAATATTTTTTTATAAAAATACCTATTCAAATATTTTTGATTTTAGTTGGCAAAATAGATGCACAGATATGCACTCTTTGATTTAAAAATATTTGCAAGTAAATATTTTTTCCCTATGTAATGAAAACAGGGGTAAGTTTAAGGACAAATTCTTAAGGTGCCAATTACTGGGGAAGTTACCCTAGGTGCCGCATAACTAATGCTAAGCCTAAGCTAATAACATAGGGAAAAACTAAACTAGAGTAAGCTATACATAACTAATACTAAAGGACTGCTAACAAAATCGAAATCTATAAAACATCTTTTTTTTAATGCTATCAAATTAGAATTTTTATTCATATTTCTTGTGTAAAATGAAACTATGTCAATATTTTTATTGTTAACTTGCGAGTGTCTCCTTGTTATTTAACATTTTTAAGGGGAAACTTTATTTGAAATATCATGTGGGTTTTCTGTTACGAGAATATTTTAGCCAAAGTGCACTGACGGTTCTTTAAACTACCACTTTAATTAATTACTTCTAACGAATTAAATTTCTCACGGCTGAGTATTTTTATTATGTATATCCTTTAATTTTCATTGTAGCAACTGAAAAACAAAAATTGCATGAAAAAAATTGCACTAGATTAGAATGCAATAGATAAAGGATTAATATCGTAATTATTTTTCTTTTTAAATTTAAAAAGTAACAATAGTAATTACAATCAAATATGTAAAAGAGCTGTGTGTGCATTTTTAATTGCCCATGTATGTGACATCTAATGATGGCAATACAATAATTATACGACTTGTTTTTTAGTAAGTTTATTTTCGGAAAAATTTCATTCAAATTTATTTTTAATTATTATTGTGCCTTTTAATATAAAAATAAAAAAGCGGAAAACAGTGTTCAATTCTTTTATCATTGTATTTTTAAAGAGAAATGCTTTGTTCCCTAACACGACAACCATTCTTTAATAATGTATTCAAGCCAAACAAAAAATTGGGAAACAAATGATAATTTTGTCTTTGTTAATCGAATTTTTGAAAGGGTATAGAAATATTTAAAAAATAAATTCTTTTTTCGCTGAGTCATGAACGTAAAGCAATCAAAATTTCTTTTATTTCGGAACTAGCAGGCTATGCCCGCTGCGCTGGTCAATATTTCCAAATGAACCTTGGATTAAACTAAATGGTGAATTTGAACTTGTATTTTAAACAATATGGATCTTTAGCTTGACCTTGCTCATTACTGAAAACGATGCGAACGCCATTGCGATATAATGTTATCTTAAGCGTTGGACAAAATTTAGCAATTAAGAAGTCATTGTTTCAGTTGATTATAAACAGCGCACTTATGGTCGGGTAATGAGACCGTTATGACAACAGGAATTAATACCTCTGTAACTAATCAACATATAATGAAATCGTATATACTAACACCATTCCTAAAAGTCATGCAACAGGTCCATTTGTAACAAAATATGTTCTGTAGATTTTTTTAAAAAGGCTAAATTTTCATAATCAGGTTCACATAATCTTTGAACTTTTACTGTTGCTCTAGTACTAAGTACCCTCGAACAATATGTATACACTAAAACCTTTCAAAATTATTACCTAACTAATTGTGGTATATCCTACGAAAGTATTATAAACAATCGGAATGAAATACAAATTTCCGTTGTAAATATATAGTAGATGATGATGATGCGATTTTGTGTAATAGAATTCATAGTAAAGTTTTCTCTTCAAACAAAAACGATGCTTTCAACATTAAAGCTAATACACCAATATGTGAAGTATCCGATTACGGAAGGTTAACTTGAATTCTCATGAGCAACTACTCAAAGAAAAGTGAATATGTGGCTTTTATGATACTTTTATGTCAGCCGGGCGCAGGTAATAAATCAATAAAGATTGTTTTCATAGCATATTCTTATTTAATTATTTTCATTTAAAACACAAACCTTTCACTCATTTCATTTAAAATGCATGCCTTATACTAATTTCATTTAAAAAACTGAAAAGATAAACAATAACAGGAAATAATGCCATAATTAAAAGCAAAAAAATATTTTTAATTTACATACGCAAAATGTAACTACTGCTACTGGGAATTTTTAAAATGCTATCAGCGAGATGTGCGCACGGTTGTTATAAATGTACCCATTTTTTCTTCTTATCGAGGAGCAATTTATAAATCGCACAATATTATTCCAATTCCAATTTCTTTCATTGAGGAACCTATGACCGGAAAAAATGGAAAAAGACTCTTGTAGATTCTTCGGATGACGGCATCTGACGCCATAAACTGAGTTTATATATATGAAAATAATTTTTAAGTCGTTACAAAATTGCTTTCATACTTAAATATTTTCATTGGTGCTACTTGTTATCCCGTCGACCAATTTCGCCAAATTATATAAATCGCCAAACCATTCGCCAAATTATATAAATTGACATAATCTTTATTTTAAATAACGAAATAACAAATAAATTAGTATAACATTAATAAAAATACAAATAAAACGTCGAAATTAAAATCACTTGATGACGTAAACACGTGTAGTTTGTTTAAATTCAAGTGAATTTGATATTTACGATCAACCATTATTGGCATTTAATCTTATAGTTTGACGATAGATTTTTGGTCGACGGAATATCTAAGTAGTACCTTTTCCATTTTTGTTTTATAACGCTGAATTCTCAGTATTTTTTACCCTTTTATTTTACATAAAATCACTATTTTTTTAAAAAATTAAGATGCTTGCATTTTTATTTCAAACTCATAGAGCCGTTTTTATTTTTTAGCCAAAAGGGTTGATTTGAATTTTTTCCGTTGCTAGAGTAACGGATGTAATGATAGATATTTTGAGGTTTAGATGCCAAAGACACCGCCAAATTAGAAAAATATGAAATGTGTCATGAACTGTTGGACTTTTAAAAATTTATTTGGTAGCATTCGATTCAGCATACAAAACTACATTAAAATATGCTATCATTTGACGCATAATTTTGATATTCGATTTTTTTCCCCTCCCCGTGCAAAAACCATTAGGGGTGACACTTTAGAAAATACTTTCTTAGCAGAAGTTTATGTCATAAGAAGTATTTTTACCACGATTTTCAAGATTTTAGGTTCAGTAGTTTGCGCTGTGCGTTAATTAGTCCCCTAATCCAGACTTTATTTTATATACTATATTAGATATGCGATTTTGCGGTGAATCGATGATCGAAAATTAGTCCAATATCATTTGAAATATTACACAACAGAGGAGAAAGTACGAAGAAAGACGAAGAAGAAATGACGAATTACAAAAGACTTGTAATTTTTTTTTTCAAAATGTTGAATTTTTCCATAGTAATAACGTATTAAAACATAAATTTCCTTAAAAATTATCTTTATTTCCTAGATTTCGAATCTGTGAATTTTCCTATAAATGAAATTGGCGATATGACTTGAGAAAATAGATAATATTTGCTTAAATAAAATGGGTAATATTCGTTGATCTGAGTTCGAGTTTATAAATATCACATGCTTTCGGAATTACGGCGAAAAACATTTTAAAAAGTATGAAATTATTTTACAATATGTATGTGTGGCAGAAATTCACACTGAAATTTAAGTATTCGATTCCATTTTTAAAATATTAACTGATATCTATATAAGTTACAATTGAATATGAAAATGTACTCAAAAAATGATCTCTTTCACCTAAAAAAACACCATTTGTGAGAACATCCTCAAGCTAATGTCACGCTTATGCATTTTTGGCTTAAAATCACATTGTTTGGCGACAAAAGAAAAATAATAAATTGTAAAGAAACAAATAGTAATTACACATGTGACTCACAATTACATCTGCTTGTTTCTTCTATAAGTCACGTGATGGGACAGTTAGATATAAAAAAAGAAGAAAAGAACAGAACAGAGACAAAATGTCGTTAGAATTTCATCTAATCAAATTTTCAGATTCGTTTCCATATCTAACGCAAGCGATAAAGTGCCAAATATTGCATATCAAGTGTAATATTTCTTTTTAAATTAATTTTTAAGCATTACAAATATTTCTTTCAGGTTTTGATTAAATGTTTCCGTTTTTTAATATTATCACTCATTAAAACGGATTTTCTTTTTCTTTTTTTCTTTTTTTTTCATTTAAATAAAATTAGTAACAGTTTTTCTTTTATTTTTCGAGGTTTAATAGCCGTTTCAATTTTTTTTTTTTATCAACGATGAATTTCGCCAAGAAATAAAATGGTAACCTTATCGCCCAAAATAACAGAATTTTCCGTCATAATTCTAAAACTAATATAGGTAGAATAATGTGTTATAGCTTAAAACCTTCCCTGAAACAATACCTATCTAACGGTATAGGTTCCGTAAAAATCCATGCAGTAAAACTCGAAATCTAGGCGTTCGGAACGAAATTTCCGTTTGGATTATATATATATATAAATAGATAATAGAATAGATAATAGATTTTATATATATATAATAGAATAGATAATAGATTATGTGTTATGAACTATCTCAAAGTTTAAAACAGATCGCATTGTTAGATTTCTTAATTTTAACAATATCGCGTTATGTTAGTTCCACATTCCACCACCAGGGAGCGCACTCTATTCTTAACGAAAGCGTATCTGAACGAAACTCCTTCATGCAACCTTTCCGTAGATACATGAATCGGGAGGGTGGCGGTCTTAACCAATAATTTAAGATAATTGCTGAAATTACTACGAAAAATATTTTAAAGGGGCCCTACGCGGGCCCCTAATAGAGTTAGAGGAAATCGGAAGACGGCAAAATAATCGCGGGGAAAAGTTTGCTTGGGTGCTTCGGAGCTACTTTTGGCGCGAGATCTAAGCTCTACGACCAATAGGAGCCCAGATATTTAAGGAAATATGAAGTAACAAAGTCCAAAATAATAGAATTTTCCGTACCAATTCTATAACCAATCTAGGTAGAATGATGTGTTATAGCTTAAAACCTTCCCTGGAACGATACCTATCTAACGGTATAAGTTCCGTAAAAATCCATGCGGTAGAACTCGAAATCTCGGCGTTCGGAACGAAATTTCCGTTTGGATTATATATATATAATAGATTAATTTGAGATCTTGCTTTTTCGTATCGATAAGTTAACGTTTTCTGATCTATCAATCTAATTAATTATAAATTGTTTTAACTCTTTTGCTTTTGTCTTGATAATTATTTTATGTCACTCTTATTGAAAAAAAAACCCGAAATAATTAAATTTTCATTAAGACTATAAGTAATACTGTTTTTTTCTTATCTCATTATTCAGATGCTTAAATCTAATCAATAGGAGCACAATATTAGTAAAAAGTACAAAATTTGACGTTAGTAAATTTTGTTAGTTTGAATACTACTTTACACCTTTATTTGCAAAATGACAGACTGTTATAATGAAACTTAAGAATGCAATGTTTATGAGCAATTAAGTATTACCATTTCATTGTAAAAACAATGTATTATCTTTTACGGTAAATGGATTTTATGGACTTCACTTTTACAGACTTCTCTTATCCCTGTTAAGAATTTTGTCTATTTAAAAATTTTTGCAAAAAATATTAAATTACTACATAAGAAAATACTTTAAGAGGTTCCGATTTCAAATGGAATTATTTTATGTAAAATAGTTTCACATCTTAATAATAAGATTGTGGTACTTTATTTACTTATATAGAATGCTATCCAGCGTTGCTCGGGTTTCTTGAGATAATATGCGAAGGATATTAATCAAACGAGTACAGTGGAACCCCGCTAATTCGGACCCCGTTGATTCGGATCTCCGGATAATCCAGATCGGTCTGGTCGATTTTTTTTTCCAAGTTTGAGACGCGATCGGCAAATTTCCATAACATTCATTTATTTCACCCACGTATGCTGAATAAAAAAGTCTTTTCTGAAATCTTTAGAAGAATACCTTAAGCATTCTTATTTAAACTCTTTGATGTTATCCTTCAAAGAAACAACAATGTATCACTTTAAGTTTGGAAATTTTATGGTTCCGGGTGTTACAAAATGTTTAAAATCGTGCAACTTACCCATCAAAGCTGTTCTTCTACTTCTAATTGATAATGCCCCACCACATCCCAGAGAAACCCAATTGACAAAAGGAAACATAATGGTAAAGATTTTACCACCTAATATGACAGCGCTGGTACAGTCAATGGATCAAGGGGTTCTTCAGAGCATTAAGAAAGTTTATAAACGACAAATGCTGAATGAAATTTTAGAAGATGATGGAGAACATAAAGTGGTAGAGATTCTCAAATCAATCAATATCAAGAAAGTAATCTATATGTTTGCTGAATCTTGGGATCAGTGTGCTTAGAGTACTTTCCGAAAGTCGGGCCTGCAAATTGTGATTTCTCGAATAATAAGTTTGAAACAGAAGGAGGAATAAGCGAGAATGAAAGAGAAATTACACCTGAAGATTTTGTGAGCATGTTAAAAAAATTGATAGTTATTCAGATGTTGATATCAGCGACATTAGCAATTGGTTAGAAGCAGAAAATAATGAAGGTTACGCCTCACTTATAGATGACGAAATAATCACTTTGTGCACAACTGAAGAAAATGAAAATGAAAATGATACAGACGAAAACACCATTATCAATGATGAACCAAAAGTTATTAGCCATAAGGAAGCAACGTCTCATTTAGAACAATGAACGTTAGTTTGAACGTCAGGTGGAGACTACACCCAACGAACTACTTATGCTCAAGCGGATGCGCGACCGTGCGGCCCGCAAAAGGTATACAAAACTGGCACAGTAGAAGATTATAAACTTTTTAATTAGGAAGTAAACATTTTTTACTGTCTGTAAATATTCAATATGTTTAATATAAAGATGATTTTCTCTAAGTATGTTTTATCTTATTTCATTTTTTCTCATTCTCCGGATAATCCGGATTGGGTCTGGTCCCAATTAATCCGAATTATCGGGGTTTTACTGTACTTATTTCCCTATAGGCTAATCTGAAGTTTTGCGATCTGGGAAGGGACTACTTGTTTTGCTGAAGCTTTCCCTAAGGGCTTACTAAAAAAGGGATGCAAAAGGGTTAAAAAAATCCCCCATTATTTTTTGTTCTTTTCACTTTAACACTTACAACACACATACAGGGGGATCCAATTTGGCCTTCCCGGGTTATATTAGGACATGCTGGCCAGTTTTAGAGCGTTAGTTAACGTGTTTTTTAATTGAAAAGTCTAATTTTTGTACAGATAGTATAAAAATATTTTTCGAGGGTACCCTCGAAAAAAGACCAAGTATGTTGGTTGAAACTGTCGGGAATTTTTAATACCATTTCAATGTTTTAACGTCATGCATTTTAATGTGATGTAAATTTTAAATGTAAAGTTTCCCATTGTACACCGTTTAGCAAATATATTCATATTTTCCATACAGTTATCATACAGTGTAAAGTCCAATCTTAAATATTAATTTAAAGTTTTTATATATATGCCAGGGAGCTCTGCCCCCTGCGTACTATTTTCGCCAACCCCCGTTCAGACTTCGCAACCTCTAAAAACATTGTAATGTATCCTGTTTTTAAAAAGGCTACCCGGTTTCGAATAATTTAATGATGTAATCACGAACGGACGGCGGCTATTTTCTGTATTCGGGTTACTATGCTTTTCCGTTTGAATTGGCCATTTTTCATTTGCCATGGCCTCATCCATCACTGTCGTGATAGCTGACGGCTGTTTTAGGGATTGATAAGTAAGATCAATTACACATTTGAAAATCAGCTTGTATAAAATGGCTAGGTTAAAAAAGTCTCTTTCCATTGGACTTCTATAACGACGCATTGGACAATATTCTTCCAACTGAATTCGAGGTTAACAAAAATTCGCTCTGCTTGGAAATAACCTTCAGAACCACAGTATTGAAAAGCACTGTGTATTGAAATTTTATGTTTACATTTTATGTTTTGAACCAGTTTTAGATAGTGTCAGAAAAGGTATAGCTTATGCATGAATTCTTTTATCTATTTTAATGCATCCTGACGCATACTTTCAAGCTATTTTTAAAATGTAATTTTTTTTATTTTAATTAATATGTGTATAAGAATTTTGCAAATATGTATTTATCGAATTCGTACAAAAGAAATCGAAACCATTTTATGCGTGCATTTACCTGTATTTATGGTTCATCAAATGATGTAATTCATAAACAAATTTGCCAAGGGCGTTTTTTTTACACCATGTAATTTCCAGTATGACTTCACATGAATCACATCACTCTTAAGAAAATTGTTTTAAATATAAATTTTTAATGTATGATGTTACTTTCACCTTAAATGCATTTCGCGTGTAGTAATTTAATTATTTTAAAGTTTTTTTCCCTCTTTCAAGATTCGCATGTAAATATACGAGTATTATTCAATTCAAAAGTGTTTGGAAGTAGTATTATTTCAGCGTTTTAAATATAACCTAATTTTCATCATTAAAAGATTTTCAAGCGAAATAATTTTATTATTTTGGGCAATTTACATAAAATGTATTTATGACCATTAAATGCGTTTCGTCTGTAATAATTTAATTATTTAAGTTTTCTTACTTTTTAAATATTCACGTGTAAATTTAAGTTTTATGACGTCACTTTCCCTATTTTCTGCTTTTAACACGTGATCATTTAATTATTATTTTAAAGCTTTGTTTTGTTTTGTAATAGTCACGTGTAAATTTATTTTTTATTTGAGTTTCAGATGACGTTATCCCTACTTCTATTTTCTGTATCTACTGTGACGTCTATTGCGACAAGCACGCGGTTCCAAAAATCTCATATCAACTATTAATTTTTCTAAATTTAAAATATTAAAAATATAATGTTATTGAAATATTAAATTGTTTTAAATTTTAGTAGCATTTCTCTAATAGTGGCAACATTTACTTTTCTTGCTGCGAATGAGAGAGAGGAAAGAATAAAGGATGTCATTTTCTCATTAAAACTGAAAGGAAAACAAAGGGGGAAATAAGAGCCCAATTGAATGTGTAAATTTTCGGCCGCCGCGGCGAGCGGCCCATCTTCGTCCGCAACCCTTTATTCTTCTACTCTACTCCGACTCTTTTGCGTTGCCACCGTTTTCAAATGCAGGTCTTGACCTATGCGGTCCATTTTTTATTAAATATCGCAACCAGAGAAAAGGAATATTTAATAAAGTTTATGTAGCTATTTTCATATGCATGGTTACTAAAGCAGTGCATTTAGAACTACTTTCTGACTTAACTTCTAATGCATTAATTGCAATCCTTAAAAGATTTCTTGACCTATGCGGTCCACTTTTTATTAAATATCGCAACCAGAGAAAAGGAATATTTAATAAAGTTTATGTAGCTATTTTCATATGCATGATTACTAAAGCAGTGCATTTAGAACTACTTTCTGACTTAACTTCTAATCCATTAATTGCAATCCTTAAAAGATTTTTTGCCCGCAGAGGCAAAAGTAGTACAATCTCTTGTGACAATGCATCCAACTTTGTTGGAGCATCTGCGGAACTAAAGAGATTATTAAATTCTATAAATAAAAAAAAATGATGATGTATTAGCTTTGCATTCAATTGGGCAATTATTATTTCATATATTCGTTTCAGATATCCGAATAATGGTTCCAAAGATCTCATAATAACTCTTAATTTCTTAATGTAAAATGTTAAAAAAGTAACATTATTGAAATTTAAATTTGTTTTAAGTTTTAATAGCATTACTCTAATAGCGGCAAGAATTTTTTTTTAATTGCTGTTGCAGATGAGAGACATAGAAAAGGGTAAATGGTGTTATTTTCGTACTATTCATGTGGTTTTCTTTTTATTGATGTAACTTTCTCTTTAAAATTGAAAAGAAAAATCCCTTTAGAATTATAGAATTCCCTATAGAATTTGAAACTGACAGACAATTTTTGGTTTCTAAAAAACTTATTCCTAATTATCGAAGTGGGATTTTTTTTTTAATTTCCCTAAAAACATAATTTAATCCCAATTTTGTCTTCACTATTGATTGAAATAAAAGATAATTTCAATTTCAATTTGACATTGACGAAAAAAAAAGTTATAATAATCTCTACCGTTTTCTTTTTTCTCCATTTTTTCCACAAAAATGCAGTAATTTAGTTGGCCTCAGTGCAGAAATGTCATTAAAATTAGACAAAAAATAATATCTCGAAAACTAATTCAAATTTCAAAATTCTAATACCCCTTTTGACATCCGCGAATCTATAGGGATAACTGGTGTTAATTTCAACACCAAACATTCCATATTTAAGGAGGAATAGCAGTGAAGCATAGTCAGTCGTTTCATAAAATCGTTTCACAAATTCGTTTCATTAGGATTTTATATTTATAGGGTAGATATATATATATGTGTGAAAATGTGCATTTTCTGCTTAGAATGACTGTCGATTTCAAAAATGCACAAATATAGCGAGAGAATATTAAATTTTATTGGGTTTTAAAAGGAAAGTATAAGTGTTATATTTTTTTATAAAAAAAAATTACTGTGCTTTTTTAGGGTGTGGCAACGCGAAAGAAATGATTGAATTAGAAAATTAAACAAGTTGCAAATTGTACGTCAACCGTGGCAAATGAGGTGCGTTTGTACTATAACTTTTTTTATAAATATTTTTTGCACCGCATATTGTACTTAATGTATATTTTAGTGCTCTTCATAAGTGCGTATCAATTTCATTCTGTTCGAAAGCCTGTAACATCATTAAAATGCACTTGAAATAATTTTTTCCGATTGGCCGTAATGTAACGGAAAGCTTTTGACTGTCCCTGTACTAAACTATACATGGGATTTTCATAAAATCTGAAATGGCTCGACAAAATTTTGTCAAAATAATATGCTTAAAATTTCAGACCATTCAGTTGGGTAGCTTTTGCTCTGTTATATGCGGACGGGCGGGCAGACAAACAGATAGACGGACGGACCGAATGACGGCTATAGGTGCTACGTATTTATATAATTACGAATGCTCCTAAAAAGAAAGATTTCTATAACGTTAAATTACGGAAGGTGGTTAAAAAAACGGTAAAGAGTAGACTGATAATTTTTTTTTCAATTGACGGTGATCTTTTCCATGTTCTGAAATGTATACATATAAATTTTGTATAAGTAACATACACGCAGTGAAAGTCTTTTATATATACTACGGTATCGTACCCGGGCTTCCCGGGTTAAAAAATATATGTGAAAACATTTTTTTCAATGGAAACTAATAATTTTATAATATGCAATAATTTTTTTAGATTGCCCACTTGGATTAAAAAAGAATTTTTCATATGGAAAATACGAATGATACAATCAAATAAATTTTTGAAATTTATCAAAAGCGATATTTTCTTATTAGCCACATGCTAAGAGTTATTTGACCAAGATTTTGCTACTTGTGGCATCCTGTTATATTCTGATAATTTCAAAGCTTATACATGTCTGTTAAATTTGTGTTTTGTTTATATTTTATTTATTTATTCATTGGGAAGTTTTTTTTAATGGATATTATCCGTAAGAAAACTATGAACTCTTTATTTTGTTTTAAGGGTAAACGGATTAATCTTTCGTAATCGAGCTCCGCGCGATATAGATAAATTAAAAAGTATTTCATGCTTTAAAATTGTTTATAAAAGCATAGACAATCAGTAAACTGAGATGAACTTTGCAAACAAATTCCATTTGAAAAAAAAATCCTATTTTGTGACCTAAAAATTTAAATTGTACGATTACAAATATGTTAGATTTGTCAATATTATTCAATTTCATTTATTATTATTCGATTTTTTCAATATTATTCTTTATTTGTTTATAAAAGAAGTATTAATTTCGTTAATTTTTCTTTCACAAATATGTTAGATTGGTAGGTTTTTTTAATATTATTCTTTTATTTGTTTATAAAGGAAGTATTAATTTCGTTATGCAAAAAGTCAGAAACAAATGCTGAAAAATGTTTGTTGTTTTATGTGCAAAATGTTTATTATTATTATGTATTGAAACCGGCACGTGATAAGATAAGCTTTAAAAAAATCATGCTTAAAATTATTTTAGGAAATATGATACATCAGTCAATTAAATACAGTTTTTAAACAAATTGCATTTGAAAATAATTTTTTTTCCTATGCGACGAAAATTGAAAATATACGATGGTCTGAAGATTAAAAAATTGTAATAGCGAAAATTTCAAGGCCGAAATTTGAACGTGAAGTATTGCCGATCGCAAAATGACGTCAGCGTTACGCACATATACGTTTGTTCTTTAAAATATAGATACTTAATGAGTAAAACATAATAAAGATCAGTTATTAGGATGCGGTTATCAATTGAGGCTCTTATGCTTGGTATTCCGGAATAAAAAACAGCAATTTTCACCTTCTCAAAATTTGCATACGCACTTCTCATATCCATATTCATCCATTTTTTAAAAATTGTATTTTGTTTGATCATTTAAAAATAATTTTAACTGAAAACTTGAAGTCACGATTGTCAGCAACATCTTTTATGTGAACAGACGCACTCTTTACTTGAGATTCTAATCTCAATTCCGGAGAATAAAAATTTCCGTAATTTATGTTTTTTAGACGCATTTGTGTTAAAATATTTAGTTTTATCTAAGAAAACGATCTTTTTCTTTTAAATATTACTTCATTTTCACATCAATAAGCATTTCACCTAGTGTCTGAAACTTAGTATCAGTACACATGCAGAAGGAAAAACAATATAGAAAATTTATGTGGAAAAATGCCAGATTTCAAAAGCAGTAATATGTCATTTTCCGTTATTATGCCACTAACATAATATTCTGCTCCTAATGGGATTTTGCGACACTAAACCCTAAACAACAATTTTGAATTTTTATCAGAAAATAACATAAATAATATTAAAAATACCTTATTATATCTCTCTTGTCTGCAGTAATGAAAATTGAAAATCTAATTTTCAACATTTTGAAAAAAAAAAAATCATAAAATGCTTTTAAAATTAAAATATAAAAGTGGGGATATTAAAAAAAAGCAGATAGTGCCATCACATCTACAAATGCAGAGCTTTCAGTTTAAAAAAAATATTAGTAAAATTGGTTCAACAGAAAGATCAGGGCAGATGACTAAAAAAAAAATTTGTTTAAATATATAGATTATATAAAATTCGGAAAAATTAAATTAAGCAAATTATGTTATTTTGATAAAATTATAGTAGAATGTCCTAAAGAGTAACATTAAAATTTTATTATTCGAGAGAGTTTTGGACAAAAACTTCAGGAGCATGATATTATTTTAAACCACGAATTATTTGTTTGCTTGTCTAACTCGGCGAAGCAAATCCATCCAGGCGAGAATCATCAGTTTCTGTAATATAAATCGCTATTATTTGCATGTCACCTTTCTTTTATAAAGACACTCTAAATTTTGTAAAACATTGCGCTTTATCAGTGTGTGATTTCGATTACATTATTTTCAAAAGTGAAGCATTTTCACCTGTGAAGAATTTCAAAGCAGCTGGGCTGTGAAAATGACGCACTTCTACAAAACATAATTCAGGTTTAAGAATTAAAATACACGCTTTTTTTAATGACGTCATTCGCATCCGCTAAATCAATCCACTTTTACAATCCAAAATTTCGTCTATAGAAAAGTATGCATATGACGACATTATAGCGGAATAACAGACAATATTCTTGACATAGCCCATATTTTAATTTCAACTTTTTTTTTCAGGTTTTATGAGAAAATGGCAACAAAAAGATACAGTATCTCCTATTTTCGATTATTTTCCGTTTACTTTAAATGACTTTCAATAGAAATGGGGTACTTTTGTTGCCACGATAAGAAAAATGGTATTAAAAATTACAAAAAAATTAATATCTCAAAAATAATTTGAGATACAGCTTTCAAACAAATTGCATTTAAAAGAGCATTTTTTTCCTTATACGACGGTGTAAAGATTTAAAATATGCGATATTTAGAAGTTTAAAAATTTGCAGTAGAGAAAATTGCAAAACAAAAATTTTATTTCAAATTTCAAAGTGTTGCTATTCGCAAAATGACGTATACGTTACGCACAGATATGTTTGTCCTTTATAATATAGATAGATAGATCAGTAAAATAATAACTGAAGCCCATTAAAATGTTTATAAGATGTAACCCTCGAAATTCAATGGAAAATGTTTTTAAATATGGAAATGCCAAAGTGAATTTACATTAAACCTACAAAAATAATAACCTACAAAAAAAAAAAAAAAAAAAAAAAAAAGAAGAAGAGAGAAAAGAAAAGAAAAGAAAGAAAGGACGAAACTGTCTTACAGTAACAACTCCAAAACAATTATTATTTAAAACCATATTTACCGTAACACTATTTCTATTAATTTTAACTTTCACGTTATTGAAAATATTGAACTTTATTCTTATAATGTATGGTTTATTTCAAAGTAAAACAATTATTAACCCATAATCAAAGTAAAAAATCAAGATAAAAATAAACAGTTAAAATTATAATTCTAATCTTTGTAATTACTAAGGAAAAATCGACTAAAATTACATTACTTTCATACAAACGCATTATTTTTTTATTCTTATAAATGAGAACCAATACATTTCAAGTTAAAGATAACGTTCCTTTCACCGGCTCAAACTTTTCATGAGTACTTTTCATGTTTTTGACCCATGTATATTTTAATGCACAATTAATAAATATATTTTCGGTAAAGATCAGTGCCATGTTTGTAATATCATCCTAACAAGCCATGCAATGTATAGCATACTGATCTGGTATGTTATGTATTTTGACAATATTGAATGAGATTTCGAATCTAGATTTGATGAAAGGTAATCGGGATGATAACCGCAAAATTAATTTAGATTAATATGGATTGTGATTTCCTATTCTGGATGGGAATAGAATAATAATTTCCAAGCAGTAAACAACTGAATAGATTTTAATGTCGCTACTTGTTTACATTTCAAAGGCATTATGTTATCAAAACGGAAAATTTAGTTTATTAATTAACTGACTTCTAACAAAGGAGGTTGCACAATTCGCTTTACTATCTACATAAAATGCAAATGCTAATTTCGTTCCGGTTGCTTATAATTTGAATCTTGCTGATTGGATTTTGATGGGCTTACAGTGTTAGTTAGTTAGATCATTTTTCAGGAAAGGTTTTAGTACATTGCATATCGTTCTACGTTGCTCAGTTATAGAATTATGCGGAAATTTCCATAATCAGGTGAACCTGATTATGAAAGATTAGCCTTTATAAAAATTTCTACTGCGCGGATTCTTATGAGACTTTCATTGTTAGTTACATAATTTTTCTTTGATGGTTTTGGTATGTTTCATATTGTTATACCGTTGCTTAATTATAGAATTATTGGTATAAGTTCCTCTATGAGGTGAACCCGATTATGAAAGATTAGCCTTTTAAAACAGTTCTGCTGTACAGATTTTGATGAGATTTGCATTGTTATTTAGATTATTTTTTCAGTGATTGTTTTAGTACATTCTATTCCGTTCTACGAACCTTCGTTATAGAATTGTAGGGAAAAGTTCTTTAATCAGATGAACCTAATCATAAAATATTAGCTTTTCTAAAAAGTTCTACTAGACAGATTTTGATGAGACTTGCATTCTTATGTAAATAATTCTTCATGGGTGGTGTATTTCTTATCGTTTTATTGTCCTTTGCCAAATCCTGTAAATGATCAACTATAAATGTGTTGGCGCTTATCAGCCCAAACTTTGTCTAGCACAGTAGGAAATATAATAGCGCAATGGCGTTCCTATCGTTCTCAGAAATTTTGAAGGACATTCCATTTAAAGATGCATATTTCTTTAAAACACAAGGTCAAATTAACCGATATATTTCGCTTGGTTCTGGGTCCATTTGAAGAAACCTAACAGCGACGCCGGCAAAGTTTGCTGGTTTATATATATTATGTATTAAAGCGCACGAATGTTAGACTTTTGCTCCGATATTGTTGTTATTGTTGTTGTTGGGTTCTGCCTTTTGGTGAATTTTCAAGTTTATAAGGAGTTTAAAAAAAATATCTTTGATGTCATTGCCTACCGCGCGTCAAAATGAGAGATTTTAGCCATAACGGAATATAAAGTAAATGAAGATTAAACGGGTCGAGTAATCCGTTTTTACACTAACACAACACAACCCTCCGTTTGAGCTGAGTTTTGTGTTGATTTCAAGCCGAAGTTTCGGTTTCTATTCCAGAATAACCTGACCAGCGCACACCCAGAAATGAATACTCAGATTTCACGAAATTGCCTGTGTTTTTGACGCAACCGTTTCTTGGGAAATGCTCCGAGCGAATATTTCATCAAATTGATGAAATTACTTTTCTTAACATGCTTGACGATATATATTTCGTCAAAAGAGGGCTGGTGGTGCCATCTATCGAACAGTTTGGAAGTTCCTGAATTTATTGACAGGGGGAAGAAAAAATTCACTTCTCGTTTCCCTCGAGGCGATTCGAACCCGCGGCCTTTGGCGTGAGGGACCGTTGCTCTTCCAAACTCGCTATTGGGGACTTGAATAGATGTTCTTTTACATTGATGTAATGAATTCTGCTGCGTGTTTATATTTTTATAAGGTAGATTGTAATTTTATCGGTGCTGCTATATTTTCTGAAAGTTTTAAGTAAGGCTAATTTTTTATTATGGTTTTTTCATGGTCAATGAAAAATTATAATATGGCTTGGTTAAATAATTTATTTGTGAAATTTTCTTTGCTCAATTAATGATTAGAATATGGTCTGGTTAATTTGTTTCTCACAAATAACGAATTGTGAAGTGCATATTGCGTGAGATTTTATCGCTTTGAGTTGGTGGATAAGATTTTAACACTTTACTGTTTATAAAGGGGAGAGAGATCAGTTATGTTTATTTTTAATTTGATTCAAAACAGAATATGCTTCTTAAATAAATTAAAAAAAAAGATATCCTGGAAGTTTGAAATTTTACTGACCAAATTTTCTTTTTGAATGAAGAACGCAGGAAATTTATTCTTTTCCAATTAAAATATAACGAACAACAATAAATAAATAAAAATAATAAGCATTCCTAAAAAATTTTAACAGCTAAAAAAATAACTAATAAAGGAACAATAACTACCTATATTTCAGTATTTTCTGAAAAGCACTAAAAAGTGCTGTTTTAGAATAAATTATTACAGGACTAACATAAACAAACAAATATATGCTTGCTAAAATCGCACGATGTGAGGAGGTACAGCAACTGTTTCCTTAAAATGCATTGAGTCTTATCGTAATTGAGGTAAAACTTTCGTCAAGTATTTGAGAGTTTACGTTTCGTTAAAAGTCACTTGATTTTAATAGGAAATAATCGTCGAAAACGACGAAATACAGCTCAAGGATTGCTGAATCGTCAAAAGTGAGAATTTTATTTGTGAGAGTGCGCAAGTCTATAAGGTTGATAACAGTAAAGAGTTGAAACAAAAACACGAAGGTGGGAAATAATCCATAAAATTTTGTTTCACTTTCTCTATCAAAATTACTTGTTATCGAATATTGTGTATATGAATCGGATTTTGTGTTTGAAAATTATTATTTTAAAGGTAATTTCCATTATAGAGTTGGAATCATATAGTTTAAAATTTCTTTCCTTTACAAAGATTGCTTAATGTCTATACTTTTGCCACGTTAAAAATCAAACCGTTTTCTAGAAATGGAGTTGAGAAGTAGCATATTATTTTGCTGTCAAGCTTTCTTTGTCTCAGATTTTCGCCTTTGCACATCATGCAAACTATCCGGTCAACCGGAGGTTTTGAAAAATACCGCGGATGGGAAAACGTTACCTTATGGACAACATGCCCGAGTCTACCTCACAATAAATGCTCATATATCATCACCGTGTCTGTCTCTTTAATTTTTTCTTTATGATGCAAAGATGAAAATATGTGAGAAAAAAAGATTGACAGCAAAATAATATGCTGCTTCTCAACTCTATTTCTAGAAAACGGTTTGATTTTTAACATGGCAAAAGTATAGACATTAAGCAATCATTGTAAAGGAAAGAAATCTTAAAATATATGATTCCAACTCCATTATGAAACTTACTTTTAAAATAATAGTTTTCAAACTCTAAATTATTCATATTCGATAACAAGTCGATGGCGTTACTATCAAAGCGACGTGTCTCTTAATATGTTTTATTTTCACCCACAGCAGCGGCAGCAGCCAAGAAGCAGTCAAACGAAAGTCAGTTCAAATTTTCACCCCAGGTAAAGTTTCTTTTTTTTCACATAAATAATCTTTTCTGATTTCTTTCTAAGTTAAAGTTACACTTTGGTGAGAATACCAATCTAAAAGATCTTTTTTTAGAGTTTATTTCCTATCTGCTGTATATATAAAAAAAATATTAACAGAATATTTTGATACTATGATCAAAAACCAAAATGGCGGTATGTAGCTAGTTGGCCCATTTAATCCGGGGCATGGTGGTCCACCTCTTCGAACGCCTTCTTTAGTCCCTGACTCACCAGATTCTCATACAGGAAATGAAAAGAAAACTTATGTCCAATAAAAAACTTCACTTCAACCAAAAACTCCAACTATTTCTACAACACAAATAAATACCGCAGAAAACTACAGATAATGCTCTGCATCTAATGTCCTGTCATCTGTAGCAGCAGTCACGGTTCCAACATCAGACGGTCTGAAACTTTGTGATAAAGTTGACCGAAATATATTTTTTCATCCTCTGTATCTTTTGCATACTAAATTAAAATTACATTTGATATGTTATGTGTTTTTTCTTGGCATTTCCGCTAGTAATCCGAAAATCAAATCGATTTGGAAGGCCAACCTGCGCCGTTCGATGGAGCAGGTTGGCCCGATGTCCTTCTGAGCTTCATATAGAAACTATTAATTAATATAATAAATTCTGTCTAAAGCGAAATCGATCGAGATCAAGAAAATTTTCCGAAGTAGACATTATTCCGATTTTGACAAATTTTACTCTATGTCTATGGATTCGCAGGGACTTGAAAATCTTTCCGAGTTAGACAGATTTCCGTCTTACACAAAGTCCGCCTTACAGAGTGTTTACTGTATTTATCAAATTTTCTCATGTTGGGTTATCTACCCTACATTCGAAATCTCCCACGAACATTTTAACTCTATATGAATCATTTTTCTCGCGTATTTACGGTGATTCTAAACATATTTTACATACAGCGTTTTTGTAGCAAAAAAATACATGATTCAAATGATTTTATGCGTATATTTGGTATTTCTCAAAATAATTTCCACACCAAACACTATAAAATAAGACAAATGTATCTTAATCTATCAAAGTATAATCTATCTTAAAACCACACACGGAAATGTGCATTAGCCTCCTTTGAGTCACCTACGATTCGAAAAAACATTCTTTATCTTTCGAAAGGTCAGAAACCACGAAACAATTTCGTAATTTAAAGAAGCATAAAACAAAAGTTTCTTTTGCTGCTGCTGACTTTCGAAAACTTTTCTGAGTATTTGCTACAGCGTATTATTTATAGAACATATGTTTGTTTGGTGTTTGGTATGTTTCGGATGCTATCAGTACCCAAGTAAACATTTTCATGTTTAACAAGCATGTTTTACAGATAAACGTAATACATTGACAGCATTAACATTAACATTAAAATTAATATTATTCTGTTACTCTTGCATGTACAAATTCAGTTACACAGCTGAAATTGTTTAATTGAAAATGGATAGCATCCTAAAAACCAATAGTGCGATTTGAAAAAACTAATTATTACACTCTAAAAACTACACGGGAACGTTTATTAAAGTCAGTTGCAGCAAAAGACATTTTGTTTTTATTAATGCTTCTTTAAATATTGACGTCTGATGCTTCTAAAGATAAAGAACGCTTTTCAAAATCGTGAATAATATGTAAGAGGTTACTGCATATTTTCGTTCATGGTTATAATACATTTTCATAATTTATATAATAAAA
Source organism: Maratus speciosus (assembly GCA_963932465.1). Classification (NCBI taxonomy): domain Eukaryota; kingdom Metazoa; phylum Arthropoda; class Arachnida; order Araneae; family Salticidae; genus Maratus; species Maratus speciosus. The sequence goes on from OZ010800.1 coordinate 429,960,729, forward strand.
TTATTTTTTTAAGTCTAATCATAAAATGTTAGATGATTCAGACGATTTTTTGTGTATTTCTAGATATTTTAAAAGCGTAATAAAAAGTACAGTTAATCCAGATAATTTTAACTAATAAGAACATCTTAAGAATATAAGTTGAAGTTGGTGTGAAACAATAAGAACTAAAAGGTTCTTCTTAAAACACCATCAAAAAATTTTCATTACGCTAGGCCTTTTGAAAGATCTTAATCTTTGTTCGTCAGGCGCAAGGAAGATGTACTTCTACTATGAAAGCAGCAGTAAGACTGAAATGAAAGATAAAGGAAAGGAAACAAGCTGAAGAAACAGCCAATAAGAAAGTATAAATAAACAAACAATAAGAAAGCAGAAGACAAGAGCCAATCGCAGAATTTTATTTCATGTGTTGTCATATTTTTATATATGTGTGCATTTTCCTTTTATTACAATTTATTTTTAAATTTATTTTATTTTATTTTTATTTATTTATTTATTTATTTATTTTCCAATTTTCATCCTTACCCCCCTTCTATTCTGCGTTCTTTTGTTTTGATTATACTCTTCTGTGATTGGCTGTTGTCTTCTGCTTTCCTATTGACTGTTGATTTCTGCTTTCCTATTGGCTATTTCTTCAGCTTGTTTCCTTTCCCTTATCGTTCATTTCAGTCTTGCTGCTGCTTTCATAGCAGAAGCACGTCTTCCTTACGCCTGACGAAGAAAGATTAAAAACTTCGAAAGGCCTAGTTAATTTAAATTTTTTGATAATGTTTTAAGAAGAACCTTTTAATTCTTAAGAACATCTTATTCAACTTTTACTAAATTCTTAAGGGCACAAAAATGTAATACAATACTTATCTTCGTATCCAAGGTTTTCCTTCGTTTATGAAAAGTTCAACTTTCCAGCTCATTTTCAGTTCATTTTTTAATATTAACTTTTAAATATTCCCATTTTTATAGCTTAATTTTAATTTTAAATGTTTTTTATCCAATTTTTTCAAAATACCAGTGGTAATCGGATGACTTCTATTGTTTCAGATAAAAGACAAATAATAAAAAATATTTGTGACACGTAGCTTTTTTCATTTGTATTCATAAAAATTCATATTTATTTCGACATAACGAGAATATTGTCTATTGGATTTATTTTATCATTATGCATTATAACTTTATTTTTTTTTTCATTGCAATTAAATAGAATATATAATTTTGTTTGAATATACTGTGATTGAGCGTAAAAGTACGTATATAAAGTATGTTTGAAAAGTTTGCGCCGGTGACGCTATGCCTAGCTTGAATCTATTTTTACATTTACAAAACCAAGGAGAAAAATTGATATGATTGTGTCCATATGACGTATATTTCACTACTTTTTTATTTCTTAATTCAAAAGATTACCATCGGAGTCTTTATGGATCGTTGAACTGTTTCAGAAATGTAATATTGAGTAAAAAGATATCTTCATCTTTTGTAATTGTAGAAATCATTTGTCATTTTTAAAATGTGCTTTTCTACAATTAGTCCAGGCAATAGGGAATTTTACCTAGCAAAATTAATGGTAGTTCTGGAAATTGGCTTACTTTGTGTTTTTTGGGTCGCTGAATCCGAATTTGTAACTTCCCACCAAAATTTCTCCCGGCAACCCCCCCCCCCCAAAAAAAAAAAAAAAAAAAATTTGGTAAAAAGCCCCCCAAAAAGGTTTTTATTTAAAAAAGTCAAATTCTTTTTATTGTTTTAGGGGAAAAGTATCTAGAAATTCAGAAAGTAGACAAAATTTGCAACAAATTAGATGTATGACATTATGACTTAGGATGAAGGGGAAGGGGGGCTCTGCCTCGGAACATGCGCGTGGTGCTGCGTGGACTTAGTTGCGCAATTCCACTTAACCACTCACACGTTTACATTCGCCTTCTCATCTTCCCTCCGAACTTTCCTTATAAGGTTTACTTTAAGTTTTTTGGGTCGCTGAATCCGAATTTTTAACTTACCCCCAACATTTTCCCCCCCGAAACCCCCCCCCCCCCCCAAAAAAAAATAGTTGTTATTAACTTAAATTTCTTATTGTTTTAGGAGAAAAGCATTACGAAATTCAGAAACTAGACAAAATTTGCAATAAACAGGATATATAACATTATGACGTAGGATAAACGGGGAGAGAGGGAGCTGCCTCGGGACATTCCCCGCGCGCTTTTCTCAAAAACCAAATGTTTTGAAAAAATCCATTTTTTGGGGGGTTGCCGGGTGACATTTTGGTGAGAAGTTACAAATTCGGATCCAGCGACGCAAAAAACATAAAGTGAGTCGAAATCCAGAACTAGTATTAATTTTTCCAGGTAAAATCCCCTATTGCCTGGACTTCATATCTTAGTGCACGTAGCGCCACAGTGCATGTTCAGAGGCAGCTCTCCCCCTCCCCGTTCATCCTACGTCATAATATCATATATCCTATTTGTTGCAAATTTTGTCTAGTTTCTGAATTTCGTAATGCTTTTCCCCTAAAACAATAAGAAATTTAAGTTAAAAACAACTATTTGGGGGGGGGGGGGGTTCGGAGGGGGAAATTTTGGGGATAAGTTAAAAATTCGGATTCAACGACCCAAAAAACTTAAAGTAAACCTTATAGAGAAAGTTCGGAGGGTTGATGGGAGGGCGAATGTAAACGTGTAAGTGGTTAAGTGGAATTGCGCAACTTAGTACACGCAGCACCGCGGCGCATGTTCCCAGGCAGATCCTCCCTTCCCCTTCATCCTAAGTCATAATGTCATATATCTAATTTGTTGCAAATTTTGTCTACTTTCTGAATTTCTAGATACATTTCCCCTAAAACAATAAAAAGAATTTGACTTTTTTAACAAAAACCTTTTTTGTGGGGCATTTTACCAAAATTTGTTAGGGTTGCCGGGGGAAATTTTGGTGGGAAGTTAAAAATTCGGATTCAGCGACCAAAAAACATATAGTAAGCCCTTTTTCCAGAACTACCATGAATTTTGCTAGGTAGAGCCCCTATACGGTCTCTATTGCCTGGACTAAATATAAACATTTCAATAATAAAATCTCCATTCTGTTTGTTTATATGAAGTCTTATGAAAATGAAACACAGTTAAACATTCCGTCATTTTGGACGGGTGTTATGTGCTAATCTCAGTATATTAATAGTAAAAGAAGAGTTTGGAAATTTTGTAATCTAAATTATCCGCAATGAAATTACAAGTTAATTTCATGTAATTGATTATAGTTACACACATTCAAACGCAGAAACTTCGTCAAGTAATGGGAAAGGGCGTGGTTCCGGCCACAGTGCTGCAAGAATTTTTTACGACATGTAATTTTTATCTATAATTAATTACATGCAATTAAATTGTAATTACATTGCACATAATTTCAATAACAAATTTGTCAAACTCTGAGTAAGAGTATGAGTCGGCAACAACATAAAAATGTCTAGAAATAATACAAGGAGATATTGTACCAGATTTGAATACATTATAATGTTTCAAGAACCCTATATTCGACGCATAACGCGCAGTACAAACAAACGCATTTAAAAACAGAAATTTTATTTAATAAAATACGTGTTATTGCTGTCTCGTACCGTTTAATTTTACTTAACAAAATTTCTGATTCTAAATACTTTGCTTGATTCGCGCCGTTACATCCTGAGATATGCGGTAAATCCTTTGCTTCAGAAAAATTAAACATGTGTTATTTCTAGCGTTATAGTTTTAATCGGCTGAAATAGCAATAGAATTAAAATCATTAAAAACCCAAAAAAAATTTCTAAAACGAATATGGTATAAGTGATAAAGATACTTACTTATTATCCGGACCAGGCGGACAGATCGCCAAAAATGGTTGTCAATCGCCAATTTTTTTTTATCGTTGCCAATCGTCAATCGTGTTCAAAAAGATAATTTAATGTACATTTAATAAATACATATTTTTTAAATGATAAATAATATAAAAACAAACTAAAGTAATACAAACCAGTAATTTAGTATACATTTAGTAAATATGTAATGTAAGATCAAATTGACGCTTTTAGCAATAAATGATATTAACGATGGTAATTTTCTTTCTGGTTGTTGTTATGCCCACTAGAATAAATATAATATAAATACAGGATGTCCCTAAATTCATGGTGCATAAGTTAGGGGGTGATAGAACTAGAACACAACTAGACAAGCATAAATCAATATACAATCCATGGTCGGAACACAAGTCGTAAAAAGCTAGAGCGCCGAAACATACTGTGGCACAAAATGAAGAAAAAGAAGATAAACAGCGGTGGAATGAAAGGAAAAGGATGATCTGAAGAAAAACATTTTATTCGACAAAATGAAAGTAAACAACACCTACATCCCTCATCACAGCAACTGCTCAAAATTGCGGCCGCCAACAGTAACGCAGGCTTTACACCGTCAGTGACCACCGTACATTGACGGAAACACCAAGCATCTCTCGTATGGTGTCAGTAGCTACGGATATCCGGGCCAACAAGGTCTTCAACGGAATCTATGGGACCATAATCGCAGATAAGGCCCTTCATGTGACCCCAGAAGAAAAAGTCCAGGCATGACAAATCGGGTGAGCGTGCCGGCCAGTTGATTGGTACAACCTTTGGGCTTCCCTTGCATTGCCGTCTGCCGCTCCGTACATGTAATGCATCTCGGCCTTCTCCTGATTTGAGTACACATCCATCTCATCGATGATCCACAGAACGAATGAAGACAGCTGCGGTGAATAACTTTCTTAATGCGGTCGCTGGAAGGCGCCCTCTAGCGCTTTACGGCTTGCGATCCCATCATGGATTGTATGGTGATTTGTTCTTGTCTAGTTGTGTTATATCACCCCTTAACGTGTGTACCATGAGTTTAGGAACACCCTGTATATTGTAGCAATGAATATAATATACTATATCTATATCTATGCTATACAGCATTATATAGTTATAGGGGAGATTAGGGACGGTTGACCATACGGGTGGCTTGACCCACCCATCAATTTTCATATTTAAAAGAATTTCAGAGTTTTATCAATAGGTATCAGCCAAAGCTACTGGAATACTCAAACAACATAGAGATAATCGAAATAGGTGTGAAAAAAAATCAATTGTGAGGCGTTTTCAACCTAAAAGTTGTGTTTTTTAGAAATATTTTGTAAGCATTTTTCAAATAAATTATATCACAGAAATTTAAGTAATTAAGTTTAAAGTATTGCCGAAATATCCAACTTTCATTCCAGGTATAAAGACTGTACAGTAAGTTAGGCTTAACATAACAATGTGGTATTCTTTAGAAAAGGTCCATGTAGGGAGGCTTGACCCTGTCAATGTGAGGAAGGGTTGACCAGATGCTCAAGGCTCCCATAATTAAGTGCTTTTGGGAATCTTTTTATTATACGCTGTGCATAATGAAAAGTTAATGGTATATACATAAAAGAATGTAAATTTATTCTGTAAAGCTTCAGTAAAATGGTGTGATGGAAAAAAAAATGTTTAAAACTGACTATAGAAAAATGTGAAAAATTGCTAAAAAATGGGAAATTCATAGGAACTTTTTTCCATTTAAATATTCCTTACAATAGGTAAATAGAAACAGTGGTAAAGACTAGAAAGGACTAGAAAAGATGAAAGCAGCAGTCTTAACCCTTTGAGGGGCAGTGGTATGTTTACAAAATCACTTAATTTTAATTACGAAACATCACAATGACACCAGAATTTTGCAAAAATCTTTTCCATTTAATAATTATGTGAAATATAGCTTTTTCTTATTTCCAAATAAATCTGTTCATAAATTCCGGTGCCAGTCATTTATTTCAACATTTTAGTTCTGAAAGTGCTTTGCCCCTTAAAGGTTTAAATCATGTTAATGATAAGTTACGTTCTCATGCGGTTGCAAAAGAACATAGCCTCGATCGAAAAACTTTAGGAAGGTATGTAGAAACATTTTACCAGGATAAATACAGTGAGATGAAGCCCAACTATGTGACAACTAGAGTTGTCAGATCGAGTGTCACAAAAAATGGAACAAGGAGATAAAAAAAAAGCGGAACAGTGGCTCCTAAATCCGGACATAATAACATGAAACACTATTGCCTTAAATGTTAAAATTTCCTTTTCCCTGCTTATGATGAAAAATCATATATTGATAATTAATGTACTCAAAATCAAGTTTGTTCCTATTTACATATGAATAGATTTTAAGATTTATGAGAGCACAAATAATTTAACGAAAACGTTAAATTATTTGTGCTCTCATAAATCTTAAAATCTATTCATTTACTGTCTAATATAACTTTATTATCTCAGCTAAAAAGCTCTCTTTCATAATATTATTTCCTGTCAAAAATAAATATTTGGCTAAGGTACTTTCCTTTTGCATTTCGTTAATCTTTGCAAAATCTTTATGATAAAAATTAAACAGCTGTCACTATTTAATCGAAATAAGAACAAGTAAATAAATTACCGAAAGATTTATTGCTTATTTCATACAATCATTATAAAACATTTTTTTATCCGTTACCTATTGCCAGATTGACGTCATTGGATGTTTGAATTTTATTTGTAGAAAAGCTAACGATTGTTAGATTGTGTATTGGGGTGGCTCGATACGTTATATGATGTCAGGACTTCTCTACTAACCTTCGAAATGTAAAGTCGAAGAAATTGCTCGTGTAAGGGGACAACCTCGCTTTACGTATCTCTTCACAATAAACTTAATTGTTTCCATGGATATTTTTTGAATTTTATGCCTCCTATTTATTACTCAGCTTAGTTTCATCGGGATGAGAATGCTGGAGTTCTTGCTACTTAAGTTTTTCGCAATGTACACCCTGTTTTTGATCACGTGTCATAATTTTTAGTAAAATTCCACCACACCATACTGCTGTACAATTATACCTGCTCAGACAAAATCCTGTTTAAAACAAAATTTTTCTCCTCTGACTTGCGATTACGTCTAACAGGTTTGTTTAAACCTCATATTTTTAAAAATGTATTTTATAATAATTAAAGCATGTAGAATAAAGTTATTTTGCTTTTTTAAACTGATTTTATTTCTCTTCACAAATAGTGCAATATAAAACAAAGTGGATCAAACCTCCCATATAGTGGGTCAACCCTCCCATATATGGAGAGTCTTGACCCATTATTTTTTCATGATTAAAATCAATCATTTTTCAAATTTCTTATATGTTACACTTATGTAGTAATTTTATTTTGATAACTGATTGTATAACGAATAAAATTATATATACAACTTTATTCTGCGTTCTCTATTTAAAAAATAAAAAAACATTTTGTAAAAAGTGGGTCAACCCTCCCTAGTCTCCCCTACATGTATAAATACTTTTGCCACTGCCTTTAATATGGTAACTAATATAATACGCACTGCAAAATAAAATAAAATAAAGAGGATTACTGTAATTTATATTTTTGATACTATTGTTTGCACAGTGAATATGACCTGGTCCGGATAATACATACTAAGTACCGGGATAAATTCCCCAGGCTTCTTTTTTTTTTCGAGAAATATAAAAAACTTTTTCTACACGTTATTGATATTCTTTAAGTTAGGTGGAAGGTTACGTGGGGCAACTGGGCCATTAATTTTACAGTGTGGCTCTGGAGATTCTGGCAATTCAGATTTCCAAATGCTAATGTCGATTTGAATTAAAATCTGAGCCTTTGTAAATGTATTTAGTTAGGTTCACTCTATTAGGCAGAAATTTTCAAAATAACATTTTTAATGTTTAAAAATTAAAACAATATATTTCTTTTTTCTTTCTTCATGGGTCCAGTTACCCCATAAAATGGGGCAACTAGACCAGGTAGGTCTGTGTTCCACACGCGTTTGTTTTTTTATTATAATGGGGTATCAGGTCTTGTTCGAAAAATTGTAAGTAACTTTTAAAAAAATTAAACCAGGCAGATCATGTAAATTATACACTAACTAAAAAGCATTGTAAGGGAAACCTTTGCTGTCAAGGTGTCTAAAACAAGCAGCAAATGTGAAATTATTAGGTTTATTTATACAAAAAACATAAAAATTAAGTAAGTACTTATGTACTTTAGTATAGGTAGTACACTGTAAATTAAAATGTCTGAAATTCAGACATATGTGTGTCTTAAATGGAGTGTTCAATTTTCAGACATTTTAAAATGTCTGAATTTTTCAGACGCCTGCATGCATCTGAATTTCAGACATTTCAAACGTCTGAATCCCATCCATGTTTGACCACCTTTCATTTCTCAGCAATAGCCCATTTTTTCACCCTTTTTTCTTTTTTTTCTTTCTAAGCATTATACACTGAAAAAAAAAAATCCGTTAACATGTGCCAATCGAAACGCCGCCAGTGCAATTTACGTATTTTAATGGAAATTATCTTCCGTAAATTTCAGAGAAATTTCAGTATTAAAATAATAATAATAATAATAATAATAATAATCCTTTCAAGGGTAACCCACACAAATCTAGGTCGCGCACATTCTACAGGATTTATTTATATAATTCCCATTACTCCAGGATTTGTCACTCACCACGTCGCGGGATCGAGCTCGGGGCCTCTTGCTTACAATGACAGGATCTTATCCATTCGGATATGCCTTCACGTGATAGCCCTGCAAACATTGCTATTTATGAAGTGCATGAAATGTATTTTACAGTCGTGGTCATTTTTTGTTCTAATCTAGTATAATTTTAAACGTTTTACAAATTTTCTTTCTGGAATTTTGAGTATTTAGCTTTTAACTTTCATGCGTTATAAGGCCAGAACAACGCTTTTTTTTATTTTGACGGAGAAATTTTTAGAACACAAATATTATTGTTTTATACAGAGGCACTTACTTTTGAAATATTAAAATATTTAAAATGTTTTAACAATGTATGTTTATATACATTATATTGCCATTAATGACCGGCAACTTTCAATTTTAGACATTTTGTCGTATATTTAGAAATATACTTGACAGATTCTTCTGGAATTTCAGGATTGAAAAGAACAGGTATGACCTCATATTTAGCAATGTCGATTTGATAAGGTGGGCAATTAGGGGGCCAGCAAAAAATCAAAGAAAAAAAAACAATACTTGGGATCACCCTGTAAAATAAAATGCACGAAATGATCTATCGCTACCGAATATAAATAAACAGACATTGTGAAATATGTGTATTCGTCTGTGTAAGAATAGCACGTATATTAATAGAGATATAGCGATTTATTTAAAAAAATTAAAAACTTCTTGCATGTTTTTTGCTTATAACATGCAGGGTTTTCAACCAAATTTAACGCCAGTTTCAGACAAATTGACAAAATATAGTAGAAACAATATAGTGCAATTGGAATATAACTATATTAAATATTTTAGGAAATATGAGCAGTTGTATGAAATAATTTTTATCTGCGCATGCGCGAACGATAACAAGGATCATTTTACATAATTTAATAGTCAACTCTATGGAGCAACTTATTAAAAAAATCTAGTTAAATATCGTAAAAATTCAGAAAGATATCGGCGTTAGAGTGAGCAAATTTTTAGTTGTTCTCTAAAAGCAGCTGAATGATAAGGGATTTTCCACAAATTGTCATTTTAAATTTAATTTTTTTTTAATTTTCATTTTTTATTGATGCTTTAGTTCTTCTTCGATAACTACCAGAACGAGACTATACCATGATCAAAAGAAGTATCAAAATCGAAGCATTTTTTCCAAATCTACTCGTTGATACTCACTAAATACTAACTTTTTTCTTAAAGTCAATTAATAAAAAATGACAATTTGTGTTAAATCCCTTATCATTCAGCTGCTTTTAAAGAACAACTAAAAATTTGCTCACTTTAACGCCGATATCTTTCTGAATTTTTACGATATTTGACTGGATTTTTTTAGAGTTGACTATTAAATTATGTAAAATGATCCTTGTTATAGTTCGCGCATGCGCAGATAAAAATATATCATACAACTGCTCATATTTCCTAAAATATTTAATATATTTATATTCCAATTACACTATATTGTTTTTACTATATATTGTCAATTTTTCTGAAATCGGCGTTAAATTTGGTTGAAAACCCTGCATGTTATAAGCAAAAAACATGCAAGAATCTTTTAACTTTTTTAAATAAATCGCTATATCTCTATTAATATATGTGCTAGTCTTACACAAAAGAATACACATATTGCACAATGTTTGTTTATTTATATTCGGTAGCGGTAGATCATTTCGAGCATTTTATTTTACAGGGTGATCCCAAGTATTATTTTTTTCTTTGATTTTTTATTGGCCCCCTAATTGCCCCCCTTAACACATCGACATTGCTAAATATGAGGTCATACATTTTCTGTTTAATCCTGAAATTCCAGAAGAATCTGTCAAGTATATTTCTAAATATTCGACAAAATGTCTAAAATTGAAAGTTGCCGGTCGTTAATGGCAATACAGTGCATATATACATCAATCTCTTAACATTCGCAAGTTTTGATTATTCTCGAAATAGAACATTTCACGAAAAACATTTCAACATTCGCGAATACTTAATTTGGTTATTCGCGAATTTTGTTTTGAAAAGAATATTTTTTACAAAGTAAATTCGCTTTCTTTTACCAATTTCGTAAACTGTTAGGCAAATGACAGCTCTGTAATGATAGCCTAAGTTTAGAGAATTTCAGCCCTTGTATTGAGGCAAAATGCATATCGGCAATTCTACATGAATTTAAAAATGAATCAGAAAATAAGCAGTTTGGATTTGAATACACCCTTGTGACCAGGGATCGATTTACGAATTTCGGGGCCCCGGGCACAGATGCTTACGGGGGCCCCTTTGCGCCAATGCTTAAAAAAGGCTTGCGTAAAAAAAAAAAAGGAAAGAAAGAAAGTAATTACTAAGATAACTACTACTGACTTTAATAATTACTTTAAAATATCCATTAAAAATTTAAAATTTGATAATCATTAATTTACTTTAAGGGGTCTCAGGACTCTTAAAATTGGAAAAAAGGAAAAAAAGAGATTTTTTTCAACATCTAATATCTTAAAATGTTTTTGATTTTAAGACACAATTTTATTTGGAATAAAATATATAAGTATGTTCTTTCATTTCATGTATTTAAAAAATTATAAGATGCAGAATTAGCATTTACAGGGGGCTCCAAACTGTTAGATATTTGACGAGCAAAAAATCGGTATAACAGCTTACGCGCACGATTACAAAATAAGTATTACAACTAGAATGAAAATTTTGGTGCCTACTGATACTTCAGATTATAATAATTACCTTGAACCTAAATAAATTTGTATTTAAAGCTTTTTTATATTTTTAATACAAAGTTGTATTTAGCTAATGCAAAACTAATTTCAACAGTATAATCACCTAAAAAATATTGTTTTGAACAATGAAAAGGAAATTTTAGGTTCAGTTTATACAGACAAACATGAAACATATGTTTTGAAAATTTCATGAAAAATATTCATAAGTTTTTGAGATATCGTGCGCGTTATGCCCAGAAACGTCATTTGGAGAAAAAAGGCTTCAAAGTTTCCGAAATGACGCTTCAGCTATTGAACGTGTATAAATGTAAAAGCCATAACTTCAGTTCTAATAGGAATTTCAAGGAAACATTTATATCAAAATGTTCCGAAAAGAAAGGAGTTTAACGTCTAAAAAAATTAAAATTTCGAAAATTTTAAAGCTTTAAGAGTCCTGAGACCCCTTAAATAATTATTTCATAATTATGAAGTTTAAATGGGCAGACGTTTTATAATGTATTATACGGAGCTGATTATCTTTTACTTGCTAGCCCCTCCTATTTGGGACGGACTTATCCATTTCCTATGCTAGTATATTTGAAATGATAAAGTATGCAACAACTAATAATAAATTTTACGCAATACGAAGCTACAATTATTTTAAATATTAGGGACTTGGCTGCCTACGAGCTACGCTCACCAACTCCCAAATAATCAGACGAGAACAGGAACAGGATTAAATAAGAATTAAAAATACAATACATTTCTAAGTTATAAAGAATTAAAGAAAAAAGAAAATATTCAATAAATAATAAAGTATTTAAATACGGATGTTTCAGACAAAACATACAATTTATAAAAATACAATCGAATGTAGAATGAAATGTAAAAATCCACCAGATGTTAAATTTACATCATATTTTGGAGAATAAGGTAAGCTTCAGCAGTATTTGGGGGACCCTGAAAATCAGGAGCCCTGCGCCTGTGCCCCGAATGCCCTGCCGTAAATCAGGCACTGCTTGTGACCCTTAATAAATATATTTTTGCGTTTCAATATCTTTTCTCAATTAAAAAAAATTATACACGTCAAGTAGCGCCACTTTTTTTAAACTAAATATGAGATCTATGAGATCGCCTGGTAACAAATCTTACGAAAATAATTTTGTCAAGTTTCTAAAAGCCGATTTATTTTAAAATGTAAAATATGAAATCATTAAATGCGTAATACTGAACTGTTTAATCAGCTTTGTATATAAATATATTAATTTTTCATTTAAGACAGGATTCTGTTATCGACAAATAAAACATTATCATCTTAACTATAAATCCAAGGCCGAAACTAGCCTTTTTTTGCACTCAGGGAAAACATGGATTTTAGTGTCCCCTCCTCCGCAAAATATATTTACAAAGAGAATTTTACTAATTTTCTAATAACCGACTTATTTTAAAATTTAAAATAAGTAATCATAAAATATCTAATACTAAACTACGTAATCTGTTTTTTCAAATATTGATTCATTGAAAACTTGAAAACGGAATGTAAAAAAAAAATCCGCTTTATACCTGATACTTATGCAATATCATCCTTAGATTCTTCTATGCTTTGGCATACGAATTTAACAATATCGTGCTAAACATAGACGTAAGAAAAATCGACAAACAAAACCTTCATTTGGCGCCCCTTCGTTGCGCCGGAGCACAATGCCCCCCCCCCCCCTGCCCCTCTCCTTAGATTCGACCCTGTATAAAACATTAGCTAGATGCTGAAAATTATCTATCCAATAGAAGACAGTTAATTGCAATTTTTGTAGCAAACAAAAAAAATCTTCATTTTGCGCCCTTCTCGCTTTTCATTATGGCGCCCGGGACAGACGCCACCTCTACCTCCTCTAGTTTCGGTCCTAGTTTGATTTAAATAAATACATCATGTTATATACGTGACTTTAGATGGTGGTTGAAATATGTGGATTTTTCCTTAAAAGGTTTATTATATTTTATTTTTATAAATATGAAAAAAAAAAAAAAAAAAAAAAAGTTTTCTGGAATTTACGGAGGAAAATGTACCTTAAAATACGTAAATTAGTAGCACAATTTTCATATTTTAAGGGATATATTTTTAAAGTATATAATGCTTACAAAAAAAATGGCTGCTGATTGTCGAACATGCAGGTTTCAAACATGTCTGCGATTCAGACGTTTGAAATGTCTTAAATTCAGACGCATACACGCGTCTTAAAAATTAAAACACCTTAAAATGTCTGAAAATTGAACACTCCGTTTTAAGACACTTATATGTATGAATTTCATACATTTCAGTTTACAGTCTTTATGCTATGATCATAGTAAGACACTTAAGTATTTTAATTTCAGACACCTATGATATCTGAAATTCCATACTCAGACACTTAAGTGTCTTAATTACTTTTTCAGTCACATATGTGTCTGAATTTAAGACGCATCTATTTGCAGTTTAAGTATTAAAGTTACATGGGTATTTTAGAAAAAAAAAATATAAACAAGATAAATCTGTGAACGAACGGGTACGTAAGTACTTAAGTATCTCATTCTCTCTTTTTTTTTACTTCAGTGAAAGTTCGATAAGTCCAATAAATCTGTACAGAAAGTAACCATGTTTTTTATACCAAACAGAAATATGTTTTATTGGTTTCTATAATTTTCTAATAATGTCACTTTTCTTATGTGCGCCCATTCAACTGTATCTTAAAATTTCGAGTTTTGGCTACCTCACATAAGAAATTTGGTTTGACACCCACCAACATGGTTTTTTTTTTAATTTATTATGTAATTTTAATAAGGTATTATATAGTTTCCTTCATTGCAAGCAAATATACTATGGAGAAATTAATTTCCCGCAGTAAGAGAAACTCCTAAAAATTATTTATAACTGTTGAGGTAACGGGATCCCACATGGTCCAGTTACCCCTGATACATGTCCCAGTTACCCTATTCGTGAAACATTTATTGGGTAACAGGAGCACCGACCTTACATGTGAAACATGAAGTAAATACGTGTAGATACCTAATAATATTAATATATTTATGTGTCTAATCTTTAAATAAAAATATTATTTAATAAACGTACTTACAGTTTTTTAATAAAAAGCCGAAATAGTTCAACCAAATCGACGTTGTTTGTAAAAAAAGAACCTAAATGCAATCTATCGCAGCAAAGACAGAGTTATGACTGAGTTGACGCACGTTGCTTTAAGAAGTAGAGAAGGGCGTGCAATGTTGACAAAAGCTAAAATTTAAAAGACATCAACGGTTTTTTATAAAATAGCCCATGTCCCAGTTACCCCAACTTACCTTATATGTTTTAAAATGAGATTATTGTATCATGTATTCTACAGTTTTAAATTACAAAACACTATCTTTCGTAACATACATAATTTTTCCAACATAAATTTAAACATCTCTAATCTTTAGGCTGCACAAATGGCATTATTTTAAAAGGGGTATTGAATTAAATATTATTGTACATTTAGAAAAATATTTCATTTCATTAATAAATGCTGACGATTATTCTCGGAAATATACAGTGTTGCATTCCAAAACCCTCCAGGATAACGTTAAAAAATTATATAAGTTGAATGTCTTCAGATGTAAGAAATCAAAGATTAAAAAGTATATATATATATGATCTTTACACGATTCAAAATTAGATTTGTCTTTTTTAAGGAGAAAAAAAAAATGTCGAGCAAAAAATAATATCTAATGCAACTAAAGAAATTAATACAATTTAATTAAATTTGGAATGCGAATGTTAAGCAAATCATCTCCGGATGATTTTTTCTTGATTAAATTTATTAATAATAAAATGCATAAAATCTTATTTATTCATGATTAAAATTTCTTTTTATTTCTCAATTAATTAATAGTGATGAAGAGTCAATCTGAAAACGTTTGTTTTTTTAATTGCTTTATTTTATACAAAGTGCTCTAAACAATTTGTTTTTCATATTTAATATTCATATACATTAAAATACGTAATCCATTAATAAATGAAAGTAATTCTATAATTACATAACAAATAATCATTTACATACTAAGTTCTTTCAGACGCTGATATATTTTCGAAAAAGATATATTAGTACGTTTCTAAAAATATTTTTTTTTTTTAATCAAACGCAAACAGTAAATGTTCGAGAGGTTAGAACTGTCGTTTTTGTCTTCAATAGCTGTGAAATAAAATAAACAAAGAATGGCCAAATATGGCCAAACACTAACTTTTTTTAATAAAAAATTAACTGATGCCTTAGACGGAGCATCGCTTCTTAAATTGTGGCCCGCGGACCTACGTTGAATGCAATTTTTTCTTATCTAGAAACTGAAAAAAGTCTTGGTATGAAGTCAAAGAAAAATTGAGACTATTGTTAAAACATACGGTATCATTAGTTCATGCAATAAACGTGAATCACTAAACATCACATCCCTCCTCCTCCTCCTCTCCCCTAAAAAAACTTTTTGGCATATGTCTGCGTTATTAGGTATTGTTTTATGGTACACGCCTCCCTCGACTTACGTGAGTAATGTGTTCCGCAAGCTTTTGCGTAACTTGAATTTGTAAACTGATTAGGTGAAATTTCGAAAGAAACTGCAATATTTATTATATAGGGGAGAGTAGCCTAATTTGGACCACTTCGCTTATTTTCAGATGTAACTCACTTAATTTTTGGAATATCTGAAAAATATCACTACACGGGGTCAATCAATTCATCCACTGACTAAATAAAACTTTAGATTTTTTTTTTTGAAAATCTTAAATTTTATTTTAATTTGAAAAATTTGTCAAAAGTGGTCCAAATTCAGCAACTGGTCGCCTAAGTTGGACCACCAGTCTCCTAAATTGTACCAAATAAAATCAGTTTGTTTTAATGACTAGGGAATATAACTAATTTTATTAAAAGCAAAGTTTACGGTTACTGAAACAATCAAACAAAATAACAGCAATGAAATATAATGAAATCAAATATCTGAAAATAAGTGTAATTGTTTTAAATCAAAATGTATTCAAAATATAAATCAAAGTTATCAGTAATTAAGAATAGAAATTATGAAACTAATTGCCAGTTACTTGAATATCATTTAAGGAGTGATGCAAAGCTTACACATGAATTTCGCTTATTGATTTTTTTTCCAGCGCACACAACTTGGAACCGTATTTGGCAATATGAACACTGAATCATTTCTGCTGTTTTATTTTCTTACAAATCAGGCAAACCCAATCATCACTATTTAGATTTTTCTTTTTAGATTCTGAATTATTAGACCTTTTTTTTTTTTGCAACAGAAGTTTTCTTTACATTATGATTGTAGTTCTCCCCTTTCATCATTTCCTTGATAATTGCATTACGCCTATTTTTTAAAACTTGATGTTCCATTTGCTTTTATGCTGTGATAGCTTCCTTTTAGTCAATTTTTTGTGTTTTTTCATATCAAGGTTTACTTTATATGGCGAAGATGTTAACACAACTGTTTTTTTTTTTTGGCTCCCTCTGTACTTTTTTAAAACTAAATTTAGCAAAGGATATAATATTTCTAATGATTTTTTGGCTTTTGGGGAGGATTTGAAGCAACAGCCTTATTGCAGGTCAATTTCTTCACAACTTACTCTCTCCTATTTATTTCCTATATCTTTAACAGCTTTTGCTGTCACCTGTTTTTTTTTTCCAGACAGCTTGTCCGTGTCTTTTTCAACATTTTTAACATTATATTATAAAAGTGTTTAAAAAAATATGCTCTATTGAAAAATACGCTACGATTAATTATACGCAAACATTATATATTCAACAGTATTGAATTCACCCCCCTCTTCCCGGAAGGTTTGAAGTTTTATGAGTTTTAATGGCAAAAAAGTGTAATTCCACCCTCCAGAACTGTAAAAAGTCTGCCCTTCCTCAGGGAATCGCAAATATCCTCCAGGAAGAAAATGTTTGAATTCAACTCTATAAACCAAATATGCCGTAGGAATAATGTATTCAAAGAAAATAAATACAACTACATACAAGATAAAAGAAATTGCAAACAAAATTTATTGCATAAACATGTAAAAATATTTTTTTGTTTATATAGGCCTAAACTGTACAGAAAAATTAATCCAGATATAACCCCCCCCCCCCCAAAAAAAAAAAAAAAAAAAAAAAAAAAAAAAAAAAAAAAAAAAAACTTGCATGGAGATAGTAATCCATTATAAAATATAAAAAAATTAAAAAAATAGTGTATAAAGTGTACCGTCCTCGAAATTCATTACTTAATTTTCAAAATTTATGATCGCATATCTGGTCCAATTTAAGCAACTTAAAATGGTCCAATTATGGCAACTGCGCGATTTTTTAAAACAGATAATTTCAAGACTAAGAACAAAAACGAAATCAAACAAAGCCGCGTGAGAAATATGCGCAATTAACAGATGAATTTATATATGTATATAAAAACATAACAACTTACCTTAGTTTTAAAGTATTCACTTACGTTTAGTAGGAAAAAAGTAGATCAAAACAGCTAACTTTAGGTTTTTTTAAATTGTCTGAAAACAACACGTGGTAGGCGGTTGCATCTTCTAATCGTGAGTGACGTCATTCTGATGAGTAGGATTTCAGCGGTAGATGGCGTCTCTTCCTGTAATTAACGACAGAATGGCAACGGTCCAATTAAAGCGGCGGTCCAAATTAGGCTACTCTCCCCTATATATTAACGATAAAAACAATTTTTAACGACCTTAGAATAGACCTTAGAATTTAGCACAATATCTTATTTATAAATATTATATATATATATATATATAATTGATTTAAACAATTTTCAGTTCATATGAAACGAACAGATGAAGCTAGAAGAAAAATTATACTAGTTTCTCTTAATCGAACCTTAAAAATTAGTTTTCATTCTGTTTTCAATTCAGTTGTTGTGATAATCTTTTGAACTGATTTCCAGTCTTTTTCTGATGGTTTTTCAATTTTTCGGCTTAGTATATTAACTCCTAGGGCAATGTCTGGTCGAGACACTGTTGCTATGTAATGAAGAGCTCCAATGGCTTGTCTATATTCATTATTATCGTCGAGAAAATTACTGTCATCTTCATTTTTTGGGTATGAAGTTTCCATTGGTATGTATGTGGGTTTCTTCTCTTCTATGTTAAACTTCTTAAGTAATTCTTCAATTTTATTTTTCTGATTCAATTCAAAGCTTCCATCAATATTTCTTTGGATGTTTATTCCAAGATAACGTTTCACTTCACCTAAATTTTTAACTTCGAAGTTTTCTTTCAGAATATTAATCACTTTGTTGATTTTTGTTTTATCTTTACAAGAAATAAGAAGATCATCTACGTACAGAATAATTAGTATATTTTCATTTTCATCTGTTTTTCTAACTAAACATGCATCTGCCATACTTTGTTTGAAATTGTTTTTCAGCAAAACTTCTGCCAGCTTTTGATTCCACGCATATGCAGCTTGTTTAAGCCCATATATAGATTTTCTTAATTTGCAAACTTTCTTCTCATGATTAACTTCATGTTCAACATATCCCTATGGCTGTACCATATAGATATCTTCCTTGAGATCTCCATGCAAGAATGCTGTTGTGATATCAACATGTTTGACATGCATATTCTTCTGAGCTGCAGCTGTTAAAAATGCTCTTATGGTTGTGTGCTTGACTACTGGGGCAAAAGTTTGATCGTAATCTGTTCCGAACTTTTGGTTGAAACCTTTTGCGACGAGCCTTGCTTTCTATCTTCAACTGTGCCATTTTCGTTGAACTTGGCTTTAAACATCCATTTACAGCCTATTGCCTTTTTATCTTTGGGTAGCTTTACAAGATCCCACTTACGATTCTTTTTGAAAGATTGCATCTCTTCTTCAATTGCTTCGAACCATTTCTTCTTTTCATTGGGATTAAGAGAATTCAGTTCTTTGAAACTAGCAGGTTCTTTCACTGCTTCTCCTGTAAAATAAGTTAATCTTTCTGGCGGTTTTCATTTATTAATTCTATGGGATCATCTTGGTTCCACTGGTGTCGGAAATTGTTTCTTCATAATATTCGAATCTTCTTGAGATGTTTCTTCATTCATTTCTTCTTCTTCATTTTCTGATTGTTTTGGTGGAACTACCTTAATTTCCCTGTCGGAGGTTGCGTCTTCAATAAATCTGACTGTTCTACTTATAATTACACTATGGTCAGATATTAAAATCCGAAATCCTTTACTTCTGTAATCATAGCCAATCATAATACCTTCTAGAGCCTTCTCGTCTAGCTTTCCTCCTTTACTTTTGTGAATGTGTGCGAATGCTTTAGATCCAAAAACTCTGATGTTTGATAAATCTGGTTTCCGACCATTCCATAACTCATACGATGTTTTAATTTTGGCTTTAGTGGGCAATCTATTCTGCAAATTGTTTGCTGTCATTATGGCTTCTCCCCAATATTTGTATGGCAGGTTGGCTTCAGACAGGAGGCATCTTGTCATCTCCATTAAGCTTCTATTTTCCTTTCCGCAATTCCATTCTGTTGTGGTGAATGTGGCACTGTGAACTGGTGTTCAATTCCATGATTTCTTATGAATTCTTCCCTTTCATTCCTTACATATTCCCCTCCATTGTCGCTTTTTTGCTTCTTATTGAATTTATTCGTAGTCACAGCGACGTATTCTTTTAGTTTAGCGTAAACTTCATTTTTGTTTGTTATTAGATAAATCATAGTGAAACGGGAAAAATCGTCAACGAAAGTAAGGAAGTAACGCTTTCCACTGACGCTGGTGGTTTTCGTGGCGCCGCATAGGTCACTATACACAAGCTCAAGCGGACTGTTTACTTTGAACTTTGATTCGTTCGTATAGGGAATTTCTGAAAGTTTATTTTTAATACAATTTTCGGAATTATTAACTTTTTTGCAGTTATCAACTTCAATGCCATCAGCGAGATTTTTTCTCACAAGTTGCTTAATAGCATCTGAATTTCGGTGCCCAAGGCGTTGGTGCCATAAATTAATGCAGTTTACATTTCTTTATTTCAAAACGAACGTTTGGTTTTTGCTGTTCTCTGTATATTCATTTTGTGTTACCTTATAAAGACGATTATTACTTGAAACTGCTTCTAAGTACGTAATTTCATTCTTTGTAACGAAGCATTTGCTTTCGTTAAATGTAACTGTAAATCCTTTTTCAGTAATTCTTTTAACCGATATTAAATTACATTCTAATTCAGGTAAGAAATATACATTCATTAGAATGGCATCATGACTAGTTCCGTCAGACAATTTTGTTCAAATGTGAACGTTACTGATACCTTGCGAAAATAAACTTTTCCCATCAGCAATAATAATTTTCACAGGTTCCGCGTTCGAATTAAAATCTGTAAACATATTTATGTCATTAGCTAAGTGTTGCGTTGTACCGCTATCTATATAGGAATCTCTTTTAAAATTTTGCGTTTAATTGCAGTTAAGTTTTAAAGTGAAGTATTTTTATTTTGACTATTCAAGACAGAATTAGCTTCTCGATTCATTTGATTATTTTTATTTAATGGATTTTTATCACGAGCTATTGTAACCTGAGTTTTTATTTTTTTTTTATTTTTCTCTCACTAGATCGTCTGCAATCTTGGTTAGAATTGGAATTTTGTCCGATGCTTTGCATACAAACTTTATTCTGATTCATATTTTTATCATTCGTTGTCATGTAGATAAAATTGGATCTTCTGTGTTCAACGTTTTGTTTCTTATTATTTTTACTTTGTAATGGATAATAAGATTTTTTCCAATTGCCATCTTCTGGCATTTTTGTGGCGTATAATTTTCGTAATAAGAAAAGCTTACGATATAAGTTCGATCGTTCGTTAATAGCTTTAAGCTTATTCCATGTGGTTTTCGCCGTGGTTTCATATTTGACGTGAATAATTTGAGAATCTTCTATGCATAAATTAATTAATGCTCTTGCTTGTCTATCGCGTTTTCAATATTTTTCATCCGGATATGCTGGAGATTCATCCTCAATTACATCAAATATATCCTCTTTTATAAGAATCATTTGCATTTTGCATTTCAAAATGGAAAAATTGTCATTACTTAGTTTCGTAATATTATTCTCTTTCAAGGAAGCCTTTTGCTTATGTTTAATAATTTGTCATTCGTTTTTGTTTTACTACAGCTAATAAATGTTATTTAATGTTTTATTTTATTTTAAACAATTCAAATCAGTATTAATAATATATTAGAGCTTCAGTCTCGTGATCTGTAAGCATTTGGTGAACTTTCTTTTTAATATAAACAGTAATAGAACATAGATTATATATTATATATTATACTTGTTTAAATAAATAAAGTTCATGCTTACTTTTCTCAGTAGCGCAGGTTTGGCTTGTAGTAAATAAAGACATGAACATCAAATAAATAATGCAGCAACACCTTTTACATAATATATACATTTATCTGGACAAAACAACAGACATCACCTTTACATAACACAATCAACACTCAACTACATAGAATATTATAGAACATCTTAGAATGTCTATATACTCAATAGAGTCAAAACACTGTTTTGAACACTAGTGTCGTGAAGGAAATTTTCACCTTGTGAGCAACCACAGGCAACCCCATCCGCTATGAAGCATGAAGTTAGAAGTTTACTACACAATAGTGTTAAAACATATTTAAAGAAGCCTTTCAATCAACAGGCAACCCCATCCGCTATGAAGCATGAAGTTAGAAGTTTACTGCATAATAATGTTAAAACATTTTTAAACAAGCCTTTCAATCAACAAAACCCCAACTTCAGAATTATTAAAAGGTTAAAATCTAACAAGGACATTACAATCATACAGATTGATAAAACAAATAAATTAGCAGTTTTGAATACTAAAGATTATTTGAGCAAAATGGAGGCTTGTATTGATAATATGGATTGTATTGAACTAAAGAAGGATCCAAATGTTAATATATCTAGGAAAGCCAAGAGTTTCATTAATAATGGAAGTTGGCCTAGTGCAATTAAAGTTAAATTATATGTTAATAAAACTGCCGTTACTCCAAGATTAATTGGTCGTCTTAAAGACCATCAAGAAAACACCCCCCTCCGCCACATTGTAACTAAACATTCTGCTCCTACTTACTATATTGAAAAAGCGTTTGTTCCATACTTAAAAACTATTCTCCCACCATCTGAATATGTTATTGACTCCACTACTGATTTTGTCAAGAGGATAAAAGACATCTCAATTAACCATAATAGCATTCTTGCAAGCCTGGACATTGTCTCTCTTTATCCTTCTGTCACATTCGCGTGGCTTCGAAACTCTCACACCCCTAATGCATCTCGAAGTGGACTGTCCGTGGATGCGAGATGTGAGGGGTTTGGGGAGATAAAAACTTTAAGAGAGAGAGAGTACCAGGCCCTTGACCTGGAAGGGTGAACAGATGCTTGGCTGCTGGTCGCAAAAACTGCGATTTTGTTTATTATTGAAAGCTCTCAGAAACACGGGATAGGTAGGCAGTGAGCCTACCCTGTTAATGAATAATCAAAATGTAAATAGTGTGTAATGTCATTAAATGTTTTTGTTTTTTTTGTTTAGAGACATGCGTTCTCATTGATCTCATCAGTACTAATTACTACCGGGAACCGTTACACAAGAAGACGCCTCGTGACATTGGCGCAGCCGACACCGATAGACTGATGATATTCACGTTGCGTGTCTCTATGGATGCTTATGCCCAGTTAGGGCAGCAAAAAGAAAAAAAAATCGTTATGGATTGATGGTGAAGCTGATGGACGTAGACGGAAGATGTTAGAGCTGGTGAGAGGCTGGAAGAGATAGAAGCAAGTCTTTTAGATCATCCGGATGGCATATTTCTGGTGGAAGGAAGAAGCAAGAATACTGGGAATGACTGGTGAGTGGAGATTATTTTTTTTCCGTAGTGTACCAGAAACAGGTAGATTGGGTTGTAACGGGTTATTTAATATGATAATTTTAAAAGAAAAAAAAGTGGTCATGGTTGTTTGCTAGAAATGAGTGATGGTGGGATTAACCGGCATAATTGTATGTAAACAGGTTCAGATATTTTTTTTTTGTCTATTATTATTGTTATTATTAATGTATTATATGTTATGAAATTTTAATGCTCTGGATAAAATAGTTTTATGTCAGATTGAAATTTAAAAATATATATATTGGGCTAATTAAGTACCATAGAATTCTTTTGTTTGTTTGGTTTGTTTGGTTACTGGAAAGGGCTGGAAAATGATCTTTTTAATGAAAGGTACTAGGGCGGATTTAGCTCAGTTAGTTGAGGAGTTGGGGGAACAGGTTCCTGAAAAGGGAACCAAACTCCAACTCAGTAAAATTATTTTGGAACACGCGGATTATGAGGAAGCCATGATAAAGGAATTGCTAGAACAAACTATAAGCGAACGAAAAAAACTTGAGGAAAAAGAATTAAGTGAGGAGAAAACGCGAAGCACCCGAGAACATGAAATAAAACTTAAAGAGCTAGAAATTCAACAGCGACAGGGCTCGAGTGGGAATCAGAGAGAAATAATAAATAATTCTGAAGATGGACTAGCAAAATATTTACATATAGTAAAAGATCAGATGCCTCGCATTCCAGAAAAAACAGAAAATTGGGTTTTCTTTTTCCACCAGGCAGAAACCCTTTTCGAAATTTATTCAGTACCAGAACAATATTGGGGTAAAATAATTCTTAATAGGCTTAGAAACTTTATTAGAAGTCTAACGAATAGTTTGGGAACAGACCAATTATCTAATTATACCTCCATTAAGGAATGTATCTTAGCTGAAAATGCGTTGACTCCATTACAGCACAAAAAGAATTTTGAAGCATGTTATAAACAATATAACGAAAGTTACGTCCAATGGGTAGCGAAGGTTAAAACTAACTTAGATTATTATTTAGAGAGCCGGGAGGTGAAAGATTTCAAATCGTTAAAAGATCTTATTATATCGGATAAAATTAAAGACTCTTTAACTGGCAGCATGAAATCACATATACTAGTGAAAGAGGGGTCAAATTGGATGACACCTGTGGATCTTGCTAAGACACTAGATATATATGTAGAGGCGATCCCGCAACTGAATGAGGGTATTTGTTATTACGAAGGGGATAAGAGGCGAGATTTAAAGTCATTCAGGCAGAATAGGCTATCTCGAACAGAGGAGCAGGGAAACGTAAGGGGAACTGCTTCCCCCCTTAGTAGCAATGAGGGAGGAAATGGTGAGAGAAAAAAGTTTGCAGAAGATAAACAAAAAGTGAAATGTTTCCTTTGCTCTGGTCCGCATTACAGATATCAGTGTCCACAGCGAAAGGAAACAACCCGTGATGAAGAGAGAAAAGTTAGTTGGGTCAGTGCTAGAATTGGATGGACAGCGGCGAATTGTAAAAACAGGAAGCAGAATAAAGAATTATTACCGATAGTAGAGCTTAATGTTGGGGGACAAAAAGTAGAGGGGATCTTGGACTCTGGGGCTGAGATTTGCGTGTTTCCGAAAGACTTGATTCCAGATAAACGTATGACTGGAGGTCACATTTATTTAATCCCAGCGATAGGAAGAAAGCAGAAGGTTGATCTAAGTAATTTGCCACTAGCTCTATGGGAAGATAAAGGGAAAAAATCTTCGGAAATTGACATACAGGCTGCTGTCGCAGAAAATTTAAACTGTCCGGCACTGATAACGCCTGCGGTGTATAATGCTTTAGTAGCGCAAAGGAAGTCGGATAGGGTAGCTATAGGATTAGAGAGTCACGAAAAATGTGAAACTGGAAGGGAGGGAAACCTTATAAATGCTGAAACTGAAGGGGGAAAGCAGACTCATTCAGATACAAGAAATGATAGTGGGATGGGGCTTTTAGACAGTGAAGTATTACCAGTTCCAGAAATAAAACAAAGGGTTAACTTAATAAAAATTATGGGGAATCATGACCAGGTAGCTCAGGTTGTAGAGACTAGGGAGCAGAGAGCTCAGTCAGATCTGCACAGAAAACAGTTAAGAGGTCACAAACAGGGAATTTTTAAGGAGAAAAGCCAAAAACCATTTAAGTATGATGCGGTAAAAAAGAAAAAAGGTTCAAATGATAAATAAAGAAATATTAAATGGGGATCCTAAAAGAGCGAATATGGAAAATGGTCAAAAGCAAATTAATTCTATAAAATGTAAAATGAACTATAAAAAGAGTAAAGTTTATAGTAATGAGGATGAATCTATTAATTTAATTAATGAGATGGCAGTTAAAAGGAATTTAGCACTCAATTTTGTGATTATTAGGGAAAACGAAACTTCTAATAAATGTGCTTCTGTCAACAATTGGCCTAATAAGAAAACTGTAATGTGTAATATTAGGAATATAACTTAAGTGAAGATTGTTGAATATTTTAAGAACGGTAATTTAGCTTATTGTGTTTATTAATATTATTGTGTTTTTTTGTGTGTGTTATTAATAATGGTATTTAATGTGTTTTAAATTGTATATTCTATGAGGGTGAAATATTTAATAAGTGATGAGTTTGTGTGAAGATGATAATTAAGTATAACATATAGAAATGAAATTATGCAGCCAAATTGTAATGAAGCTGAGTAAATTGAGATTGATAATAGTGGAAATCTCATTTTCTTTAATGAATATTAAATTTAATTGTTGTATGATTTTTAAAATTGTAAGTCAACGATTAAATGTATAATATAATGTGGTGGATTATGCTAATTTGGCAGAATGAATGTAACAAATCACATAGTTGTGTGAGCTTATGGGAATTTTACACTAATTCTAGGTATAAGCAGGATTGTTGCATTGAATTTTAATGTTTTATTAAAGTGGATTCGATGTTTGTAAAAACAAAGTAAGATTAATGAAATTGAAGATTTCTTTAATAGTAATTGTGTTTTTATTTGTATATCTATTTTTTTAAATGAAAGTAAGAAAAAAAAACTGGAATGATATACTAAATTTTCACTGATAGATGTTGGGAAGTTATGTAAATTAGAGTTAATTAGAACAATGTGTTATAACTAAGAAAGAGAATGCCTTAATTTATGTATTATTGTCCGAGGGGGGGGGGGTATCATGTGATCTTTTAATTTAATGATTATTGGAAATTCCTAAATCAGGAGGTTTCAAAATTTGGAAAATAGAATGTTTCCACAGGTTTAACGTTAAAAAATGATAACAGTACTTAGGAGTGTATGTAGCACAAGTAATATTTGATATATGTGTAAAGTTATAAGTGTGTAATTACTTATAGACAGTTTATCAAATATTTAGGGTTTGTGTGAGTCTAAGTGTTATCCATTGTTTATAATGCAAATGTGTTAAGAAGTTTATGTGGTTCGATCCTATTATCATTCATGGATCTGGTACAAGGAAAATTAAATGATAACCTCCAGTTGAGAACAATATTGACTTATTAAGGTGGAAAAAAAACTTGTTATGGACCAGATTGATATCATGATATGGGCTGACACCATGACTTCATAGAGTGACTATTTAGTGACTTTCCGTTCATCGTTTGAAAACAGATGAAAGAAAGTGGAAGGGAGGTGTCACATTCGTGTGGCTTCGAAACTCTCACACCCCTAATGCATCTCGAAGTGGACTGTCCGTGGATGCGAGATGTGAGGGGTTTGAGGAGATAAAAACTTTAAGAGAGAGAGAGTACCAGGCCCTTGACCTGGAAGGGTGAACAGATGCTTGGCTGCTGGTCGCAAAAACTGCGATTTTGTTTATTATTGAATGCTCTCAGAAACACGGGATAGGTAGGCAGTGAACCTACCCTGTTAATGAATAATCAAAATGTAAATAGTGTGTAATGTCATTAAATGTTTTTTTTTTTTTTAGAAACATGCGTTCTCATTGATCTCATCAGTACTAATTACTATAGGGAACCGTTACACGAGAAGACGCCTCGTGACACCTTCTATAAATAGTAATGAAAGTGTTAACATAATTGAAACATCTATTGACAATAACCCAAATTTTTTTCAAGATATTCATACCACGTTAAAATCAGCAATTAACCTGATTACACAAAATAATGTTTTCGCTTTTAACAGTAAATATTACAGACAACGAAATGGTGCTCCTATGGGATCCCCTATTTCAGGATATTTAGCCGAATTAAAACTTAGACCCTTAGAAACAGAGATTATGAAAGATTTTGAAATCAAACCATCAATTTGGATAAGATATGTAGATGACATTTTGATAATTTGGGATCATGATTTGCAGTCTTTAAATAATTTCCTGTTAAAACTTAATGAGTTGGATACAAAGATAAAGTTTACGTTAGAAATTGAGAAAGAGGGTATTTTACCCTTCCTTGATATTAAATTAATAACGAATACTTATGGAAATAAATTAGAGCGTACTATTTATAGAAAACAATGCAGATCTAACAACGTTATTCCTTTTGATTGTAACTCACCATTTTCATATAAAATTGCTGCCTACAGATTTTACGTTAAACGTGCCTTCGAAGTTTGTACAGATAAATACCTAGAAGACGAGATTAGTATAATAAAACAAATTGCTATTGAGAATGGTTTCCCTCCTCAACGCATTAATAAATTAGTTAATCAAACAAAACAACCAAGACAGAAGAAGAAATTTAGTTTGAGCAAGTCTATCTATTGCACATTTGATTATATCCCACAGCTTTATGAGAGACTGAGATATGCATTACTAAAATATAATATTAATTTAATATCTAAACCTCCAAGAAAATTAAAAGAATTAATTCACAGTAAAATTGATCCTATTCCCGATTATGAAAAAGCAGGAGTCTACATCATCCCATTCAGCACAGAACAGCATAAGAGTTTATTTTATATTGGTATGACAAGTCGAAAAAAAAAATTAACGAAAGATTAAAAGAGCACATTTCTGATATCAAGTTTAACAAACCAAATACAGCTTTATCCAGATTGCATCAAAAAGAAAATATTAAGATATACTTCGAAAAAGCTAAGATTATCATTTCAACGTCTAACCACTACTCGTCAATAATCCGTGAATCCATTCAAAATTTTACTTAGAAGTGATAATGTTTGTAACGATGTCCTTTACTATAATATTCCCGCAATTTGGTACAATATCCTAAATATTTCCAGATCTCTTGATAATATGAGCTGATCTTTTCACCCCTCTGCAGAGAAATAGACTGAACTCCGCTTGCGCATTCGTACTATTTTTGTTTTTGTTTTTAATATGTATTTCTATCCAGTAAATCATCTTTTTCCCCTTTGAAAATGAACGCTTGTGTGTTCGAACACGGGTTGCATTAAATAATATTTTTATATGATTTTATATGTTTTTGTCACCTTTTAAGTAGTTATAAGTATATGATAAAGTTTGTCTATATACTATCAAAACCTATTTCCATGGAAACACGATAGGCCTTCTAGTGGCAGAAAAGAAAAGAGATATACGAATCGGTAGATTACATAAATAAAATAAAAGGAGTATATTACAACAAATAATACAAAAATACAATAAAAGAGAATTCGTCATTCAAAGAACTTGACAAGAAAAATCGGCTATATCATGATTCATATGTCTTCATTTGTTTGTAACATTAATATAGATACTTAAAATTAAATTTAGTTTATAATAGCTATGTTTTATCAGAAATCATTCATTTGTATTTTTTCAAAATAGCACGTATTTTAATTACACTTTTTTTTTAGTTTTTATGGGAAAATGGCAACAAAAAGATATAATTGCTATTTTCCCTTTACTTTCTACAGAAATGTAGTACTTGAGTTGCCAAAATTAAACAAATGTCGCTGAAAACTACAAAAAAATTAATATATCAAAAATAAATGGAGATTCAGTTTTCAAACAAATTGCATTTAAAAGTACTATTTTTTCCCAATACGACGGTGTAAAAATTGAAAATGTGCGATAGTTAGGAGTTTAAAAAATTTCAGTAGACAATTTAGAAACACAATGATACACCTACTTTGTTTTACGGCTGGCTTATATAACGTAACATTATTTTTTGGAGACAACACAAAATAAGCTGGGAGAAAGAAATAGCATACCGGGGGCTAATAAACAGTAATGAGTATCAATATAACAAATGGAGGAATACAAGTGCCTCCAGCAGACCGCAAATGTCAAGAGTAAGACTTTATGTGCAGAAGTTATTGCCCCGGCCTGTCTTATTCCTTTCAAAGAAGATACTTTGGAACTTCGTTGGATACTTTGAAGTTTTTTTTTTTTTTTTCTTTTGCAGTATAGCACTCCTGCGACGCAGGCACTGGGCAAAACAATGGTCATATAGATGCTGGTAGTATTGTCTACGACTTTGAATCAGAAGATTAGTCTACATTTTCTACATCTTAACTCATTTTATTGTTTTTTCGCTTTTTTATTTTAGTCAAGTGGTACAATTTCTTGATTATAGCTAAATAATATGTTGTGTTGTAATTATTTTCTCTTATGTTGTTTGATCAGCGTGAAATAACCTTATAATGATGTCTGTTTGAAAACGCTAAGTGATGCAGATTAGCTGCTAGACCACAGTTTTTGAAATGGCGTCATTTCAGACAAAGTAGCCAGAAAGGAATCGGGCAAAATTACCAGATAGATACTTTGCCCGGAAACAATTTTTTATTCGTTGTTCATAACAAAATACTATTCCAAAGTATCTTCTTTGAAAGGAATGAGGCAGACGGGGGCAATAACTTCTGCAGAGAAAGTCTTACTCTCGAGATTTGCGGTCTGCTAGGGACACTTGTTTTCCTACATTTGTCATATTGATACTCATTACTGTTTACTTTATCTTGTAACAATTTTGTTTATTGTTGAAAACTGAGAATTTATAAGTCCCGTAAGAGGGCGTCGCGAATTCCCTCGATTGAAAATATGAAATGAACGGAGTAGAAAAAGTGTTGTGAAGTAAGATGGCGACCAGAGTGTTCGCTCATCGTGTTGTGATATAAATAAATAAAGATACAGTCCTAAAATATTTGTGTTTAATAAGTAAAGTTCAAACATTTTTGGTCGTACGAGCGCGAAGGATCCCTATGGATAAATAGTTTATTTCGTCAATATATCGTGTTGATAAAAATTTAGCTTCGACCATTTGTATTTACGTTTTGTGAACATTATTAAAAAAGAACTAAGTAATATCTGCCTTGGATACGATGAAAGGGGTAAGTTCTGACTTCTTTATTGCTTGATTATTATTAATATTTGTTCTGAAATATTATTTAAATATGAAAGTTATTTTAAAAGAAAAAAATCTAATGTAATCTAATAATATTATCTAATAATGTAATCTAAATAACTGTCTGAGCGAAGCGAAGGCTAATACTCAGCGAAATATTACTGTCCGGACACATTACTACTACGATGGATATTAACGCCATGTCCTACTAAAAAAAAAAAAGCCTAACAAAAACCTTTCGTCAAGCATAACTCAAAAAATATTTGTCGGATTTCGTTTCTGATTGCAACAGAAGGTACCTATGAGGGTCGCCTACTGAATGCACCTGCTATGAAAAATAAGTTCCAAACCGTTTAAAAATTATATAGAAAAAACTGATAAAAAAGCACAATTTATCTGCATACGTCACAGAAATTTGGTGTGCGTCACTTTCACCGGTTGATGTTTTCGTAGACAACTGGTTTGAACACATGGAGCAAATAAAAAAAAAAAAATTACGAACGCATTAATATTGAATAGATCAGTTTCAACCACGGGATCACAAACCTTGCAACAGCCCGTGGCAACCAGTTTTGGTGGGCAAACAAATAATAATACAGTACTCCGTACCACGGTGACCGTTTTTAGCCTGTTGTATAAAATCTGGCCTGTTGTATGACATACAATTGTGGATGATTAAAACAAAAGACATGAGTGTTTATTTCTCCGGGAGGTTATCTTTCTCTGGATGTCTGTCTGTCTATCATACAGCATGCAATTTTCTTGTAAAGGATGATATTATTATGCAGTAAAACCTCCATAACGGACACACCCGATTAGTGGACACCTCTATTTAGGGGGCATTTTTTCGATTACCAACCCTTAAATAACTGTACATTTTTTACTCTCAGTAGTGGACACCTCCAAATAGAGGACAAATTCTGCCCTCCCGAGGTGTTCGCTATTCAGAAGTTTTACTGATAAAACCTCCATAGCGGACACACCCGATTAGTGGATACCTCTATTTAGCGAACATTTTTTCGATTACCAACTCTGAAATAACTGTACATGTTTTACTCTCAGTAGCGGTCACCTCTAAATAGAGGACAAATTCTGCATTCTCGGGGTGTCCGCTATTCAGAGGTTTTACTGTATATAATATTGATAGTTATTTTACAGGGCCACACAAAAGAATAAGAATATATAAAATGAATATAAACTAAATTCGGGATTGGTAGATCGCTGATGGTAATGTAATTTTAGGATGTTGTTACAGTCATCCGCAGCATGTTTTTAGAGTTTTGTTCATCTAACGAAACCCTACCTGTCTCACTCCTTTGTCTGTCTGTCTGTCCGTCTGTCACAGAGCCCGTTCTCAGAAACTATACATGTCGAAGACTTGAAAATTTGCATACTTATAGCTGAACACCACACATCAAACGGCAAATAATAAAATTTTGAAAAAGTCTAATATTTAACCCTCTGGGCTCTAACTGGTGTATTTTAAACAATTTTTCTAACTCAGCCCCTAATTAAGTTGGAGACATGAAATTTTGCATACTTATAGCTGAAGTCCTCACATCAAACGACAAATAATAAAATTTTGAAAAAGGTCTAATATTTAACCCTCTGGGCTCTAACTTGTGTATTTTAAGCAATTTTTCTAACTCAGCCACTAATTAAGTTGGAGACATGAAAGTTTGCATACTTATAGCTGAACACTTGCGATAACACGATAAATCATAAAATTTTGAAAAAGTCATATTTAACCCCCTGGGGTCAAACTTGTGTATTTTAAGCAATTTTTCTAACTCAGCCATTAATTAAGTTGGAGACATGAAATTTTGCATACTTATAGCTGAACTCCTCACATCAAACGGCAAATAATAAAATTTTGAAAAAGTCTAATATTTAACCCTCTGGGATCTGACATGTGTATTTTAAGCAATTTTTCTAACTAAGCCCCTAATTATGTTGGAGACATGAAAATTTGCATACTTATAGCTGAACACCTCACATCAAACGACAAATAATAAAATTTTGAACAAATCTAATATTTAACCTCTAATATTTTGTCTCGCGAAATTTTAAAATTTAAACTGTTTTGCAATACTATTTTTTGTTCATTTTGCATAATAAGTGTAATGTGACGCAATTTCTTCTATTTCAGACTTCTAACGCATGTTAATGAATTTATTTTACAATATCATTTCTCTTTCAAAATTCACATGTAAATATAGTTTTAATGGCGTAATTTCCAATAAGTGCCTGCTTTTTGTACCTAATTATTTAATTCTAATTTGAAGGTTTTTTTCTGTTTATAATAGTAATGTGTAAATAATTATTTTAGTTTAAGCAAACATTATTGTTTGCGCTGTTTATACAGTTGGCAACAGTTTAAATTAATACCATTTTCTAAAATATGTAAAAAATATGAGTCAAGATGCTGAATATTTGAATTTAAAATAGAAATAAAACCTCAAAAAATGAGTCAAATTAAAAAAAAATTAAGGAAATCTGCACACCGCATTTTCTATTGAATAAAATGATCTAAAATGGATTAAATTCACATGTATAGCTATTGCTCCTATAAACTTTTTTTAATGGAACAATTTTGTCCAACTTTAGCATTAAATATCTCTTAAAATAATTCTTCGATTTGAAAACTGTATGCATCAGCGTGTTGAGCAAACATTTTGCTATAATATCACCGATTTTCATATTTTTTTATGCAATAGTTTTCTTAATATTAACGAAGAAAGACCTCCGGCCACAAAAAATTCAAAACCGGCGGCGGCGGCGGCGGCAGTAACAGCGTTAGTTACTTTTTTTAGAATAGAGAGATATATAAAAATGAAAACTTGTCTATCTGTCTGTTTGTAATTCTATAAAAATCCCCAATTTGGAAGCCAAAATTGTGAAAAGATACGTACATGTGTATTAAAACATGGCCGAGGCAACTAAAGTAATCCGGAATCGAAATAATTTATAGTTAATTTTTAATTAATAAAAAACCACCAATTTAACAGCAATTTCTTATCAGATTTAAACATTTTTCGTTATAGCAGTTGCCAACAATTAAAAAACACAATAAAATTATTACTACAACAATTAATTTTCTACTGCAATATTTCCACGTGAAAAATGAAAATGAAATATATAGTCTGACGAATTTTTAAAAAAGGTGAATATTACTTCATAACTTTTCTATTGTAAGATATTCACGTGAAATATGAAAATGAAATAAATGGTTTGACGAATTTAAATGAAAGTGAATATAACTTCATAATTTTTCTATCTCAAGGTTTCCACGTGAAAGAGGAATATATTACGTCATATTGGAAATATAAAGGACGTGGTGGATATAGTATAACGTCATATGAGTGTGAAAAATGTATTGAAGCATGATAAAAACCCGATTAGGGAAATATTGGCCTATTTTAACATTATTGCTCCAATTATAAATTGAAATAAGTTCATTTATAGCTGTATTCTTTTGCGTCTGTTATATACATTTATACATTTATATAAAGCGTTTTCATATGATTCATTCATACAACATTTCGACTGCTTTTTTTAATGTTTGTTTTGTGTTGTATGTTAAATTTTGAAATTGACTTTTCAGAACAAACATCCTTCAAATTCTGGGCAACGCCGGCACTTTAGTTTGTAACAGATAAATAGCTTTTGTATCTGTACATCTAATGCTAATATTATAAAGCGTTATAATATTATAAAGTATATAATATTATTAATGCTTATTAATGCTTGTACGTTTGTGAGGTGTTATCTCTGAAACTACATAGCCAACTTAAAAAAAATGTTGGTGGCCATCTCTGCTCCGAAAAAAAGACTATTTTATGTCAGTGCAAGAACTTACATCGCTGCAGGAGCAAAAAAGTTCTAAAATTACGATTTCTGTCGTATTGATTGGGTTAGAAACTTTAAATTTGGTGCGGTAGTTACTTTTAAAATGTAAATACTCGTAATGAACGCTCTCTAAAATGTTCAATTTGACGGATAAACGTAAAAATTTCTAGAAAGTTTCTAAACTATGATTTATTTGGAATACTGAAATTTTTGGGATACTGTTGGGGTTAGAAACTAGAACTTTGGCATGGTAGTAATTAATAAGATGTAAATGCTCGTTGTAGAACGAATTCTAAAAAATAGAAAGACTAAACAAAGCGGAAAAAGATCTAAAGATGATCTAAGTAACGAAGTACATGGAATTGTTAGTAATATAAACATGAAAATTGACATGGCTGTATTTATCATGACGTAAATTCTCGCAATAGAACAATTTCTAAAAATGTCGCTATATAAAACAGTGCAAAAACAAAAAACTTTCAAAAATTTTCTATTTCTGTGTTACTGCTGAGCCCAAAATCTTGAAATTTTTCTTCGGGTTAGTTTTAAAATATACAATTGTCTCTATGAATGGTATCTAAAAAATTTAAAATTTAAAAAGATGAAATTAACGGAAAGTGATCTCAATTACCATTAATTTGGAATTATTAGGTACAGCAACTTTAAATATTTCATAATGCTGCATTTCCTCTGCTAAACATGCAATTTAAATGCAACAAAACAGATAGATACCCACCTAGCATTAAATAAATTGTGTAAATATTAAATAAAGACCTGTATGAAACAGTGAGTAGGTTGCCCGAAAGTACTTGTTAAAGTGTTCCTTCTCTAGGCTTTTCTCTCTCTCGCCAAGGCCACTAACAGAGGGAAGTGCCGTTTTAAATGCGGTATGAATTTTTTATCCGATTCATTTTTCTAGACATTTTATCATAAGGTCATATTCTCAATTATCATTAAGAGCTTTTTTATATATTAACTTATTCTGGTGAAATTTTATAATCGGGATCATATTCGCGTATGTTAGCTTGCATGATTTCCTGAATAAATATGTATGGATTTGTAAATTACTTCAAATGACACTTTGACAGCTCAAAAGTTATGCAGACGATATATTCAGATCTTGTGTCATACGTTATGTTGTAATCATTGCCGATTTCTTTTATTTAATACTTGCTAAATCCAGCTCAACTTGTGCAGAATATGTTTGAAAACAAAACAATACAGCGTATGTAGTGGCCAGCATACACTCATCATTTAAATCCGATCGAGCATATCTAAAACACACTCTAACGAAGCATTGCACGCCACTGTTGATGTATTCGGTACTTTGATACTGTATTAGATTTTGAGAAGAGAATTCCTTAAATGTTATCGACAACCTCATTGTATCTGTGGAAAACAGATATTGTACAATATTAACTATTCCGGGGGAGCACACACCATATAAAGTATAGTCCATTCTTTTTGTCATTTAAAGTTACTCAAATTGGTGCGGAGCGTCTGATTATGCTCTTGCCATCATTTAATACAGTTAAAATTCCGATATAAGTAATTTAGTGTTTCATTTTCTATTTTACTTTTAATACATTGCGTACTTTCAATTTTATATCCATGCATGGCTGTCTTGAATGGTTTGATTTCCCATTTTTTTAAACAGTGTATACGAATTTATATATAAGATTTTGTAATTGTACGATTCGTTTATTTTCATCATTTCAGTTTATCGCAGTATATGGACAATTAAAGATAACATCTCATTTTCTTTGCTTCCACATGTTATTATTAAATCTATGTTCTCAGTAATATCGCTCAGACTATTCCCTCTGAGGGAAATCCTAGTTGTAATCTAATGTAATCTGTAAAATATTGAAATCTAATGTAACTAAGGCTACAATTGAGGTCACGAATAAAAGTGGTTTGGATAAATTTCAGTTAGAACTTTAAGAGAAAAAATCGTCGGTGTTTGAAAAAGAAGCTGCAGAGATATTTAGGAAAATTTTTCAACTTTGTGACTATAAAGATGTTGATAAATATATTACTGAATAACAATCTATTCAAAATAATATAGACAAAATATATCTAATTGTAGAAAGAAAATTATATGAATTAGCTCCAGTTTTAACGAAACGCGAAGGAAATGTTAGCGAAACAATCTGCTTACCTAAATTAAATCTTCCAACATTTAGTGGACGATTACATGAGTGGTTATCATTTAGAGACATTTTTATTTCTAGTATTCATAATACTTCAACTTTATCAGCTTTTCAAAAACTTTCCTATTTGAAATTATCACTGCATGCTGATCCTTTAAGGATCATTCAGTCGATACCAATTACTGACACTAATTATGCGATAGCATGGAATCTTTTAGAAGATAGATTTTCAAATAAACGAGATCAAGTATCTGCACACTTGAAACGTTTTATGTCTTTTCCCTCCATTCAAATTGAAAATCTGTCTTCCATTTTAAAATTAGTGGACAATGTAACTGAATACATTAGGTCATTAGAAGTTCTCGAGCAAAAAAATAGAGGGATTTTAAGACACCACATTTGCATACGTGTTAATTCAGAAACTAGTTTCATCTTATGAGCTTTGGTGGGAACGAGAATCTAAAAAGGATGAATTGCCGAAAATATCAGAGTTAATTTCCTTTCTAAAAAATCATGCTCGAAGCTTCTAAAACAAACATTAACACCGTCAGTCAAAAAAAGCAAGCAAAAGAAAAGGCGACATCGTTTTACACTAGTGCGAAGAATTCTAAGTGCATTTGCTGCAAAAATGATCCACATTCATTATTTAGATGCAATGTATTTCAGAAGATGACTGTCAATGACCGCACTGAATACGTAAAAAAAAACAAAATCTGTTTCAACTGTTTATCAAACACAAACCATTCTGCTAGAAACTCTACATCTAATTATTCGTGTACGTATCGCTCTAAAAGTCATTCATGTCTCCTTCACATATAAAGAGAAAAAATAAAAAATTCTTCACCAATGGAGTTCGGTCAGCAGTCAGGAGGGTCAGATAGGATTGGAAATTCATCTGCTCCCACCCAGGACGAAAACTACAGCTTAAATCCCGAAGCTAAGTGTTTTGAAAATAGGAACAGTGATTTCGCAGGCACTTCTGTAAATAATTCATGTCAAAGTAGAAAAAACACTATTTTATCTACTGCTTTAATTAATATTGAGAATGTGTCTTGTGAATTTATACTTGCACGTGCATTAACAGATGTCGGCTCAAATTACTCATATATTTCTGATAACTTTGCAAAATTATTAGAAATTAGAAGAGAGAAATTTAATGTTTCTATTCCATGTTTGAATGATTCTCAAATAAGTGTCAAATGGAAAATTAGGGCCACTGTTTCGAATAAGGCTAATTATAAGAGAACAATAGATTTTTTGATCGTTCCAAAAATAAAAAACTTTATACCAGGGCGTTATTTTAGATTTCCATTTTCCAAGCTGCCTAAAGATGTGAGATTGGCAGATCCAAAATTAAATGAACCTTATAAAATAGATGTTTTGTTAGGGACTGGGTGTTTCTACGATTTATTGCTAGCTGGTCAAATTCACATTAGAAGTTCTAACGCCATTTTGCACAATACATTTTGCACAATATTTGGGTACGTGATGGGAGGTTGCATCTCTGATTCGAATACTGATAATATGATAATTATTGTGGATTCATTTGCAATGTAGAAGAAGAATTAAGCAATTTTTTTGATTTAGAATCGATTGGCATTAGGGATGATCTTTACTGTAATGATCAAGATAAGGCATTGGAATTTTTTACCGAAACAGTTTCCTGTAAAGATAATCGTTACGAAGTTGTCCTTCCGTTGAAAAAGGATTGGATAAATTTGAACGACAACTATGAAGTCTCTGAGAAACGATTTAAATATTTAATTAACAACTGCGAAACGATGATAATTTGTTTTCTCAGTATAAAGAGATTTTGAAAGAATATCTTGATTGTGATATTGTTGAAAAAGTGTTAGAATCAACTATACCAGACACACCCATATTCTATTTGCCACATCGAGTGGTTTTTAGAAAAGATTGTGTCACCATGAAAACACGCACTGTGTTTGATGCTAGTTCTCACGATGTAGGTCAACTATCTTTAAACGATTGTCTGTGGCCTGGTATCAATTTAAATCTTAGTATTTTTCAGTTGCTCGTTAATTTTAGATTGAATAAGATAGGAATTTTAGCGGATGTGGAGAAAACATTTCTCCAAACTTCATTATCAGAAAAGGACAGAGATTCTGTCAGATTTCTCTTTGTGGAAGTTACCGAAAATCTGTCAAATAAAGTGTCTGATAATTTGAAAATTCAAGTGTATCGTTTTAAACGTTTACTTTTTGGATTAAATGCTAGCCCATTTCTCCTAGTTGCCACAATAAAGGAGCATATACGAAAATTTAAGGATCAATATCCAGAAACTTTTGAAATTCTCGATACCTGTCTTTATGTCGATGATCTGGTGAGTGGTACCTTAATATTGAAGAAGCTTTGACGATTTCATATGAGGCTAAAATAATCACGAATCAAGCTAGTTTCAATTTGAGGAAATGGTTAACAAATGGCAAATCGTTACTAGAACGGTGGAAGAAAGAAGGGTTCGAGATTTATCCATTTGATCAAAATCATAGAATTATAAATTCATTGGAAGTATTAGGAATATCGTGGGATGTTGAACAAGGTTCTATTAGCATAGACATTTCGAGTTTAATAGAATTTTAGAAGAATAAGAAAAATGCTAAGCGGTTTGTTTTACAGACTTCTGGAAGAATTGACCCTACTGGTATCCCATCTCCATTTACTATAAGACTTAAATGTCTTTTCCAAGATTTATGAATCCACAAGCTGTATTTTGAGATACTGAGCTCCCCATTGACATCTGCGAGAAACGGACACAATGGTGTTCAGAACTCTCTAAATTAAATCAAATTAAAATCCCTACATTTGTTTTCCTGTCATCTGATACAACCAATGTTGAAATTCACTGCTTTTCTGATGCAAGTCAAAAGGC
The DNA here is from genome assembly GCA_963932465.1 of Maratus speciosus. Taxonomy (NCBI): domain Eukaryota; kingdom Metazoa; phylum Arthropoda; class Arachnida; order Araneae; family Salticidae; genus Maratus; species Maratus speciosus. The sequence goes on from OZ010800.1 coordinate 430,000,060, forward strand.
TTATGGTGCTGTTGTTTATTTGAGAGTGCAAGATTACGACCAAGTTTCTGTTAGTTTCATAGCATCTAAAACCAGAGTTGCCCCAGTAAAGAGAATAACTTTGCAGCGCCTAGAGTTGATTGGTGCTTTACTCTCAGCTAGCTTAGAATCATATTTAAAAAGGTAATTGATCGTAAAAATACTTCTAAAATTTATCATTGGACAGATTCAAAAATAGCTTTATTCTGGATAAAGGGATCCAACAGAAAATGGAAGTCCTTCGTTGCCAATCGTGTGGATGAATCCAAAGATTATCTCAACCAGAAACATGGTTTCATTGTGCAGGTAAAGACAACCCAGCAGATCTTCTTTCACGAGGAGTAAGTGCGAACTTCCTTGTGAACAATTCCAAGGGGTTTACAGGCCCCGAATTTTTGATGGATCCAGAATTTTTCTGAAGTTATTTACAATCATCTTTTTCTGAAAATGACTTACTAACTGAAAGTGAAAGTCAGAACTATTTAAGTGAAATGAAATGTTCCGAAAGGAAAAATAACTGTGAAACGACTTTATTTCTAGCCACCAAGAATTTATCTTTTTTGATAACTTTTTTGATCTTAGTAATGACTATTATAAACTTTTACATATTTTTTTCCTTTGTTCGCAGATTTATATACAATTGTAGAAATGCTGATAATAGAAAGGGTAACTTGATTTTTGAAGAAGTCAAGGAAGCTGAAAACATTTGATAAGAGCATCACAAAAATGTTTATGTAGTAAAAAGGCTGTGACAGGTAATCTTAATATTTTAAATCCCTTTATAGATGATAAGGGGATCTTACATGTTGGCGGAAAGCTCAACAAAGCTTCCGTATCTTATGAGCAGAAATATCCGGCTATTTTGCCAAAAAGTTCTAAATTAATTAAGATTATTTTACTACTATGCATAATAGTCTTTTTCATGTCGGTCCCCAAGGACTATTGAATTCTGTTGGAATAAAATTTGGCCTCTGGGGGGTAGAAACTTGGCAAGCAAAACGGCGCATTCGTGTGTTATTTGTTTTAAGGTAAAACCAACTCCATGCTCTCAGCTAATGGGTGAATTACCTTATGAAAGAATTAATGAGTCACCAGTATTTAATTGCACTGGTTCAGATCTATGTGATCCATTTTATGTAACCTATAAAAATCAGCTCAAGGGTTCATTAATTTATTTGTGTTTGTATATGTTTTGTAACTCGAGCCATTCATCTTGAGCTTCTCTCAGATTTAATCTCAGATGCTCTGATTGCCACTCTTATTGCCACTTGCGTTTTATGGCTAGACGTGGAAAATGTTCCAAGATTTTTACGGGTAATGCTAGGAATTTCGTGGGGGTAAATTCCAAACTGGAAAAGTTTTACAAAATGATAAATTTTCCAGATGAAATTTTAGAAAGTTATCTAATTTCTGAAGAGATTGACTGGAAATTCATACTTTCCAAATCTCCCCCCGTTTCGGAGGACTTTGGGAGACAGGTGTGAAATCAGTTAAACATCACCTTAAACGAGCGATAGGCGATTTACGGTTTAATAACGAAGAGTTTGAAACTATAGTTATTCAGATAGAGGGCATTTTGAATTCTCGACCTCTTACACCTTTATTTAACGATTTTGATAATTTTGAGGTCTTGACTCCAGGTCATTTTTTGATCGGGAAATCCATCAATGCTATATCTGAACCAATGTTAATTGATACTAACAACAATCTATAAAAACCTTTGGCAGAAGACTACGAGGGTCGTCCAGGCAGTTTGGACAAAATGGAAGTTAGATTATTTAAATATGTTACATCAGAGATCTAAATGGGTAGTGGAAAAGGGTAATGTAACAGTAGGATTAATGATAATAGTAAAAGAAGATTTTTTGCCTGTATGTAAATGGGCGTTAGGCCGCATTAGTGAAACTTACACAGGATTGGATGGCAAGGTCAGGGTAGTAAATGTTCGCTAAAACAGGCGAATTAAAGCGTTCATTTGCAAAAATAGCTGTTCTTCCTATTCATAACTAAAACTAAATAGTTATTAAATTATTGCAAATTTTGCATTTTTATTGTTATGTTCTGTATACCTGTTTGCTGTGTAATTTTTGTTGTAATTGTACTATGTAAATTTATTTTATTGTAAAAATTCTGAGATATTGAAATTTGTACATTTCAATCCGGGGGAGAATGTTTATTGTTAAAAGCTGAGAATTTATAAGTCCCATAAGAGGGCGTCGCGAATTCCCCTCGATTGAAAATATGAAATAAATGGAGTAGAGAAAGTGTTGTGACGTAAGATGGCGACCAAAGTGTTCGCTCATCATGTTGTGATATAAATAAATAAAGATACCGTCCTAATATATTTGTGTTTAATAAGTAAAGTTCATACATTTTGATTACTTAAAATATTACAAAAAAATAACTCTTATTCTTAATGTGTGTTACTTTAGCTTGTGTTGATTAAATATACATCCTGAATCAATGTGATTTTTTCCTGTTTGTTATTCTTGAAACAATGTGACCTATGCTCGTCACTTTACTCAGCCTAGGCGGTCAAAGTGGCCATTTTGTAGCTTTTCTTTTAAAGTTGATGGAAGATATATCATATAATCCCCTTATCAAAGACTAGAAACCCTTTTCTCTCGTTCGCTGCAGAAAATAACATCATTAAAAAGTTCACAGTGAAAAAAATCTTAGCGGCCGACAGATAAAAAGAAAAAAAAAACAAAAAGACTGCATCTCTTCCATTTTCAGTGTCATGTGAAATATGTAATATGCTTAGCCATTTGCACAACGCGTATATTTCTTTTCTAGCTATAAATAATCACATTCATCGTTGCGTCATCGCCTTTTCTTTACTTCATTCTTCTTTAATACGATTTGATGCATAAAATCAACGTTAAATTAAAAATAATCAATTAACTGATAATTAAGTTCTGAAAATATTGAAATACTGTATTACCATCAGACACCCACAACTGTATATAATGTCAGAACCCTAGGCGCATTATAAATTGAGTCAAAACTCTAATACGAGATTCCGTCTTTACAAACACTAACTACATCAGTTTTAAATAAAATTGCATAAAAATAAACTCATAAAATATTTATAAGCTATATTTTTATAATTTTTGTATTATTAACTTTAAGAAAATCGGGAAGATATATATAAATTAAAAAGAATTTCTTTAAAAAATGAAATGCATTATGTAATATTTCCTTTCTCTTCTTCATATAAAAGAAAGGGTGTTTCAGCTTTATATTATTGGCCAGCCTTTCTTTAGTTGCAGGAAATAGCTTTGTATAAACAAAGCCTATTTTGAACAAAAGAGAAATTTCTCTTTAGAAGCTGCATATGACTTTATTACAGTGTTGTTGAAGTGTTAATAAATTGCTTCTTATTCAGACACTGGACTCAAAGAAAATACCCAATATGTTACTAATTTATACTTAATATTCAACAGTTCAGAGTTGATTATCACTATAATCTAGGAACAACAGAAAAAAAAGTAAAAAACAAATACAGCGAAACTTCCTTTAAAGGCCACCTCTATTAAGGGCCAATATTTTTAGGAACGAAAAATTGTCCCATAAACATAATGTTAAATTTACTCCTATTATTGGCCGCACCTACCCCTCATAAAAGCCATTTTTTTCACATTCTTAAACAGGTATATTGAATTCCTGAACCAAAATATAAGAGTTCAGCAAAGAAGGCAGGGGGAGATGGGGAGGATTTAGTAACACAATGAAGGACCACAAACTTTTTTACAAGAAAGACAAACAGGAGTTCCTCATACTTTGTTTGACCTTTTAACTTGTAGGAGTTGGGTTGGAGGGGAAACTTGACCTTTTGTTGTGGGCACACAAAGGATAACAGGTTATCTAGAAAAACTGATTCCACTTTTACTAAAACTGTTAATGACTATTGAAGCACAATTTTTACACCTGCTAGAAAACGCTAACAAAAATAAACTAATATATCATTCTAAGGCATTAATAAATGATTCAAATTTAAGTAATTTGTTCCACAAAGTAAAAGAATTACTAGAAACCAAAATTGTCTGCGAAAAAATTATGAAAAGTAAACAAACTTCAATAGAAATTTTTTTTCAATTATGTATAGAGTTTGAAAATGTTAATAAACAGTTTTTTCACCTATATAGGTTTTGATTTCCTTGCTTTAGTTGTTGTTTTTTTGTCACCCCTATTCAAGGGCCACCCCTCATAAGGGCCAATTTTCAATGGAACGGCAGATGGCCCTTGCAGAGAGGTTTCACTGTAAATCTATTAAAACTATGTTTAAAATTTGGTAGCAAGTTACTTATATTTTCAAAAATATAGTAAAACATTTTTTTTCTTTAACGTCTAATATGAGGAAAATTATTTTAGTGTTTATAATCTATAAAATATTACATACAGGATGTCCGTGCTATAAGTATCCAAAAATGATGGCTTATCATTACGGAACTACCCACTAGCTGTTACCCGTTACTTCGATCACGTAACACTTAAAAAAGAATAAATGCATCAATTAAGCAAAATATTTCGATAATTAAAAGCATATACAATTAACCATTAATCACATTTTATAGAAGAAAAACTTCTAACGGTCCCAATTTGCATATTTTTGTTTATCAATATAGGATCATTTAGATTTCTTTCGTGAGCTTGAAATTTCAAACTCCTTTCCTAAAATTAAATGAGGAATAAATTTACATGTCTGTTATTCTATTTTATCATTTATATTTATTATATTTCACGAGTCGGAACCCGTCGAATTCGAAGAATAGAAATGTTTAAAAGAAGTTAGACTGAAGTTATAAAAAAATCTACAAAAATATTTACAATAAATAATCAATATTATGAGTTAGCTGGCCTAACGCATAAAACAAATGTTATTTATAACTAAAGTTTAACTTTAAATATTCAAATTATTGAAAAATTAACTTTTATTACTATATGTAATCAGTAACCTGATATTCAGATAATAAATTATGAAGTTATCGATTGAGGCTTAGATCTTTGGTATTACGAAATGGAAAATCGATGAAAATGGCGTCACTATGACACAATCATATTTACAACGAAATCTAAAAATAACGTCATTTTCACCGTTGCAAAATTTACATGCGTACTTTTCATATTCATATTCACCATTTTAAAAATATTTTCACATGCAATAGATTATTAAGTAATATATTTTCAAAAATTACGTCACTTTTGCCAATTACAATTTTGGATGTGGGCATTCGCGCTCTTGACTTCATGTTCTAATCTCAGTCCCAGTGAAATCCAGAATTTTTTTTTTCGACGCCTTCGGAGTAAAATATTTAGTTTTATCAAAGAAAATATTCATTTCTTTTTTACTATGAGGTTATTTTAGCTCACTGAAAACCTTTGAGATTAACGTGTCAATCTCAGTATCATCGTAATGTAAAAAATATCGAAATGTAATAGCTTTATGAGTAATTAGAGTTGTTTTTTTAAACATGAAGCCTTTTTCTATTAAAAAAAACAGTTATTTTTTAATGCATGAGAAAATGGCACCCGTAATGAAATAGTAATTCTGCTAGTTTCCTTTTACTCTGTAACGATGGAAGTAACCCAGTTGCCAACACTGTGAAGAAATGTCCCAAAAGACTTTTTAAATTAAAATTAAAATGTAAAAAAAAATAATTATTTTTTTAATATCAAGTGCGGGCACATATACAAATAAACTGCTTTCATTTAAAAAAATAATTTTCAAAATCGGTTCAGTAGAAAGCTCAGCCTTGTCTTTTATAGATATTTATTCCGTTCATGGATATTGGTTTAATTTATGTTTTCGCGACAAAAAATGTTATTTAAAGAGGTATGTTAGTAAATATTTTTAAAGTAAAATGGCTATTAACAGGTCACTTCAGACATGAATTTGATTTGATTAGAATAATCAAAAAATCAACATACAATATTATGTTTCTATTAAAAAAAATCAAATCTTAGAAAAAAAAACGATAAGTTGTATTAAAAAATATCAAACGTTGTGAACCATAAAAGTTCAAAAAACAGATAATAAAAGTACGAAAAAAAACTTTAATTTTCAAATATTTATAATATTTTTATTTCACAGTGTCACACTTTTAACAGCTGTAGATCTATCAATAATAGCAAAATGTTTAATGCTCCAAAAATTCTCGAAGCCGAAATACTAATTGTTGAAGGAATAAAGTTGCTTATTGCTTTCAATCGCAGAAAAAATCTATTTATGGAAAAAGCATCTCAGTTATGAAAAAACATTTTCATATTGATTGTTATGCTGTAATTTAGGATTATGGAAGCTTCGAAATTTGCAGGACTATGCTCCAATCTGGGACAACGATTGTCTTTCAGAGATATTTAATTGTAGATTTAGATATTTTAAAATCGAAAGAAATTTTCAGAAAATAATAACTGACTAGATATTGCCCGTCAAGATTTGACGGTAAATAACTTGAATGTTTCATCAGAAAAATTCTTGAATTTTTAATTAGTTGCTTTTAAATTAATTATTGAATGATGAATTACGTGACGAATTTCTATATTGCATAAGTATTTCCTATTTCTTTAAGGCGGTAGAGGTGCTGCCAGTCTAACCTAATCAATGATGTGAAAGAATTTTATGTTTATAATTTATAACCAATTATGATTGTTTTTTATCAGAAATTTACCTAAAAATGCCAGGTAGAGAATTTATTTTACTTACTACGGCTTTTTTTTTTTTTTTTTTTTTTTTTTTTTTTTGAAAAAATAACAATTTTATTTTCATTTATTTATTATTTTTTTTAAACAACACGACGATTAAAAGCTGCCATGAATTTTATTTTTATCTGTCTCATTCTCTAAAAACCTAAATTTGAAACTTGATGCAGCTAAAGATTTATAATATATATTTTTTATTACTTGAATTTTATTTTACATTTTTATATATATTTTTTAAATATTAAACCTGGATATCAAGGTAATTTCTTTTATAGCTCTTATAAGAATAATTTTCTTTCTTTCCGTTTTATTTTTTGCGGAAAAGAATGACAAACTTTTCTTTCTGACACACACACATATATATTCTTCATAATGGTCAGAAAATATAACGAAAATTGTAGATCAGCTCAATTTATTTAATTGATAATTACATGCAAAATATTTTAGCTTAAATATTTTAAATATAAAATCATTATTTTTTCAAAATACAGTAGCGCTCAAAAGTATTTTGACAACGTTTTATTCTCTCTTATTTTATTTAATATAAAAATGTAAAAGAAAATATATTCCCTATAATTGAGAACACTATGACTGCAGTTATTCAAATGTATCAAGCTTCAACTTGTTTGTTTACATTCTGCACCAACAAAGAAATATGACTCTCTTTAGCTCAAAAGTATTTTGACAATTAGTTTGCATTTAATTGTTGAAGGTGTCAGTGGCGCTATAGCTTCGATAAGTGTTTATATCGACTTATTCTGATTATTTTTAAGGATCGGGAATGCCGAAATGTAAAAAATATTGAAGTGATTCTAGAAAAGCCGCTGTAAATGCACTTAAGAAAGGTAGACTGCAAGCAGAAATAGCTCGTTCTTTTAACGTGTCTCGGCATTTTATATTACATAGAATAAAGTTTTTAATAAACAGAAATACCTCGAAAATAAGCCTCAAAGTGCCCATCTGAAAAAAACAACTTGCAATGTTGACTGTATTATAAAAATTATATCTAAAAGTGATTGTCGTAAGTTCGCTGTAATAATAAAAAATGAATTGAAAGAAAATTACGGCATAGACATACACGTTTCATCAGTCAAACGACGCCTAAACCTCTATGGTTTACATGGCAGGAGTCCAGCAAAAACACGTATCTAATTTAATAAGAATAAGAAGGCTAGAGTTACATTTGTAAAACGGCATAACCCTTTCAGGGGCAAAGCAATTCCATTGCTAAAGTGAGGAAATTAATGATTGACACCGGAATTTGAAAACAAATTTATTTGTAAATAAGAAAAAGTTATATTTCACACATATAATAGACCGAATTTTTTTTAACCAAAATTCTGGCGTCAATCATTAATTTCAACACTTCAGCAATGGAATTGCTTTGCCCCTGTAAGGGTTATGCCGTTTTACAAATGCAACTCTAGCCTTCTTATTCTTATTAAATTAGATACGTGTTTTTGCTGGACTTCTGCCATGTAAACCATAGAGGTTTAGGCGTTGTTTGACTGATGAAACGTATTTGTCTATGCCGTAATTTTCTTTCAATTCATTTTTTATTATTACGGCGGACTTACGACAATCACTTGTAGATATAATTTTTATAATACAGTCAACATTGCAAGTTGTTTTTTTCGGATGGCCACTTTGCGGCTCATTTTCGATGTATTTCTATTTATTAAAAACTTTATTCCAATATAATAACAAGTTGCCGAGACAAATTAAAAGTCTGCTTGCAGTCTACCTTTCTTAAGTGCATTTAGAGCGGCTTTTCTAGAATGACTTCAATATTTTTTACATTTCGGTATTCCTGATCCTTAAAATTAATCACAATAAGTCATTATAAACACTAATCGAAGCTATAGTGCCACTGACACCTTCAGCAATTAAATGCAAACTAATTGTCAAAATACTTTTGAGCTAAGGAGGAGTCATATTTCTTCGTTGGCACCGAATGTAAACAAACAACTTGAAACTTGATACATTTGAATAACTGCAGTCATAGTGTTCTCTATTATAGGGACTATATTTTCTTTTACATTTTTATATTAAATAAAATAAGAGAGAACATAAGGTTGTCAAAATACTTTTGACCGCTACTGTATTATTGAATGTTAAATTTTATTTAACAAAAAGCATTCAAATATTAATAAAATTAAAATCCTAAAACTTCTCTTCCTAATAAAATATGTCATTACAGAAATGAATTATTGACAAAAATATTGCATTCTGCCAGACTTGGGTTCGAACCTGCGCCCGCTACAAAAATTCTGAGCTTTAGACGGCTGCGCTAACCCACTACGCTAGCAAGAACTCGTTGTCGTTCCTTCTAAAATGAAGAGGTTCGAAAAACAGTTGACGGATACGCAATTATCTCGAATTTGAGATTTGATCATGCAGAAATAGTTTTGCGTTTTAATATTTGATACCTTAATTTTTAAAGAAGCAGCTACAACTTAACATGCAAGTTTCCCAATCTTCGTGTGTAACTATTGGCAATTCATAAGAAAGATATAACTTTTAGCTTCAAATCACTGTGTTTATCTTCTGTATGTAATATGACCAAAACAATGTGGCACTCCCGAAATAAACCGAATCTAACTTTTAATATTAACACAGTAAATTTCTGAACTGTTAATGATGCTGAAAGAGCCAAATAATATTAACTTTGTGAAAGAAAGAAAAGTTTGCTTACAGTAAGATCGAATAGCAGACGAACTTAAAACAATTTCTACCTGTGATGTGATAGTTCAACTGAGCGAGCATCTTTGCACTTTGCAGCGCGAGCGCGTCACTCCAAAGGCAGACTTGTACTTATATACTGCGCATGCGCAACTGCAGAATTTTAATTTAATAAAATTGCTAATTAATAAAATATTTGAACATACGAATGTACGATAACAAATCTGTGGCCAAATATCTTTCATTTAAAAAAAGATTGGTGTAATTTGATGCAGTAGTTTCTTCTTACGGACTGTCGAAAGAAAATGCTTAGCGTTTTAAATGTATAGATTATTACCGGGATTTTTTATTGCCATTTCTCCTGCGCTGTCGACAATCATGGTGCCTTTAAAAATTAAAGGTGGATGTGAGGTGAAAGGTGAATTTATTGCTTAATTAAGGTATCGACTCTTCTTTACACGATACTATGTCACATGTAAAGCCTAATCTCCAATTAAAATTGCTTGCTAAACTTTTTTACATCGACTTTCATATACTATTTATTAAATTTTATTAAAAGCAGCATTATAGGCGATTGTATGGCAAAAGAAAGCTAAACTTATATATTTGCGAAAGCTAAAGTCTGTGGAAATCACGCCATTTTGTATAATTGCTATAAAAAGCTAACATTTTCTGAAAGAAAACAGGTTAATGAATAAAAAATATGACGACGCTTTCCCCAGATTTGTTTTTGCTACGGAATAATAGTTGTCGAGTTGAAAAAAATATATTTCACTTCATGAACCATGTAAAAATAGGTATTTTAATTTATTTAAAACATGAAATCGGTTAATGAAGTCTAATATTATTGTTCATTTAGATAAACATTTAAACATTAATTTTATTAAATACTAAATTTCAAGTAAGAAATTGTATTTAAAATAAAAGCTAAAATTGCATTTTTAAATAATGAGCCTTTTAATGCAAAACGTTATTTTTTAAAAGTATATGGTTATTTTAAGATTTCGAAGCTTGTGAAATGAAAATGACATCACTTTGGCGAAATTGAAATCAATATATATTAATATTTTCCGATTAAAATGAATGCTTTACATGAAAATTATTACACCATTTTTACCTCATGAAAAGTTTCTCTCTATTCTAAAAAAAAGTAACTACCGCTGTCACCGCCGCCGCCGCCGCCGCCGCCGGTTTTGAATTTTTTGTGACCGGAGGTCTTTCTTCTTTAATATTAAAACAACTGTTGCATACAAAAATATGACAATCGGTAGTATTATAGAAAAATGTTTGATAAACACGCTGATGCAGACAGTTTTCAAATCGAAGAATTATTTTAAGAGATATTTAATGCCAAAGTTGGACAAAATCGCTCCATTAAAAAAGTTTTATAGGAGCAAAAACTGTACATAGGAATTTAATCATTTTTAGATCATTTTATGCGTCAGAATTTCCCGGTGTGCAGATTGCAGTTAGTTTTTTAATTTGAATAATTTTTCGGGGTTTTATTTCTATTTTAAATTCAAATTTTCAGCATTTCGAGAGATATTTTTTACAAATTTTAGAAAATTGTATTAATTTAAACTGTTACCAACTGTATAAAAAGCGCAACCAATAATGTTTGCTTCAAATTAAAAATTTATTTTACACGTGACTATTATAAACAAAAAATATAAAAAGCAGGAACTCATTGCAAATTACGTCATAAAAACTATAGTTACACGTGAATTTTAAATGAGAAAGAATATTGTAAAATAATAAATTCAGTAACATGCGTTAGAAGTCCTAAATAGAGAATTTACGTCATATTACACTTATTACGTAAAATGAACAAAAAATAATATTGCAAAACAGTTTTAATTTTAAAATTGCGCGAGACATTTACTGGACATTTTAAGATGATCATAATATTTCATTTCTAACAAAAGTATTTTGACGTGAATATTAAAAAGAGAAAGAAAAGTTTGGTGAAAATTACGTCAGATTCAAATTATAATTCAATCTTCCGAAATCTTTTTAAAGGCGGTCAAATTAGCGTGCTGTTAGAGTCTGCGGTGTCTGAACGGGGGTTGACGAGCGTAGCTCGTAGGGGGCAGAGCCCCCTAGTTACTAAAAACGCCTTTGTGAAACGTTTAATCTGCCAACATTTAAAAATAATTAATTAAAATAGTATATGCTTTTTTAAACTCAATTCGTATGAATAGGGGACAATAAATATCACTTCTATGCTAGGAAGTTATACTTACATCCTTGGTTGTAAATGTCAATGTGTTGACAGACGATATTCGCTTTTGTCTCTATGGAATAAATTCATTCATGAAGCTTCAATGTGTGAAAATATGTTTTTAGTTTTTGGAAAATTTACTTTCTTTTTCAATTTTAGAGAGGAAATAGCCTCAAAAAATATATTAATCCGTTTTATTTCCCCTTTTTTCCTCAAAAAATGTCTTCTCCTGATAATCATAAAGTGAATTTTGAATGAAAACTCTCATTTGTGTGTAATTTATTATATTCACACTTTTTAATCAGTATTAGTAAAAAGTATTTCTGTTGTTCGTTTCAAATATGATGTCATTATTTATCCATTTTCATTAATTACTGATATTCATGCCCCTTGTATTTTTAACGTATCTCTCTATTCTAAAAAAAGTAACTACCGCTGTCACCGCCGCCGCCGCTTTTGAATTTTTTGCGACCGGAGGTCTTTCTTCGTTAATATTAAGCAAAATATTGCATACAAAAATATGAAAATCGGTGGAATTATAGAAAAATGTTTGATAAACACGCTGATGTAGACAGTTTTCAAATCGAAGAAATATTTAAAGAGATATTTAATGCTAAAGTTGGACAAAATCGTTCCATTAAAAAAGTTTTATAGGAGCAAAAACTGTACATCGGAATTTAATCATTTTTAGATCATTTTATACGTTTGAAGTTCCCGGTGTGCAGATTGTATTTCTTTTTTTAATTTGGCTAATTTTTTGAGGTTTTATTTCTATTTTAAATTCAAATTTTCAGCATTTTTAGAGATATTTTTTACAGATTTTAGAAAGTGATATTAATTTAAACTGTTGCCAACTGTATAAACAGCGGAAACAATAATGTTTGCTTCAAAATATATATATATATATATTTATGCGTGTAATAAATTAAAAATTTATTTACACGTGACTATTATAAACAGAAAAAAACATTGGAATTAGAATTAAATAATTATGTACAAAAAGCAGGAACTTATTAAAAATTACGTCATAAAACTATAATTACACGTGAATTTTAAGAGAGAAAGGAATTTGTAAAATAATAAATTTATTAACATACGTTAGAAGTCTTAAATAGGAGAAATTACGTCATATTTACGTCACATTACAGTTATTACATAAAACGAACACAAAATAATATTGCAAAACGGTTTAAATTTAGAAATTGCGCTAGACATTTATTTGATATTTTGAGCGGATACTTTTCAACTATTTTTCTTAGGAAAGCGCAAATAATATTTCATTTCGAACACAAGTATTTTCACGTGAATATTAAAAAGAGAAAGAATAGTTTGGTCAAAATTACGTCAGATTAAAAACGATTAATTTAAAATGTCTCATTTATAAGAACTTTCTTTTCGCTTTGTTAAAAAATACCGGGAGACAAAGATTCTGTTTACTTAATTTCTTTTATATTAGGTTATTTAAAATGTTGTTACACGTGTCTACGTCATCAAGTTATTTTTATTTCGACGTTTTATTTGTATTTTTATTAATGTTGTACTAATTTATTTGTTCTTTCGTTATTTTAAATAAAAATTATGTCAATTTGTATAATTTGGCGAGTGGTTTGGCGATTTATATCATTTGGCGAAATTAGTCGACGGGATAATCAAGTAGTACCGCAGCGGATTTGGCGTTAAAATTTCCCCAATCAAAGAGAAATGAATAGAAATCCGTTTATTGGGAGATCGCCACTGTTTTTTAAATTATAATTCAATCTTTCGAAATCTTTTTTAAAGCCGATCACATTAGCGTGCATTTAGAGTCTGCGGTGTCTGGACGGGGGTTGGCGAGCGTAGCTCGTAGGGGGCCGAGCCCCTAGTACTTGAAAATGCCTGTTTTATTTCAAATATGAAGCTATATTTTTCCAAGAAAAATATTTTCTAAATAATATAAATCTTTTTCATTATTTTTTCTTTTAATTATTACGCCATTTTTGACAGGAAACCTCTTACTAACGTAACAGATATTCATGCTTCAAGTATAATAAAAAATATTCCTTTTTTTCAAATATTTATTGATATTTATTTTCTTTTGAATACTTTGTATTTAATGTTTCCGCGTGGAAATTGTTCATAAAATTAATTGTCGAGGAGAATGTATAATTCCGAGTTTTTATTTTTTTTGGCAACGTTAAAGAAATATGGTTAAATGTTACAGGAAAATTGTCAATTCATTGTGTATGAAAAGTAATGAAATTTTGGATCACTAAGCAAAATATTTGAATAAAATAAATTAAACATAGCCTATGTTCATTTCTGGGTTGTAATCCATCTATAACCAAAGATACAAAAGCATTAATTCATCCGTTTATAGGCTAACTTCATTCAAACTTTCGGACACACATTCGCATTTGTAATATTATAAGGATAGACCTCACGTCCGTGGATCGGAAACCCCTCCCAGATTTTAAAACATTGAACAAAACAAAAAACTGCAACTGTGGATGAGTGGAAAAAGTGTATCATAGAAGCAATTTGTCTTATGACTCCTGATATGCTACGAAATATTTGAGGTGAACTGGATTACCGTTTAGATGTCTGTCGTGCTACCAAAGTGCACACATCGAAGTCTATTGATATTAAAACTTTGTTAGATGCTATTTCTATTTAAATATATAGGGTAAAAGCACCAGTAGTCGGCCACTTAAGCGTTTTCTTTTAGTATATAGCTCAAAGCGGAATTTTAAAAAACAATACAACAATTTTAACAGTGACACATGTTAAAGTATACTTTTCTTTTATTGTTTCAGCAATTGTTTTTAAAGAAACTGATTATAGTTTTTATTTATAAAAAGTTAAACTGGAAAGTAGCAAAGTCGCTAGTAGTCGGCCACTCAATTCTAGTGTTCGGCCATCACTGGACCAGTTGTCGGCCACTTAAATGCTTTGTTATCGTAATAACTATAAAATATAATTTAAGTATAACTTAAGTATAATTTTTATAAACAGAACAACATTTTAACTATAAAATGTGTTACTTTATACTTTTCTTATAATGTTTTAGCAATAATTTAAAATATTATAATAGTTTTTAACACTTTCCAACATAGTATAAAAGTGTTTGTGAATTTGGATCGTCTTCAGTCTGTCCGAGCTCTAACACTCGTAAATATACTCGAATTTCCCTGAATTTTTTGTATGTTATTGACGTTAACAATAGCACGATCGTTATTGAAAATAAAGTGTGTAGAATTTATAGTTCATCTACAGGAACAGTCAAAAGTATTCCGATGCATTACGTTCAATGCGAAAAAATTGCTTCAAGTTTATTTTAATGATGTTAGTGCATTTTAATGATGTTTAATGATATGCATTTATGAAGTGCACTAAACTATACATTCTAGACGATATGGGGTCCAAAGTACTTATTATTCATTTATAGGGCCCCGCAAAAGAATTCCTTTACATAATAGTGTCAGGGGGAAAACGGTTTGCAGCGTATTTTAGTTCTGTTACACTATATCAAATATAACTAAATTGATATACTACATTACTGAGGCTTACTACTATATACTTGTTTTATAACATGATATGCATAGCATTTATCGTTCATTTACAGAGACACACAGAAAATTCGCATACAGTACTGTATCTTTCAATTAGCGATAATTGCTGAAAGTGTGCTTTCGTTTATGACGTGCGTTTTTAAGTTTAATTACACGCTAATTTGATCGGCTTTAAAAATATTTCGGAAGATTGAATTATAATTTAAAAAACAATGGCGATCTCCCTATAAATGGATTTTTATTCATTTCTCTTTGACTGGGGAATTTTAAGGCCAAATCCGGTGCGGTACTACTTGATGAACCCGTCGACCAATTTCGCGAAATTATATAAATCGCCAAAGCACTCGCCAAATTATACAAATTGACATCATTTTTATTTTAAATAACGAAAGAACAAATAAATTAGTGCAACATTAATAAAAATACAAATAAAACGTCGAAATAAAAATAACTTGATGACGTAGTCACGTGTAACTTGCTATAAGTCAAGTTAATGTGACATTTACGATCAACCATTATTGGCATTTAATCTTATAGTTTGGCGAATGATAGATTTTTGGTCGACGGGATAACTAAGTAGTACCAATAATACATATGTCAATCGCTGTTTCCGTCTTTGATTAAGTAAAATAAAATAAACATTTCAAAATAAGCTAATATAAAAGGAATTAAGTAAACAGAATCTTTGTCTCTCGGTATTTTTTAACAAAGCGAAAAGAAAGTTCCTTTAAATAAGACATTTTAAATTAATCGTTTTTAATCTGACGTAATTTTGACCAAACTATTCTTTCTCTTTTTAATATTCAAGTGAAAATACTTGTGTTAGAAATGAAATATCATTTGCGCTTTCCTAACAAAAATAGTTGAAAAGTATCCTCTCAAAATATCAAATAAATGTCTAGAGCAATTTCTCAATTTTAACCGTTTTGCAATATTATTTTGTGTTCATTTTATGTAATAACTGTAATGTGACGTAAATATGACGTAATTTCTCCTATTTAAGACTTCTAACGCATGTTAATAAATTTATTATTTTACAAATTCCTTTCTCTCTTAAAATTCACGTGTAATTATAGTTTTTATGACGTAATTTTTAATAAGTTCCTGCTTTTTGTACATAATTATTTAATTCTAATTCCAAATGTTTTTTGTTTCTGTTTATAATAGTCACGTGTAAATAAATTTTTAATTTATTACACGTATAAATATTTTTTTTTGAAGCAAACATTATTGTTTCCGCTGTTTATACAGTTGGCAACAGTTTAAATTAATATCACTTTCTAAAATCTGTAAAAAATATCTCTAAAAATACTGAAAATTTGAATTTAAAATAGAAATAAAACCTCAAAAAATTAGCCAAATTAAAAAAAGAAATGCAATCTGCACACCGGGAACTTCAAACGTATAAAATGATCTAAAAATGATTAAATTCCCATGAATAGTTTTTGCTCCTATAAAACTTTTTTAGTGGAACGATTTTGTCCAACTTTAGCATTAAATATCTCTTAAAATAATTCTTCGATTTGAAAACTGTCTGCATCAGCGTGTTTATCAAACATTTCTGTATAATACTACCGACGTTCATATTTTTGTATGCATTATTTTTCTTAATATTAACGAAGAAAGACCTCCGGTCACAAAAAATTCAAAACCGGAGGCGGTGACAGCGGTAGTTACTTTTTTTTAGAATAGAGAGATACAAGGCTACACAAAAAAATTTGTAAGTTTTGCGGAGTATCACCGTGAATGGCTTAAAAGAGGCTTTTAATTGAGTTATGCTCTAAGCTGAACTATATTTAGTATACTAAGAGATGTTTGTATAATATAAATAAAGTCATATACAGGGCCACGCAAAGAACTGAATACTTAACCTCCCAAAGATAATAATGTGTGGAAGTATGATTTCAGTAATTTTAATCACGTTTTAGAATGAATTAAATTTTAGCTTAATATGTGCGGCATATAAAAATCTGTTGGTAATATATAGGACTGTACAAAATAATTCAAGTATGTTTCCGTATAGTGGTAGAAATTGCTAAAGGTGAATATTCAATCTGTTATGCATTTTCTTACTATACTAAGTTTTAATATACTATGTATAGAATAATATACAAACCTTTAGATTAAATACAGGACTGCACAAAAGAACTGAACTACTTTTCCGGTTAGGGACCGTAATCTGGTTTTCAAAAGTATTATGCATTTTCTAAAATGTTTACTTTTTTTACAGTATTAAGCAACTAAATTTCGTTAAAGAATTCTGCAAGACATGGGAAGTGCTTTTGTAATCTATTCTTGATGCATGATTTTTCATTCTTGTTTCTTATGGAAAATAAAGTTAAAAGTACCAAATTATCTAGTTGTTGGCCTTTCAAATTTTGTGTTTAGCCATCGTAGACTAGGCGGCGGGCAGAGAAAAAATTATTACGTCATCTTGTTTCAAAATGAAATCATGATGTAGGATAAGGTTATTAATAGAACATAAATTACTCATCTGTCGATGCATATCTTAGAATGATATTAGCAGCAGGGAGCGCGAAATCGTCATTCTAGCGTTACTATCATATCATCGAGTTTCGGGATGAAATTTTAATATGTTGCATATGTCGACTAGTACAATGCAAATATTTCAGTTTGTCTTGGGATTTCGTGGTTAGATATGAGCAGATCCCGGGGCCAATTCTTTATTTTCGCGGTACTATCTCGTCATCGAGTTTCGAAATGTAATTTTAATAAGCTGCATATCTCGAATAATACATCACAAATATTGCAGTCTACCTCGTAATATCTTTGAACGATATGAGCAGAATAAGGCACCAATTCTTATTTTGGCGGACTATCTGGCCATCGAATTTCGAAATGAAATTTTAATATGCCTCTATCGATTAATACGATTTAAGTATTTCAGTCTGTTCGTGGTATCTGAGTGCTATGCAAGCATAACGGGTCGCCAACTCATTATTTTGGCGGTACTATTTGGTTTTCAATTTTGAGCATAAAATGTTAATGGTTAAAGTTACAGATTTGTATAATACAAATGCTTCAGTCTGTTTCGTGATATCTCTATAAGATATGAGAAAAACGGGGCGCCAATTTTTTCTTTTAGTTGTACTATCGCATCCTCGAATTTCGAAATGAAATTTTAATATGTTGCATATTTAGATATTACAGTAAAAATATTATTAGCTGCTTCGTGATATCGTGGTACGATACGATGAGAATAGGGCATAAATTTGTCATTCTGGCGGTACTAACAGATGGAGTTTCGAAGTGAAATTTTAACTTGTCATAGACATCGATTATTAATATTCTGTGTAATGCATATTTTAAAATTCCAGTTTTTTTTTAAATGAACAATGTTAGTTTCCTTTTTTTTATTTAAGTTTTATAGAAGCAGAAGATGGAATTTAAAAACCCAATAGTAAGCCTCTAATTAATATTATTGCTGATTATTGAGTTAATCAACCAGATAATAAGTTTTATTTTACATTATTGAAAAGTTATCACAATCCGTGGCTTTGTGGTTATTGAAATATTGCAAATGATGTTTGTGTGCTTATTTACATTAGAAAGAAGTTATATTTGCGCAGAAAGTTTAAATATTATTAATTAAAACACAATTTGTTAAAATTTCATCCTAATAACTCATTAGATGATTGTGAAAAACGTTTCACCCCTTTAAATTTCGAATATCTTATATCCTACTTTGTGAGAGAATTTATGTCTTAAAACTAAAACCCATGTAAAATTTCAAGTTTCGAGCAATAGCCCTCGCAATTTCCAAATAAATCGTCGTTTTAAGTATGCTTTCAGCATATTTCACACTTTAAATTTTCCATATTGAAAAAAAACCTGTTCTGTGTGAGTAAGCAACAGCTATGTCGAGTTTCAATCCAATAATTAAATTACGTACTTTTACTTCTATCCCTAACAAGCATAACGTTTTTTAATTAATTTATCTTTTTAAATTTCAAATTTATCATAACTATAATGCGCAAACATTTACGTTTTATAAATAACTGTCATTTAATATTTCAAATCTTTATCCTTAACATTTTGATATTAATCATAATTTTCAACATTTTTAGAATCTTTTCTACTCATTTCATCCTTTTATATTTCGCTTTTTTTAGAAACCGTTTTTAATAGTCATTTATTACTTTAAAACACCATGTCAAGTTTTAAATATGTAACACCCTCAGTATTAGAAAAAAGGGATATTTTAGAATGTGTTTAGCGTCTGCAGAGAATATCACCATCATTTTTTAACTTTTACTTTTAAAAGTGATTCGGCAGTTCCAAAGATTTCATCCTGCAATTGAAACAAACAAACGTTTCTTCTTTATGATATTAGTATATTAGAAGGCTTCATGCTGGTCGATTTTCCCAAACGAAATATATCGGTGAATTTAACCTTGTAAATACAAGGTTTAATTATCAGTTTACATATTTTCTATCGCCGTCATAACAAATTTTAAAGCAAAATGAGCCTTTGGCTGAAATGCCATTGCAAATTGATGTAAAATATGCGAATACCATTGCACTAATATATGTTTAATTTGTCAGAAAAAATTTTCGCTGATAAGAATCATTGAACAATCAATGAGTTGATCATTTACAGTAGGATTAGTAAATAACAGTAGAACGATATAATGCAAAGTACTAAAACATCTTTAAAACATTATCTAATTAACAATGAAAATCTCGTCAAAATCATCTAGTGTTTTTACATAAATGCTAATACTTCATAATTGCGTTCACCTGTTTATAGAACTTTCCCCCGTGGTGATATAACTAAGCAATGTAGAATGATATACAATAAACTAAAACATCTCCTAAAAAATTATCTAACTAAAGATGAAAGTTCCTTAGAAATCTATTCAGCAAAACTAAAGTGATAAACGGTCGGAATAAAATTCCCATTTGCATTTTATATCAGGGGTTCTGGGATATAAACGCCAGTGTGGGTAATAACGCCAACTGCTAATATGAGGCGTAATTATGAAGGAATCCGGGAAAATGGCACTTTGGCTTCTACGCTCAAAGGCTCAGAGTCATCTGAATCACAAACAACAGCTAAAAGTAAATTAGTTACATTTATAGACCTTATCGCTGGAATAAGCTCGTAAGAGTCAACGCCCGATCTAAAATTTGCTAGGTAAGTTATGTGATGTGAAGACTATATCGCTCATCCGTAAGAAATGTAACACATCTGGCAAAAATTCACTTTGCGTTTTATTCCACTAATACGTCTGTCTTAGGTGCGTCTAGCTACATTAAAAATTTCGTAAATGCAGTTATACGAAAAATCACATTATTACACTATATAAGACATTATTACACTGTAGTCCATTTGTGGCCACAGAAGAGGTATGTACTGTGCGGAGAGGTAAAATTACGCAACCCTCCAAACCTTATCCTACTTCTTCATTCTTAAAGGTTTTCTGCATTTATGCACGTTTTTATTCCTGCATGCAGATCTAGTGCTATAAATTCATGTTACAGTAAAATCGATGCAAATTTTCTTTTGCCTCTCCTGTGAAATTTGCTCTTGTCGAGATTTGTCACTTTTCTTGCTGGTAAGCGATATATTTCTTAGGAAATACTTTGTTTATTACATAAATTTGTAGTGTATTTCATGTACTTTCAAAATGTTGTGAAAGATTTGGGATGTATTCGCGAGATAGCTTGTAGTTTAAAATATTCTTCACAATATGCATATCGGGGGAATAACGCGATCCACTAATGTTATTACCCCGGTTGATTCTTTTCAGTGGCATAACTACATTTTTTATTTTTATTTTTTTCTTTATATATGAGAGACTATTATTGTCATTGTTGAAAACTAAAAAAGATAAAGAGAAATTTGTATGTCCTAAATGCTGGTAATTGTTTCATGTCAGAAGAATAAAATATCATATGATTATTACTGCATCCTGATATCGCAATTATGGTAAGTAAAAGAAATTTGTCAATTTTTAAAGGTGTAGAATTTGCATCTTTAGAATTGGACGGTTTACATGCCATTATTCCATCTTATTTTAAAATTTTGTTTGCATGATGTTATTACACACCAGGTGGGTAATGACGCATAGTAGTATTGGTCAAGAAATCATGCCACTACATTTTATGAATAGATATCTGCTAAAATAGTCTTTCTTGTATACATAATCAATAAGTTGCTATATCAAATCCTATATTTGTTTGGGAAAAAAAAAAAACGTAAAACTAAGCCGTAAAAATTGGTAGAATCTTAACGTGGTGTTATTTTTTAGGGACACCTTATATATAGTGTGCATAAAATAAAATGCAAGTAAAAGGTTATATAAATCTCAAATTACGAAAATCAAATTACGAAAAAAAAAATCAAATTATTAAAAATAGACTCAAAAAAGTGAAATGGCCTTTTAACCAGTAGTCAATCGTGGTGGCCGATTAATGAACATGTAAGTAAATATAATACCCAATGATCGGCCACATTAAAATTAATTAATACAAACGCACTGGTTTAATTTCGATACTGAGAAACATTAGTTTATTAAACTTTTTAATAGTACAGTCTTATAATTTTAGAAAATAATAAAAAATAAATTAATACTAGTCTTTTAAAAATTTTGTCATCGATCAACAAAAAAATAGCAAAAACGGTTATTTGACCGCAACCAAATAAAAAATGGCTGATTACTAATGCAATAAAAATACCCAAAATTCTTTGCTGATGGCTTATGACGTAAAAAGGGTGGCTACATATAGGGGGGTTGTAATATTTAATTTGAAATCAAAAATAATCTATTCATAACTTATTTTGTCTCAAAGTGGCCTACTACTGGTGCATTTACCCTATATATTTTTAATTCTAATGGGTAACAAGAAAGAAATCTTGCATCATCCATACAGATTATGAAACACTTTCCAACACATTCAGAATAATGTAACAAAACCTCCCTCTTTATTAAGCTGAAAGATATCTAAGTATTGTAAAATGTATAATAAAAATAAAAATAAAATGTAAATATAGATGTAATTGCTAATAATAATTTGAAAACCTAATTTCAGCAATTTTCACCGATAGTTGGAAAAGTATTTGAATTTTTTCGTGAAGCCTGATCTACAGAATTGTGTGTGTGCTTCCATGTAGACTAACATTTAGTTCAGTTGGAAACACATAACACATTTTAAAATTTCATTTCAGCAGTTTCCGTCAATAAATAAATGTGTACTATTTTGTGCAACCCTGTATATGGCCTACAGAATTTGAACACACCAAGTAATATGTTAAAAATGAGTTAAATTTAAGAAAGCATAACAGAATTGAAAACGCACTTGCAGTACTGCAAGATAATTCTTTTGTGTGTCCCTGTAAATGAACGATAAATGCTATGCACACCATATTCTACAGTAAGCATCTTGCAGTGCACCTCAGGGCTGTATATCAGTGCCAGTATATTTGAAATCGCGTAGCAGCAGTAAAATGCATCGTTAACGATTTTCCCTCGTGGGCCATAATCCAACGGAATTCTTTTGAATGCGCCCGTAAAAGAGCTATAAATGCGAAATTCAGTGATTTTTTCGAAATATACGAGGATTGGATCACAAGTGTAAATGCAGATAATTTAATTAAATTTCAACCTTAGCATCCTATATATGGGAATAAATTGTCGTTCAGTTTTGGTTAAAAACATCTAAAAAGCGGTGCGTTTATATATAAAGTGAAAAAAAAATCTATTTGCTAAAAAGATTAATTTCTTGTACTACTTAAATGATTTAATTGATTTGAAGAAAGTTTTGAGATGGCCACAACATGCTAGTTTAAATTAGGATCATGTATCAGTATATGTGATAATTATTGCGGGTAAATAAATTAATATATATATATATTGATTTATTTACCCGCAATAATTATCACACACACACACACACACACACACACACACACACACACACACACATATATATATATATATATATATATGTAGAATTTCCTGACACAATGCAATCGGTTGGATTCGGACACTAGACTTCCGGTTTGGAAACTGAAAACGTCACCTGTTCGCTACGAATGCTTGATTTATTTACCCGATTTATTTACCTGATTTATTATATATATAAAGTATTTTAATTATTAACCAAACTAGAGAATATTCTATTTTTTTCATTTTAATTTCACTACTTTCCCCTTCAAATAAATATCATTATTTTCTTTCTCTTTCAATAATTTAATCGAATTTACGTGTCTTTATTTTCATTTTTGGCTTTACACCAATAAAAACTTTTCCCTCTACAGATTCCCTTTTCCTTTTTATTTTCCCTTCGAATTTTTCTCTCTGATTTGTTCTGGAATGTTCTTTGCACCAAAAAGAAACGAATCAGAGGGGGGGGGGGGGGGGGATTTGAAATTTTGTGTTTGCAATGGTCAAAAAGTACTACAATCCCCCCTTTCCCCCACCCCTGAACCACATTAATCCCTCTTGGAAAAAGGTGTCTAAATTCACAACTGAACCGAATCACAACGATTTGTTCAATCATATTTCCGTGTTTATCATTGGATATTTGCTTTGTCATAATGCAGTTATTTTTGTTCATGCATATTTTGGTATAAAACACGTCTGCGCAAACTTAGATGGAACTATATGTGAATTGTTATAGACTAATAAAACCACGCCAACCTGTCTATTCGGGGAATATTACCACCTTACATATCTGGAGATCTTTGCATGATATTTTCGACTGCAAAATAAATTGTTTTCGGACAACACAGGCTCTTCATTGGGAAAATCCTAATAGTTTTCACCTTTATTGGTCCGACTGTATTGTGTCTATTTGGAATCTCAAGATTTGATGTTTTGACATAAACAGAACGAAGTAATTATCTTATGGGCATGTACATGCACCAGTTTTCGAAAAGTCGAATAAAGTCTCTCCAGATTTTATTTTTGAGCAAAGATACTATTTGAGGTACTAAGAATTTAATCAAATGCGATACAAGCCATAAAACAAAACTCCTATCAAAACGCTTTTTCAAATTGCAACTTTGATGTTTTTTAAATATATTTTTGTATGTAAATCATAAAAAAGCTGTAAAATTCTAATAACTTCTTAAATATTAAAGCCGATAGCTCATTACGCTCACAACATCACATAAATTGTAGACGAACGTTTTTACATAAATTTAACCAACAATTCTTAGAGATAGAATATTGTACATAAATGATTGTTCACGATAATCACTCTTTACAGAAATTTCTTTTTAATGTTTTATTTCTGAAAATCTATTATAAATATTCATATCAATTATTAAAAATTTTCCAGATTTTTATGCTGTACCTTTATTATTATGAATACTAGATTATTTTTCTTCCTTGCAGGTTTTATACAGCACTGTGCACCCAACCCGGGATTCTCGGATTACAGGACATTCCACCTGGTGAACACTGTAAAAAAAAAAGACCAATTTTCATTAATGAAAGAAAATATAATATAACGCAAATGAAAATATACAATAACCTTTTTTCAAGTTACCCCGTGGTTCTAAAAAACATTCCTTATTTTTAGAAACCTCAAAATCAAATATATTTTCGTGATTTAAAGAAGCGTTTATAAGAAAAAAAAAAAAAACTTTTTTGCCACACATTTTCGGACACATTTTCGTGTACTTTTTATAACGTACTATCTAAAGTACCCGACGTAGCCCGGAATTTTAAGAATGTTTGTTTTGAAAAATCAATTTCAAAATTAAACATACAGTACAAAACAAACAATTAAAAAAAGCAGTTAAAATATGCAGGTAATTCGATAATTGGGTTTTTATCATGTTTCAATACGTTTTTTCAAACTCATATGACGTTATATAGTCACCTGCTGATATCCATTATATTTCCAATACGACGTAATGTTCACTTCTGTTTAAATTCGCCAAACTATTTATTTCATTTTCATTTTTCACGTAGAAATTTTGCAATAGGAAAGTTATAATGTAATATTAACTTTTTTAAATTCGCCAAACTATTTATTTTTCATTTTTCACGTGAAAATCTTGCAATAGAAAAGTTATGACGTAATATTCACTTTTTATTTAAATTCGGCAAACTATTTATTTCATTTTCATTTTTCACGCGAAAATCTTGCAATAGAAAAGTAATTGTTGTGATAAGAATTTTATTGTGGATTTTAATTGTTGGTAACTGCTATAACGAAAAATGTTTCAATTTCATAGGAAATTGCAGTTAAATGGGTGGTTTTTATTAATTAAAAATTAACTATAAATAATTTCGATTCCAGATTACAGGCATCACCCGACTTACGTAAATTTGCAGTTACGTAATAAATCTCGAAAATTACATTTGAGAATATACTACCGCATTTTATACGCAGTTGTATACTTTGATATTTATTCTATAAATAAAATATATAGATATAACCCACAGCCGTAATATAGTTTATATATTTGATAGGGTTATATTTTTATTGGTATACTAGGGGGCTCGGCCCCCTACGAGCTACGCTCGCCAACCCCCGTCCAGAAACCGCAGACTCTAAATGCACGCTAATTTGATCGGCTTTAAAAATATTTCGAAAGATTGAATTATAATTTAAGAAACAGTGGCGATCTCCCTATAAACGAATTTCTATTCATTTCTCTTTGATTGGGGAATTTTAACGCAAAATCCGCTGCGTTACTACTTGATTATCCCGTCGACCCATTTCGCCAAATTATATAAATCGCCAAACCACTCGCCAAATTATACAAATTGACATAATTTTTATTTTAAATAACGAAAGAACAAATAAATTAGTACAACATTAATAAAAATACAAATAAAACGTCGAAATAAAAATAACTTGATGACGTAGACACGTGTAACAACATTTCAAAATAAGCTAATATAAAAGGAATTAAGTAAACAGAGTCTTTGTATCCTGGTATTTTTTAACAAAGCGAAAAGAAAGTTCTTTTAAATGAGACATTTTAAATTAATCGTTTTTAATCTGACGTAATTTTTACCAAGCTATTCTTTCTCTATTAAATATTCACGTGAAAATACCAGTTGAAAAGTATCCTCTCAAAATATCAAATAAATGTCTAGCGCAATTTTTAAATTTAAACCGTTTTGCAATATTATTTTGCGTTCATTTTATGTAATAACTGTAATGTGACGTAAATATGACGTAATTTCTCCTATTTAATACTTCTAACGCATTTTAATAAATTTATTATTTTACAAATTCCTTTCTCTCTTAAAATTCACGTGTAATTATAGTTTTTATGACGTAATTTTTAATAAGTTCCTGCTTTTTGCACATAATTATTTAATTCTAATTCCAAATGGTTTTTTTTCTGTTTATAATAGTCACGTGTAAATAAATTTTTAATTTATTTACACGTATAAATATTTTTTTTTTTTGAAGCAAACATTATTGCTTCCTCTGTTTATACAGTTGGCAACAGTTTAAATTAATATCACTTTCTAAAATCTGTAAAAAATATCTCTAGAAATGCTGAAAATTTGAATTTAAAATAGAAATAAAACCTCAAAAAATGAGTCAAAATAAAAAAATTAATGCAATCTGCACTCCGGCAAATTCTAACGCATAAAATGATCTAAAAATGATTACACTGCTATGTACAGTTTTTGCTGCTATAAAACTTTTTTAGTGGAACGATTTTGTCCAACTTTAGCATTAAATATCTCTTAAAATAATTCTTCGATTTGAAAACTGTCTGCTTCAGCGTGTTTATCAAACATTTCTATATAAAACCACCGATTTTTATATTTTTGTATGCATTATTTTTCTTAATATTAACGAAGAAAGACCTCCAGTCACAGAAAATTCAAAACCGGCGGCGGCGGCGGCGGCGGCGGTGACAGCGGTAGTTACTTTTTTTTAGAATAGAGAGATACAATCAAATCTAATAACAAAACAACTTAATCTTTATGGTTAGTAATTCATAGTAGTTATCTAATTGATAATAAATACACTTTATGGTGTCGCATGATGCTTTATTTATAAAAGAATACGATGTAAATAATATATACATGTTTATTATGTACATAATAAATATTGCAATTTCTTACAAACTTTCAACTAAGCAACTTAAAAATTCGACTTACGCAAAATTCAAGTTCCGTAAAACTTTACGGATACGGTACTTTAGTTGCCTCGACCGTGTTTTAATACACATGTACGTAACATTTCATAATTCTGGCGTCCAAACTGTGGATTTGTATAGAATTACAGACAGATGGACAGACAAATTTTCATCTTTATATATTAGATAATATATAAGATAAATAAGTTTTCTCGAACCGGTATAATGGTTTAAGGGGGCACAGGACCTTTAAACTTTGTCGAAACGATTAAAAATATCACCGCACACACAAATAAAGCAAAATTACTTATTTTTCAGCAGCACAAAAAGAATCTGTGCAGCACTGTGTCCCATGAAAGAATATCACAGGTGAGCTAATTTTTACTTACCTATTTTATACTGTGAAATAATTAATAATTATTGAAGTAAATTAAGTGGGCCCCTCCAATTATTTAAATAGCCACGTTTTAAGAAAAACTACTCGGAAACGTTTGTAAAAATCAGTGGCAGCAAATGAAACTTTGGTTTTATAAATAACTACATTAAATATCGAATAAATTGCTTTCTGAGGTTTCTAAAGATAAAAAATGCTTTTCGGAATCGTTATTAAGTCGGAATAAGTTATTGCATAGTTTTGTTCGTGGTTATATTATTATATTTTTCTAGATTAAGAAGCATCTGACTATTTTTACGGTGTACAGATGTGGAAGTAATTTTTGTTTGGACACTGTAATATGCTTCTTAGATAACTTTTGGACTGCCCATAAATTAGACCAAAAAAAAGGTTTATATGCAAACTATAAATTACGCATTCTGATAACGTAATTTTTACTTTCTTCTATCTTTAAGCATTGTATTCGTGAAAATTTCTGACTTCCGGTTTTCGACGGATTTACACGTTTTGGAGGTCAGAGGTCTCGAACAACATTTGTTTTCAAAATGTCTGTTTGTGAGTCTGTGACTCTTTCTGACTGCCTGTCTGTATGTGACACAAATTTTGTAGGCGCTCTAGCGCAAGAACTAATGCACGGAATTTAATAAAAGTTTATATTCAATTAGTCCCTGATATAAATAGGCGTTGATTAGTTTTAGGTGCAAATCGCCCAACAGGTGGGGCTTCTATGCTGCATTTTTCAGGATTTAACACAAGAACTAATGCACGGAATTTCATACTTTTACAATCCCCATGATGGTCATAACTAAACACTTACCCGAAATGTTACCTAACTAACAATGTAAATCCCATAAAAATCCATTTAACACAACGCGAGTTATAAACGTTCGTAATAAAATATCCGTTCATAACCGCGTTAGCCTAATTTTAGAACTTTCTCTCATAGTTCGATAGCTGGGCAAAGTAGAACAATACGTTATGTACTATAACCTTTCCTGAAAGATTATCTACCATACAATGCAAGTTCTATCGAAATCCATTCAAAAGAATCTTTTTAAAAAGGGTAATCTTTCATAATTGGAATCATCTGATTATATGACTTTCTCTATAACTCTACAACTAAAGAACGTAGAAAGATATGTTATATACTAAAACCTTGCCTTAAAAATTATCTAACTAACAAACCCCAATCCCATCACAATCCATACAGAAGAACTTACGTTATAAGCAGCCGCTGGAACGAGATTTACAATTACATTTTAAATACACTGCTCAAAACAATTAACCCCTTAACAGTGTTGCCCGAACTGGATTCGGGCAAGAACACTTTCCTTGCTTCGTTATTAAAAGCATTTTGATACCACTAATGTGTAACTGTAAATTTATCTTTATTGATTGTCAGATATTTTTCGATTAAGTAAGGTAAATATTTTAGTATGGAAAAAGTGGTGTCCAGCCCCATTTTTGATTTTTTGTAAGAAAACAAATGTCACTGTTAAGGGGTTAAAGGCTATTGAGATTGTGGATGGACCTTGCGGCTGGGGAATGGTTTAGATAATTGATACATGATGACAGCTAGGTTATTAGCAAAAAATTACACATGTTTGGCAGAAAAAAATAAATTGTATTGAGCATTTGGGAACGAAGGGAAAAAACAGAATTCGTGCATATGAGACAAAACGAATAAAAAATGGTGTTTCCTCCAAGAAAACGTTTCTAATAGGGGGTATGGTTTCTCCGGATAGCCAGCAACGTTGAACAACTTTGAGGCATGTAGTCAATAAGGCTATTAATGAGGAGCTGGGGTATTCTGTCCCGCTCCTCCAGAACAGCGCTTTCCAGCTCTTGGAGAGTTTGTGGGGAGCGGTAGGCGTCCAGCAACTCGATTGTCAAGAATGTCCCACACATGCTCTATTGGATTCATGTCCGGAGAACACGCTGGACATTTCATTCGTATAATTCTTTACTCGAAAAGGAAATCATCCACGAAGTGAGCACGGTATGGCCTGCAATTGTCATTCATTAACATGAAGTCATCTCCAATTGCTGCAGCGTAAGAGACTGCAATAGATTTAAAGATCTCATCCCTATATCGCTGACCAGTCAGAGCTCCATTTCAAATCATGTGGAGGTCGGTGCACCCATCAATGGAGATCCCAGCATAGACCATCACTCCCCCACCGCCAAATAGGAGGCATCCTTGCACTAACGCAGGATTGTTTCTAGTGCCACGTCCCATTCACATGAAAATACGCCCATTATCAGAATGAAAGAAAAATGGGACTTGTCTGAGAAAAGAATATTGTGCCACTCATTCCTCGTCTGCTTGACACGGCTGTTCCCCATTCCCTGCGGGCGCCACAATACCTTGTTGTTAACGTAAAACATACCATTGATCTGCGAGCATACAGACCTACAGCATGGAGCCGGTTTCGGACAGTTTGAGTCGAAACTGTGGGGCCAATAGCCGAGCAAAGGTGTTATTGAAGAAGAGTGGCTTTCATATTTTGGTGTCTCAGAGTCGTTAGCTTGAAATATCAATCGTCATTGGACATTTTTTGCACGTCTACGACCTTACCCTCGCCTTCGGCCTGCCTTTTAAGTTTTCAAAAAACGGTTCCAGATTCTGGAAATCACACTTTGTGAAACTCCAGTGACTTCTGCTAATTCGGCTTGTGTTTGGATCCCCTCTAACTGACCAACAACTCTCCAACTTCTGATTCGGTTAAATGAATTCGTTGAAACACCACACTCATCGAAACAAAGCACTTACTGAATGTCGATCGTTATTTTCTGCTTTACCTTTCTGTAAGTTGAAAGCCAAATTTCATTAGCAGCCGCTAAAGCGTTGTTTTTAATGTCAAACTCAAAATTTGCATACTCCGAAGTTTGAAAATGAGAAAAATTTGCATTTGTGACTCTCTTCGTCCATTTTCTGCAAAAAAAAAAAGGTTTCGTTTATACCGTTATTTTATATAAGACTTACAATATCCTTCAATTGTTTGAGCAGTGTATATAGTAGATAAGCAAAAAATAAATACTAAATAATTTACATTGTTTCAAGTGCAAACTCATGCAATCGGGCTTTTTTTTCAATTTGGTAGCTTTTTAAAAATATCATGGTTCAAAATTATTTTAAAAATCGTATAAACTTAATAAATTGATATATAGTTTTCAAAAAAGTGCATCTGCAACTACATTTTTTTCTATTTGATGTAGTAAAACTTGAAATTGTGCGATGTTTAGAAATGAAGTGTTTTGCGACAGAAACGAAATTGATGGCCCAAGTCGTTACAGACGTCGATATGTATTACTCGGGGACATGTTTTGCGTTGTAATTTGGATAGTTACACACTTCCCGATTCAGAACTGAAACAAAGATATTCATAACTACACTTCCAAAGATCGTAAAAAGTCCTTCCGGCCAGTGCCGGGAGGAAGAGGTAGCTTTCATATTCCTTATTTTTTAAAAGCCAGCTTATATTATTCAAACGGAGCTCAAATTAGTGGAACCCGATTATAGAAGATTAAATACTAATTTTTGTCAATATTGAATATGAATGAGAATTTCGCGAAATTAGTCAGCGTTATCAAAGCTGGTATTATTAAAATGATTTATATTTTGTCGCCAAATTCGGTGATATCCCGAATTATATTAATAATTATATTAACCCGAATTGTCGGTGATAGCCCGCCAATTTAAAACAACATAATGGGTGCAACAAAGCTCACCAATGAACTTGGTCGAGACCTTAGTAATTCCTGTGCACATGCTCACTCATATCTAAATCGGTTGATATATACGACTGCTGTTGCAGGCAAAAAATCAGATTTTTCAAAATGTCACACACATTCGAAATTCAAACTGCTATATCTCAGCCTTTTTTTTTAGATAAAGGCAAAACCAAAAATGATTCGGAATCTTTGTAACAAGCTGAAACACATAAGAAAAGAATCCTTTTCAATTTCTAATTTTTTTGTACCTCATTTTAAATTAATTTTTTTTTTTAATTTTTAAACGGCCGACATTATGAAACAAGATGGCCGATGAAGTTAGCAAACGAACTCGGCCGGGAAATTGCTATGTACTATGCACATGTCTTGTCATATCCTAATCGGTTCATAAATAGGCGTGTTATTGCGTGACAAAAATCAGATCGTTTCAAAATGTCAACCCTGCTAGAAATTCAAAGTGCTATAACTCAGCCATTTTTTAAGATATAGACGAAACGAAAAATGCTCCAAAATCTTTGTATCAAGGTCAAACGCATAAGAAAAAAATCTTTTTCAATTTCTAATTTTTTTGTACCTCATTTTAAATTAAAATTAAAACAAAAAAAATTATGGCTGCCATTTTGAAACAAGATGGCGGATGATGTTGGCCAACGTACTCATTCGAGACATTGGTATGTGCTATGTACACACCAAGTTATATCCAAATCCGTTCATAAATACGCGTGTTATCGCGTGATAAAAATCAGATCGTTTCAAAATGTTAGCCACACTAGAATTTCAAAGTGCTATAACTCAACCGCTTTTTAAGATATAGACGAAATTAAAAATGCTCCGGAATCTTCGTATCAAGCTCAAACACATAAGAAAAAATATTTTTCAATGTCTAATATTTTTGTACTTCATTTTAAATTTTATTTATTTTTTTTTTTTTTTAAATGGCCGACATTTTGAAACAAGATGGCGTATGAAGCTGGCCAACAAACTCGGTCGAGATATTGCTATGTACTATGCATATGCCTTGTCACATCCAAATCGGTTCATAAATACGTGTATTATCGCATGACAAAAATCAGATCGTTTCAAAATGTCAGCCATGCGAGAAATTCAAAGTACTATAACTCAGCCATTTTTTAAGATATAGACGAAACTAAAAATGCTCCAGAATCTTTGTATCAAGCCCAAATACATAAGAAAAAAATCTTTTTCAAAGTCTAATTTTTTGTGCCTCATTCTAAATTTTAATTTTTTTAAAAATTTTTAAATGGCCACCATTTTGAAACAAGATGGCGGTCGAAGCTAGCCAACGAACTCGGCCGAGACACTGGTATGTACTATATACACAAGAAATTTTATCCAAATCGGTTCATAAATACGAGAGTTACAGTATGACAAAGCTCATATATATATATATATATATATATATATATATATATATATATATATATATATATATATATATATATATACTAGGGGGCTCTGCCCCCTGCAAGCTATGCTCGCCAACCCCATTCAGACACCGCAGAATCTGAAAATCTAAAAATCTAATGGGTTTCAAAAATATTAGAGAAGATTAAATTATACTGAAAAAGCTGTGCAGATCTCCCTGTTAACGGGTTTCCATTCAATTCCCTTTGATTGAAAAAATTTAACGGAGAATCAGTTGCTGTTATGACATCCAATGGTTGTTTTCGTTTTTGATTAAAGGGGATCAGTTAAACATTTGAAAAGAAGCTAAAATAAAATGAATTAAGCATTCAGAGTCTTTGTCAACCGATATTTTAAAACAATCTCTATAACAATAGCCTAAATCATGTGACTATCATCAACAGTTCCGGGCGGAACACTTTGCTTTTTATACTCTAGGTGCCATTTTGATACTTTAATGTTATCCAGGCATAGGTGATAAGTCACCAAATATTATTCTATCCCCATCATTTCATCTATATTATAATAGTTCAAGTCATCAAATGCCATAAACAAATGCGATCTGATCCCTTCGCCTTTCATATGAAAGTTTGGAACAAATGTCATATACGCGCCCCATATTGGCGCGATTTTTTTCCAACGCCAATTTGGGGAACGCATCAACAGCAAAAACAACAACATCCGGCTTACCATATCAAGCAAAATAACGATACTTTGGCGCCAGTTAAGTACCCGTTGCATATATGACATTGGCGTCAGAAAAAAATCGCGCCAATATGGGGCTGTATATGACATCTGTGCCGAAAGAAAAAAAAGCCGGGTGCAAATCTCGGCAATATCTTTTTTTCAACTCGCCAGTTAGCATATTTTTTATTGTTCGAGTGGTAAATTAAAACATTGATTTGAAGTTGAAATTAAATGTCATGGTTTGTTACATAATTTAATATTTCGCCAGATGTCATATACGCACCGCATGTTTGGCATGATTTTTTTTTTTTTTTTTTTTACGAAAATTTGGCGAAAGCCTCGTTTTCGTATACCAGTTACATATGTATTTTTGGTACTACTTAGTTATCCCGTCGACAAAAAATCTATCGCGAACTATAAGATTAAATGTCAATAATGCTTGATCGTAAATGTCACATTCACTTGACTTTTAGCAAATTACACGTGTTTACGTCATCAAGTGATTTTTATTTCGACGTTTTATTTTTATATTTATTAATGTTATACTAATTTATTTGTTCTTTCGTTATTTAAAATAAAAATTTTGTCAATCTGTACAATTTGGCGAGTGGTTTGGCGATTTATATAATTTGCGAAATTGGGTGACGGAATAACTACTGGGTCATTCCATGTCAGTTCAGGCAGGCATGTAACCCACCATCACAGATTTTGATGAAACTGCGTGTGTTTGTTCCTTTTATTAAGATATGATTCCCAGTATTTTTTTTTACTCCTTGGTCAAATAGTTTCTGAGAAAAAAATTGTCAAAATTTTGAAAACTGCCATCAGTTGGCATTCTTGACTGCTCGATTTTCAAATGTAGCATGACATAAATATGATCATATTTCAATATCTATTCCACAAATCATCTTCACATAATTTATGCATAATATATAGGGTACGTATTTTATGAAAAAAAAATACTGTTACGCTTATATAACATTTTAAGTGTGTCTAAAAAAATGTTTAATCTTTGAAGTCGTGATTTTTTTATGAAAAATAATGCATTACCTAAAATAGCATTATTAACAAAAGGCGGTATTTTTATTAAATTTATTTTTTGTGGGGGATATACTAAAAGGTGTCCTTTACCTGATTCTGAAATAAAAGTAGTGGGATTTTGGGTGTTTTTAGTAGTATTTCATATTTAAAAATATTTTGAGGCGTATTTCAAATCAAATCAAGCAGAGTCATTCCATGTCAGTTCGCCTAAGATATTTAATTCACTGTCACAAATTTCAATGAAACTGGGTATGTTTATAGCTCATTTTAAGACAAGATCAAGGAAATTAAAGGTGATTACAAGTAAAATATTTTTTAAGATAAAAAAATATCTAAATTTTGAAATTTTTTTAAAAATGTTTTTAATGGCAGATCTATATTCAAAGACTGCATAAAAAAAAAGTCATTTCAATATAAAATCACTAAATAAGTTTCAAATAATGTATATGTGACAAATAATGTAGGCAGATTATTATTTATTGTTGTTTGTCATGTTTAAATGCTAAGAGTGTGTTTAATCTTGTGAATTCTTAAAATCAAGAATTTTGTGAAAAATAATGTGTTAATCAAAAATTTATTATTAACCGAAGGCAGGCTGTTATTACTTTTTTTAATTGTACGTAAAAATATCTTTTCAATAGTTATAAAATAAAAATAGTGAAAATATGAGCAATTTTAACAAAAGTTTCATAAAATGTGAATGTTTAATGATAAATATTGAAGCTTTTCATGCTAAGATGTACTAAAATGACTACGATATCGTGTATTTCTACTCTTGCTTAAATATAATACATACAATAATAAAATAACAAATATTATTTACAGGAATAAAAATTAAATTAAATTGTACCAGTTCCTTTACCAACACTACATTGCTCAACAGCCGACTTAAAATCAACAGCCCGCACCCTTATTGAAAAATACTTTCAACTGTTCAAATAATAAATAAACTGCATTTAAAAATTTTAATATCAACTTATTATCTTAAGACGATAATAATAACTAAACAACATGATGAATTTATAAATCAGCTTTTAATTGAAAAGTCATGAAATGGTCCCTTTAAATATTGTTGTTCATCGAGTCAATCAAAACAAATTATATAAAAAAAAATAGTGAGCCTAATATGCTGACTGCAATGACACTTCTAACAAAACTAATTAATTCATTACCATCTGAAATCAAACCCGAAAGATCAAAAAGAAAAAAAAATCATCTGTAGTGTGAATGTGACATACTCAGTGGTTGTTGAGGTATGTCTTTGTGACATTTTCACCTGTACTTCAATAAAATATAAACATGTAAGCTTTTTTCATTCATCCAAATTAAGTAAAACAATTATAAAATTTTGTTGTCATTACACCAGATGTTAAATTTTTCGTTACATACTATTAGATAAGTTCTTTACTTTTAGACATTATTGACATAATATCATAAAACTTGCTATATGTATTTTCTGTAAGTGTATAAACAATATATATATGCTTTATTAAACATAAATGAATAATTTTTAAATAATTTGTTTGAGAACAGAGATATATGTATATACACACATATATATGTTGAAAATCCATCTTTCAGCAATATTGTGATGAAATAAATCAAATTACCGTAATTTCCGGTGTATAGCCCGCGGATCATACAATCGTGTTTCGACCCAGAAATTTTTAAAAATAAAATGTAACTTTTTAGATCACAGTAAATATTGGTCTTCAAATACTGAATAAAATTTCTGGGTCCAAACTGAATTGTTTGATCTGCGGGCTATACACCCGAAATTACGGTACATATCATTAGAAACTGAATAAAGTTACAAAAGTGCAACTCATTAAGTTTTAAATATTTTTTTTAGATATAGTTATTTGAAAGATATAAATATAATGGATTATGCATTTTTTGCATATATTTAAAGCACAATACGTCAAAATTTTCTTCAACAGAGTGAAATTAGGTTTTTTTTTTTCAATATTAGCAGCTCAATGCTAAATTTTCAATATTAACAGCCAAATATGAGTTTAAAGATTAGGACTGTCATTTTGAAAATTTCTATTGGGCGGTGAGGAGCTAGTGATTTTTCTCTTTTTTGGAAAGGGATAATTGCTCTTCGCCCTAGAAGTTTTACTAAAAAACAATATTGTTTATTTTTTTCCTTAAGAAACGAACATAAAAGATAATTTGAAAAATAAAATAAATGTATAAATAAAAATATTTCCAGGGATGATACATTGGATAGGTTTTACATTTGAAAATATTGATAATTTTAAATATGATTTAAATACTACTAAAACCAACCAAAATCCCACTATTTTTATTTCAGATCCAGTTATAATGTAGTATTATGTACAATTTAAAATTAAAAAATTAGTCATAGAAACTCCGCCTCTGATTGATAAAGATTTTTTAATAATTTCATTATTTTTTGTAAAATATTTTTGATTTCAAAGATTATACAATTTTTTAGACACATTTAAATATTTTTTAACATTACAGCAATACTTTTTTCATAATCTACATACTTTATTTACCTTGCTTAAATTATTCGAAGAAGATTTCTTTATTAGTTATTGAAATATGATTTTATATATAAAATGAGGCCTTTGAAAATTGAACAATCATTAATGGCAACTCGTGGCATTTTTCCAAAATTTTGATAATTTTTTCTCATATGTTCACTATTTTTATTTTATAACCATTTAAAAGATATTTTTACGTACAATTAAAAAAAAGCAATAACACCCTGCCTTCGGTTAATAATAAATTTTTGATTAACACATTATTTTTGACAAAATTCTTGATTTTAAAAATTCATAAGATAAAAGACACTCTTACTGTTTAAACATGATAGAAAACAAGAAACAATAATCAGCCTACATTATTTGTCACATATACATTATTTGAAACCTATTTAGTGATTTTATATTGAAATGACTTTTTTTTTTTTTTTTTTTTTTTTTTTTTTTTTTTTAATGTAGTCTTTGAATATCGAACTGTCATTAAAAAAATTTAAAACAATTTTTCAAAATTTTGATATTTTTTATCTTAAAAATTATTTTACTTAGGATCAAGAAAATTAAAGGTGATTACGTCTTAAAATAAGCTATAAACAAACCCAATTTCATTGAAATTTGTGACAGTGATTAAATGGCTTAGGGGAACTGACATGGAATGACTCTGCTTGATTTGATATGAAATGCACCTCAAAATATTTTTAAATAGGAAATACTACCAAAAACACCCAAAATCCCACTATTTTTATTTCAGAATCAGGTAAAGGACATCTTTAAGTATATCTCCCATAAAAAATAAATTTAATAAAAATACCGCCTTTTGTTGATAATGCTTTTTTTGTTAATGCATTATTTTTCATAAAAAATTCACGACTTCAAAGTTTAAATATTTTTTTAGACACACTTAAAATGTTATAAGCGTAACAATATATTTTTTTTCATAAGCTGCGTACCCTAAATATTGTGCATAAATTATTTGAAGATGATTTGTAGAGTAGATATTGAAATATGATTATATATATGACATGCTACATTTGAAAACCGAGCTATCAAGAATGCCAACTGACGGCAGTTTTTCAAAATTTTGACAATTTTTTTCTCAGAAACTATTTCACCAAGGAGCAAAAAAAATTACTGGTGATCATATCTTAATAGTAAGAACAAACACACGCAGTTTCATTAAAATCTGTGATGGTGGGTTACATATTGATATTTTACTGCCTGATTTGACGTGGAATGCCCCTACTACATTGTACCGTATTTTTTAATTATTTTCTATTATTTTCAAAAGGAAATAGCAAAAAAATAATTAATTACTATAGAACAAAATAATTTATATAAATTTAAAAAAGAAATAAAAGTAAATATACATTTATTATTAAATAAACAACAATAGCCGGGTTACCATGTCTATCAAAATAATGCCATTTGTGCGCCAATTAGGTACCCCGTGCGTATATGACATCTGTGTCTAATATTTTTCTTTTCGTTTTGTTAAAAAAAAAATAAGTGAAAGCCCTCAACTTAAATGTTTCATTTTTAAATGAAAGTTTTGTATTTAATAAATTGATAACGAAATACAAAAAAAGCATTGTTCTTAGCATAGATTTAAAGGAGGCCCAACTGTCGCCAAATTAATTT
The DNA here is from genome assembly GCA_963932465.1 of Maratus speciosus. Lineage (NCBI taxonomy): Eukaryota > Metazoa > Arthropoda > Arachnida > Araneae > Salticidae > Maratus > Maratus speciosus. Next base: position 430,038,749 of record OZ010800.1, read on the forward strand.
AAAATAGTAACCTTTTCTGAATTATGAAAAAAAAAATTCTGTTATGATTAAAATTTGAGTTGCCATCATTAGAAAAAATGTATTTAAAATTAGAAAAAAATTAATACTTCGAAAACTAATTCGAACTTAAAAATTCTAATACCAGTTTTGAGATCTTTGGTTCAACACGGATTTTTGGTGTTAATTTCATCGCAAAGTATTCCATATTTTAGGAGAAATCACCGTGAAACAAAATCAGTTGTTTAATCAATCGATTCAAAGAATCGATACATTTCAGGCGTCTCATATATTCGTTTCATAAATTCGTTTCATTAGGATTTTATATATATATAGGATAGATATATTATTTCAATTCATATTAAATTTAACTTATTTAATCAAATTCAATATTAACTTGTTTTTAAAATTTAGTCTACTCAGGACAATATCATAGTAATTAATAATAGTATACCATATTTTTAGTGATTATGATACATATAAGTTTATTTGATATAACTAATGTTATACTGTATGTATTAAAATTGGGTAAATAGTTTTTATTATTATTCCTCTATACTTTTTAATATTGTTTTATTTTCAACTTTGTATTCCATGATTAATTATCGGTTTAATTTGTTTGATTGTCACAATCATATTTTTTTATTTTTTTTATGGCTAATTATGAAGATAATTCACACACTAAATTTGTGATCTTTAGGATATTGGGAATTTTAGAATTTGACAATCTTCTATAAACATCCATTTTTTATTTATTTTCTTTCCTGTTCATTTTTTATATGTAATGGTAATTATTCAGGTTTTTCCATTTTGTGCCATTTGTTAATGTTCTGTTTTTATCTTGAGACTATTCTTTTGGTTCTATTGGTTGTTCGGGTACAGGCGAAAAAAAATTTCAGTTTTTAGCTTTTTTCTCACAGAAAACAACCGATTTGCTTAAATCATTGAATTCTGTACTCTTGAAAACGTAATTCAATATGTAAGTTTTTCAATTTTTTCGGAATCCATATTCTTCTTTTTTTATTCTTCCTTATTAATTCTTGTAATTAAGTATAAGGTACTTTATTTTATACATACAGTTCTATATTATAGGTTTGTGGCATCCATTTTTATTGTCAATTCATTCACAATAATGCGTCTTTTGATGATGGTCGGTAATGTTTATTTAATGGTTATATATATATATATATATATATATATATATATATGAATATATATAAATATATATATATCAATTTTGAACGGAGGGTGGTTTCGGGGTCTAGGGGTCATGATCGGTGAAAATATACCAAAATTTTTCGGAATTGTTTTCCTCCGAACGGCTGCAATAGGTAGCTTTTTGTAATGAAAGCTACCTAAATGGAAACAAAAGCTGTTTTGGATACCTAATTGTTGAATCTTACAAATAAAACAATAAAACAAAAGTATGACTTTTAATAATTATAAATCTTACGATACTCATCAGCGTACAGGTAAATAAAAACTATATTAAAAATACATTACAAATAATTCCCAACGTTTCGTGCTCTTTCTAACGAGCCATCTTCAGGGGAGAGCGTCCTTGACCTCCTCGGAGCGAAGTTTCCAACAGCACATTCACATTCACGACATCACAACTGGCTCGTTAGAAAGAGAACGAAACGTTGGGAATTATTTGTAATGTATTTTTAATATAGTTTTTATTTACCTGTACACTGTATAGTACATGTACCTGTATCGTAAGATTTTTAATTATTAAATTTTGACAGCGTAAGTCCAAGTTTTTCTTATAGTATGATATTTGTTCAAAATTGACTGAGGTTTTGAAGCGTAAAACAAATGAAACGTAGTGGAATAGCTTAAGGTATTTTTTACATAAATGTATATGTTTGGCATAATAGTCTTTGTTCCCTTGACACGGTTTTGCTGCTGATTGTCCCTTGCAGCCGTTATCTTTTATTGGAGTTTTGTAAAATTTATATGCAAGTGCAATTTGTTATTATGATATTAAAACTCATGATGGTATAGCTTCAGTTGAAATCTAGAGTTCAAGAGTTTGTTGCATGTTTAAATGTTATACTTGATTTGTATTCAGGGCGGTGACAAATCAGCGAATTTTTCAGGAAAAATACCAGTATTTTCTTATAAAAATATTGCCTTATTTATTCGTGCGATTAAAAAGGGCAAGTTTTTCCAAAAGAAAAATAATGGTATTTTCCAGAAAAATATTCCCTGATCTGTCGCCTGCCTGGTATTCCTTCTACAAATTAAATATGTCTTTGTTTCATTTATACTGTTATTTATCATTACTCATTTATACTATTTTTCACTGTTTTAAGGGGACAGTTTATCTTTTCAACAATTCGGTTTAATAAACTTTATAACATACTTATAACTACTTAAAAGGTGACACAAACATATAAAAATGTTATTTAATGCAACCCTGGGATCTTTCGAACACACACGCGTTCATTTTCAAAGGGAAAAGATGGCAAGGGGTCATCTTTTCCCTTTGAAAATGAACGCGTGTGTGCACGAAAGATCTCAAGGTTACATTAAATAACATTTTTATATGTTTGTGTCACCTTTTAAGTAGTTATAAGTATGTTATAAAGTTTATTAACTAGTAAATCTGCAGATCAGAAGCCTCAACGTCATCTTTGCAAGTCATTGCTTTTTAACACTCATTGCGTAATATTCAACTTCCTACAAATCGCTTTTTAAAGTTTTCAAATTACATAAATATCTATAAGCATACAAGATACTTCGTAAAGTTTCAGAAATTAAAAGTGTTAAACAAGTGGTTATACACTGATGTTCTGAAATTCTGATGAGCTACTTATTCTGGTAACTTTTTAAATCAAAAAGACAATAAATCTTGAAATGACGCCAAAAATGTAACCCTAAAATCCGCTACATTCGGAACAACACAACGACGTGCTTAAAAAAAAAAAAAAAAAAAAAAAAAAACCTTAGAATGCTTATTGCTTAAATATAAGCAGATCATTTTCATTTTACAGGAAAAATGCACGGATGAAGTCAAATAATTCGGTCCCTGTTCCACGTGCTTGTTTTGTTTGGGCCGAATGAGGGCATTTAAATCTGAGCGAAAACGCACATCACATTGCAAACTGTTTTTACGGCATACTGCATCTCCATCTATCTCTTTCCTCCGTGAATAATAGTTAATTTTATTTTACCCAAGATCTTTTTATTCCAGCATCTTTTTTTTTTTTTTCGATAAATGACGTCTAATTCACCTGCTATGCGTACTTACTCAAAACTTTTCATCTTGTTATATTAAGAAATACTCGAGAGTTTTCTTTTTATTTCCAATATGCCACCATATTAATTTTTCTATTCTTAATTTCATTTTTCATTTTCCTGTTTCACGACAAAACATTTCAATTGAAAATTGTTTAAAAGAAAATATTATTCCAGATTTTGATTTTCTCGGCAACAATTAAAGAAATATTTGTAAATGTTATGGAAAAATGTTACGTTATTCTCTATGAAAATAATGAACTTTTGTATTTTTAAGCAAAATATTTGAATAAAATAAATAAAATAAATGAAATATTGCCTATTCTTATTTCTGGGCTAAAATCCATCTATATGCAAAGATCCAAATGCATTAATTCATCCGTTTTGACGTTAGCTTTACTCAAACATTATACACGCAATTATACTAATATTATTAGGACCAAATACGTTGCTAGGCAACAGATGAAAGAAAAGGGAAAAAATGAAATATGCATTATGTCAAATTGATAAAACAAAATCCTTTATATTATTGGAAAACATGCATAAAATTCCCCCCAATATTATAAACCTAATTAAAAAAATCTCCCAAATATATTGACAAAATTTCAAACTAATTGGAATAATTTAATTTAAAAATTTCAGCATAAAATATTTACCATTTAAATCCATTTTTCATATGAGCCATTTCTTTCAACAAATGAAAATCTGAAAATCGTCTGACTTGCCATAGAAAAGCATTATAGAGAAAAATAAAATGCTCCATATTTCCCGAACGAATGAACCAAATTTAACCAAAAACTATACAGCTAAGTCCGGGTACCTCATCAACATGCCCAGGGAATTTCAAGCCGATCGGATGCTTTTTGCGGCAGTTATCGCGGAACAGACAGACTAACAGAAACCAAAATTTTTCGTGTCTCCACAGTAAGCCTTCACTGACAATAACTAGTAAATCTGCAGATCAGGAGCCTCAACGTCATCTTTGCAAGTCATTGTTTTTTAACATTCATTGCGTAATATTCATCTTCCTACAAATCGCTTTTTAAAGTTTTCAAATTACATAAATATTTATAAGAATACAAAATACTTCGTAAAGTTTCAGAAATTAAATGTGTTAAACAAGTGGTTATACACTGATGTTCTGAAATTCTGACGAGCTGCTTATTCTGGTAACTTTTTAAATCAAAAATTGCATTTTTTCAGGGGAGGCTCTGCCCCCCTGAACCCCCCGTAGTCTATTTAAATTTACATTCGTAATTTTTTATTGATTGTGCGGATGCTTATAGTATATCATAGATTTTTTTTTACGCTGTGATTTATACGGATAAGCATAAGTTTTTTTTTTATAAATTAATAAATTTAAAATTTAAAATAAAATGCTCATGTTAATCGTACGCAAACAATAAATCTTGAAGTGACGTCAAAAATGTAACCTTAAAATCCGCTACTTTCGACCCAAACACAACGGCGTGCTTAAAAAAAGAAAGAAAGAAAAGAAAAATATTTTTAGTAATACAGTTTTTAATTCATAATACGATTAAATGCTACTTTAGAATGCTTAAATATAAGCAGACCATTTTCATTTTACAGAAAAAATGCACGGATGAAGTCAAAGAATTCGGTCCCTGCTCCACGTGCTTGTTTTGTTTGGACCGAATGAGGGCATTTAAATCTGAGCGATAACGCACATCATATTGCAAACTGTTTTTACGGCATACTGCATCTCAATCTATCTCTTTCCTCCGTGAATAATAGTTAATTTCATTTTAGCCAAAATATTTTTATTCCAACATCTTTTTTTTGATAAATTGCGTCTAATTCACCTGCTATTCGTACTTACTCAAAACCTTTCATCTTGTTATATTAAGAAATACTTGAGAGTTTTCTTTTTATTCCCAATATGTCGCCATATTAATTTTTTTATTCTTAATTTTTTTTTTCATTTTCCTGTTTCACGTCAAAATCTTTCAATTGAAAATTGTTTAAGAGAAAATATTATTCAGGGTTTTGAATATCTTGGCAACGATTAAAGAAACATTGATAAATTTTATGAAAAAATGTCACATTATTCTCTATGAAAATAATGAACTTTTGTATTTTTAAGCAAAATATTTGAATAAAATAAATAAAATATTGCCTATTTTTATTTCTGGGGTTAAAATCCATCTATATGCAAAAATACAAATGCATTAATTCATCCGTTTTGACGTTGGCTTTACTGAAACATTATAGACGCATTTATACTAATATTATTAAGATCAAATACGTTGCTGGGCAACTGATGAAAGAAAAGGTAAAAAATGAAATATGTATTATATCAAATTGATAAAACAAAATGCTTTATATTATTGGAAAACATGCATAAAGTTCCCCCAAAAATTATAAACCTAATTCAAAAAATCTCGCAAATATATTGACATAATTTCAAACTAATTGAATAATTTAATAATCTTATTTAAAAATTTCAGCATCCAAAATTTACCATTTAAATCCATTTTTTATATGAGCCATTTCTTTCAACAAATGAAAATTTGAAAATCGTCTGACTTGCCATAGAAAAGCATTACAGAGCAAAATAAAATGTTCTATATTTCCCGAACGAATGAACCAAATTTAACAAAAAACTATACAGCTAAGTCCGAGTACCTCATCAACATGCCCAATTAATTTCAAGCTGATCGGATGCTTTTTGCGGCAGTTATCGCGGAACAGACAGACAGACAGACAGACAAACGGAAATCAAAACTTTTCGTGTCTCCACAGTAAGCCTTCACTGACGTTTCGGCAACAAGGTGAAAATTTCCTTCACGTCACTAGTGTTTAATACAGTGTTTTGGCTCTATTGACAATTTGGTTTATTTTAAAAAAATGTTTCAAATAATGAATTCATTGTATTTCAATGTTGAACTAAAAGTACATTTTCAAAAAAAAAAAAAAAAAAAAAACTGAATATTTAATAAAAAATTTAAAAAGTTTAAAAAAAATTGAATTTTTTAAAATCCCTACTACTTTTTTAAATATAGGTATTTTTGCCCAATTTTTTTTAAGATTTTCAAATATGTATTAGACGGGACTGCGCGTGGATTTTTAGATACATCTAATATTACACTTAATAATCTTTTTTTACTGGCATATATATATATATACACTGGTCATCAAAATTAAAGGATAACGAGAAAAAATATGCTCACTAAGTTAATGTTGCAACCAATGCCCAATGCTGCAATTATTTACGTTAATTAAATACTATTGCACTCAAAATTGCACTTCCGCGCATACGTTAGAGTCGGAAATATGTAAATTAGATGATTAACAATGTGCGCAATGGACGTATGTTGGAATTCTGGTCTGTAGTGTTGTTTAAAGTGAATGTGGTGTCTGAGTGTGATCAGTATTCATTAGTTATGGCTCAAAGGCATAATTTAAGTTAAGGTCAAAAGTGGCGAATAATTGATAGAATCGAGGAAGGTCAAAAACAAATGGAGGTTGCCCAAGATTTAAATATCCCTCAAAGTGTAATATCAAGAGCTTCGAGCCCCTTTTAAAGCACTGGATAGATAGCCTGGCCAAGGGAGACCAAGAGCAACAACTGCGTCCGAGGACCGTTGTTTGTCATTGCGGCTCGAAGAAACCGCAAAGCGACTACAAGAGTTTGGTTTCAGATCTTCAGGCTGCCACAAGAACTCGAATTAGCCATTCTACTGTAGCACGAAGGCTTAACGAGGATGGACTGTGTGTGAGAAAACCAAAAGTTTGTGTCCCACTCACTCCAGCTTCCCAAAGGGCCTGTTTAAACTGTTGATGTCGTCATGTTCAATGGATCCAAGAAGACTGGGCTCGGACGGGATATTTCATAGACAAGGGAAGGACAAGTTGCGTCTTCCTTCATCTCTTCAGAACAAAACACGTCTCGAATCAGTGTTCAGACTATATCTGGACTCGTCAGTAAACAATACTGGAGCCCATTCTTCTTGCCTCCATTGAATTTGACGAAGGCACACTTTAAACGGGACCCTTTGAAATCTGAAGTGAGAGGGACACAAACTATTGGTTTTCTCGCATACAGACCACCCTTGTTAAGCCGTCGTGCAGCAGTATAACTGCTAATTTGAGTTCCTGTGGCAGCCTGAATGTCTCAAAGATAACCTTTGTTGTCGCTTCGCGGTTTCTTCGAGCCACAATGGCAAAAAACGGTCTTGGGATGCAGTTGTTGCTCTTGGTCTTCATTGACCAGGCTATCTATCAACGGATACAGTGCTTAAAAAGCGGCTAGAAACTCTTGATATGACATTTTGAGGGATCTCCCTTTGGGCGACCTCCATTTGTTTTTGACCTTCCTCGATTCTACCAATTATTCGCCACTTTTGACATTAACTTAAATTATGCCTTTGAGATATAACTAATGAATACTGATCCCATTCAGACACCACATTTAATTTAAACAACACTACAGAACAGCATTCCAACATACGTCCATTGCGCACCACATTGTCAATCATCTAATTTGCATATTTCCGACGCTAATGTATGCGCAGAAGTATAATTTTGAGTTCAATAGTATTTAATTAACATAAATAATTGTAGCATTTGGCATTGGCTGCAACATTAACTTAGTGAGCATATTTTTTCTCATTATCCTTTAATTTTGATGACCAGTGTATATATATATATAGTGCAAAACAATGAAATCTAACACATCTGTATATACTTTTATTTAAAAAAAAATAATAACAAAAAACTTGAAGGCTAATTCTATGTGCAGATTTATCACATACATAACAAAGAACATGTACAAAAAGTTTAAATCTCTATCTCAAATACAAAAAAAAACCTTAGCATTTTTAAAACATGAAAGTGAAAAAAATATGAACATGGAGAAAAGCCGTTTAAAGTTTTAATTTGTGTGGTTAATTCCTCTGGGTGTGTTAATAAAATTTACTATATCTCACATATAATTGTCGTATGGGTAAAAATGAGGTGTCAAAATATTCACAATTAAACAGGCTTTCATTTAAAATTAAAAATAAAAATCGATTTTTTGAACAATTTTGAGGTAAACAGTCCCCTTAATTCATTTATATTCCTAAATACCACAAGTGAGATATATATAGGTAACTAATAAATTTTGTAAACAATTATTTAAAAATTGTAGGTTAGCTTTTAGCCAATAGATGGCGCTGTACTATCTCAAATTGTAAGAATGCTCAAACCAATGTGTAAAACTGCATCAAACAACTCGGATTTTTTTTTTTTTTTTTTCTACTTTATTTAGCTACCGAAACTTCGGAATATTTATAACTAAAAATTTTGAAATTCATTTGCACATTCTTACAATTTCAGATAGCATAGCGACATCTATTTTGAAAATTAAAATTATATTTAATTACTTTTTGCAAAATATATATTCTTTATAAATTTGTCACTCATTTAATATTTTTCTATATTACAATTTTTGAGCTTTTTAATTTTAAATGTAGGGAGTGTTTTATGAAATTCAAGGAATTTACCATATTTTCGTTTGGTATGTCATGTTATCGTGTTGTCCTTTGTATAGAATAATCATACTAATGAGTTGCATGTCAGAAAACAGATAATAGAAAACTGACTTAAAAAATTATGTCAAATGCACATTCTGGGTTATAAATATTTTTATGTATAATGCAGTGGAATTTCACGTTGTTTAACATAAATGTAATGCGTAAGCTAAACAGATTTTAAATTTTCAGAATCAAATTTAAAAAATCAAGTTTGAAATTAAATTTTGACTACGCAAAAATTTGTAAATAATAAAAATACATTAGCTACTCTTTAATTATGTTGCTTAAAATAGATTTCTTTAAACCAAAATAACGTTTAATAAATACCCACAAAACTGTTTAAAATAACCTTCACCAGTCGTATAAATAATGTCCACTCTAAAACATTTCGATAATGGGATTAAATTACTCGCATAATTTTATTTACACATTTTAAAATCCTAGTTTGAAACATATTACTAATTACTAAATGTGCAATAAATACTCAAACAAATTAAATTATTATTTACATACAGTATCCTAAGTGCTTAAATATCAAAAAAGCGCATTAAAAGTTTTAGCTAAATTTTTCTAGACACAGAAAAGCACTCAAAAATTATGTTAAAGTTAAAAAAAAAAAGGAACTTTCGTAATATTTAAAATGTATAATAACATTTTTTTTAAACGTCAGGAATTTAAACATAATGGAAAATGAATTATTCTTTTCCATTCATATATTGCAAAATTAAATAAAGCTGCTTAAAAAAAAACTTTTTTCACTTCAATTATTCTTTAACGAAAATTTTATCCATTTTTTGAAAAAGTAATGTTAACTTGCCAATCTTCATTATAATAAAAGCATTCTCTACTCTTATTATCTTTAAAAAAGTATTTTTCATGTTGTATATACTTCTGAAACCAGATTTTTAAATTACAATTGTATAAAAGTTCAGAATTTATTCCAAAGATAGCAATTAAGTACTAAATCTACCCTATATATATAAAATCCTAATGAAACGAATTTATGAAACGAATATATGAAACGGCTGAAATGTAACGATTCTTTGAAACGACTGATTAAACAACTGATTATGTTTCACGGCGATTTCTCCTAAAATATGGAATACTTTGCGATGAAATTAACACCAAAAATCAGTATTGATCCGCAGATTTCAAAACTGGTATTAGAATTTTTAAATTCGAATTAGTTTTCGAAATATTAATTTTTTTCTAATTTTATATAAATTTTTCTAATGATGGCAACTCAAATTTTAATCAAACAGATATTTTTTTTTCAGATTTTAGAAAAGGTTACTATTTTAAACTAATTTGGAGGGAAGTTTGGCCTCCCTTAAATGGATGCTAAGAAATGTATCATGTTACTTTTATTCATAATTCAATTTGTATTTCATTATCATTTTATTTAATACAAACAGAAACATTTAAAATAAATGGCTTTCACTTCTTTATTTTTTTAAACGAAATGAAAAGAAAAATATTAGGCACAGATGTCATATACGCACCGGGGTACCTAATTGGCGCCAACATGGCATTATTTTGGTTGACATGGTAACCCGGCTATTGTTTTTTATTTAATAATAAGTGTTTATTTACTTTTTTTAAATTACATAAATTGTTTTGTTCTATAGTTAATTATTTTTTTGTTATTTTCCTTTATAAAAAAATAATAGAAAATAATTAAAAAATACGGTACTACTTAGTTATTCCATCGACCCATTTCGCCAAATTATATAAATCGCCAAATTATACAAATTGACATAATTTTCATTTTAAATAACGAAAGAACAAAGAAAATAGTATAACATTAAAAAATATACAAATAAAACGTCGAAATAAAAATCACTTGATGACGTAAAGACGTGTAACTTGCTTAAAGTCAAGTGAATGTGGTGACATTTATCAACCATTATTGGCATTTAATCTTATAGCTTGGTGATAGATTTTTGTTCGACGGGATAAGTAAGTAGTACCAAAAATACATATGTAACTGGTATTCGAAAACGAGGATTTCGCCAAATTTTCGTAAAAAAAAAATCATGTATATGACTCAGTATATGACATCTGGCGAAATATTAAATTATGTAATAAACCATGACATTTAATTTCAACTTCAAATCAATGTTTTAATTTACCACTCGAAGAATAAAAAAATTCTAACTGGCGAGTTGCAAAAAAGATATTGGCGAGATTTGCACCCGGCTAGCGTAACAGTACCAAGAATTCTTTGCCACAATGCTTTTATGTAGTACTAGCAAACCCCGCGGCTTTGCTCGCGTAACAGTTGAAATATGCCAAGTGATATTTACATGATTTTTTTTTTTATTAGAAGAACACTTTTTGAAATAATTCAAAAATTACAAATTGAGCCACAGTTTGACTAAACTTCATTATAAAAGTGCAATAGACAGAAATGATATTTTAATTAATAAGAAGAACTAAAAGTAATTCCAATTAAATGATAATTTAGAAAGTATTTTGAAACTTTGATGCTTATTTCATACGCTCATCTCAGTTATTCATTTGAAGTTTTGAATTTTTTAGAAACCATCTTAACACATTTATATCTTAATATTAACCATCATGTCAAATTCCAAGCTTTTTGTCTAACAGTCTACCACCTCTCTGGTGTTAGTGGCGCCAACATAAAATTCCGAAATATAGTTGAAATAGAATGTCTCGAAAAATGTTGAAACAGAGACTGTCACCATTAATTTGGCATAGTTAACCTTGAAATCGATTGGTATTTCCTAATATTCTATAGAAAACGGAATTGTTTTTAAAGGCTTTCTTGTTGTTCCTGACAACCAGGTGGTAGTGATACCGGCATAAAATATAGCCTATATTGGATCAGGGACTATCACTCTTGATTCGCAACCAATAACTTCTGCAATCGGTTTATTATTTCCTGAGTTTCCATAGATATCGTAATTTAGGAGTCTTTTAGAATGCTTTTCACTCCTTCCCTTCGCTTCACCCCTTTTTAATTTCGAATTTATTTTCGACTGTTCTTAGAGGACATTTATATTTTATAAGTAACTACCGAGCTATATTTAAAGTTTCTAGCCTATTCAGTGCCGCATAAATAGTAATTTAGAACGTTTTTTGTTCCTGAAACCCTCGACATAAAATATAGCTTATGTTTGAGCATGTTCTATCACCATCAATTTGCAACCATTATGTTTGAAATCGGTTTCGTATTTCATACGATTGCATAAAAATCGTAATTTAGAAAGTTTATAGAACACTTTTCGCTCACTTCATCCTTTTAAATTTGGAATTTTCTTTCGACAATTCTTAGAAAAGCATTTGCATCTTTGAAGTAATTACCATTCCGAATTTAAAATATTAGACCACCTCAGTAACACAAAAAACGCAATTTAGAACATTTTTTGCTCCTGTAACCCCGAGGTGGTAGTGATAACAACGTAAAATATAAGCTATGTTGTAGCGGGGACTGACACCATCGTTTTCACACCATTATTTTTTAAATCAGTTCGGTACTTCCTGAGATTGCGTAGAAATCGCAATTTAGAAAGTTTTTTAGAACGCTTTTTACTCATTTTCACCCCTTTTAAATTTCAAATTTTTAAAGAACTCGTCTCAGAGAATATTTACATCTCATAAGTAATTATCATTCCAAATTTCAAGTTGCTAGCCCCTTCAGTATCACAAAAATCACAATTTAGAATGTTTTTTAAAATGCAACCGCAAAGTGGTAGTGATGCCGACATGAAATAGATCCTATATTGAATTAAGGGCTGTCATCATCAATTTCCAGCCATCACTTTTGAAATCGGTTGGGTACTTTTTGAGATTGCGTAGAAATCGCAATTTAGAACTTTTTTCGTCCATTTTCACCCTTTTTAAATTTCGAATTATTTAGGAAATGCTCTTAGAGATCATTTATAACTTATAAGTGACTACCTAGTTTCAAGTTGCTAGCCCCTGCAGTAATACAAAAAACGCAATTTAGATCGTTTTTTGCTCCTTCACCCCCTTTGGGGTAGTGGCACCGACATGAAATATACAGCCTATGTTGGAAAGAGGGCTGTGTCACCATCGTTTTCACACCATTATTTTTTTAAATCGGTTCGGTACTTCCTGAGATTGCGTAGAAATCGCAATTTAGAAAGTTTTTTAGAACGCTTTTTGTTCATTTTCACCTCTTTTAAATTTCGATTTTTTAGGAAATGTTCTTAGAGATCATTTACATCTAATAAATATGTACCTTGCCTAATTTCAAGTTGCTAGCCCCTACCGATCACAAAAATCGCAATTTAGAACGTTTTTTGCTTCTGCAACTCCTAGGTGGCAGTGACACCAACATGAAATAGAGCCTACGTTGGAGCAAGGGCTGTCATCATCAATTTCCAACCATTACTTTTGAAATAGGTTGGGTACTTTCATGAGATTGCGTAGAAATTGCCATTTAGAATGTTTTTCAGAACTCTTTTCGCGCATTTTCACCCCTTTTAAATGTTGAATTTTTTAAGAAATGTCCTCAGAGATTATTTATACGTTATAAGTAACTACTATTCCAAATTCCATGTATCTGGGCCCTTCAGTAACACAAAAAATCGCAATTTCGAACGTTTTTTTGCTACTGCACCCCATTTAGGGGTAGTAGCACCGACAGAAAATGTACCTATATTGGAGCGTCGGTTGTCACCATCATTTTTACACCATTATTTTTGAAATCGGTTTGGTACTTCTTGAGATAGCGTAAAAATTGCCATTTAGAACGTTTTTGCACATTTTCACCCCTTTTAAATTTCGAATTTTTTAAGAAATGTTCTTAGAGATCATTTATATCTAATAAGTAACTACCATGCCAAATTCCATGTATCTGGACCCTTCAGTAACACAAAAATCGCAATTTCGAACGTTTTTTGCTCCTGCATCCCCTTTAGTGGTAGTGGCGCAAACATAAATTGTAGCCTATGCTGGAGCAAGGGTTGTCACCATCATTTTGACACCATTATTTTTTAAATCGGTTTGGTACTTCCTGAAATTGCGTAAAAATCGCCATTTAGAATGTTTTTTAGAACGCTTTTCGCGCATTTTCACCGCTTTTTAATTTCAATTTTTTAAAGAAGGGTCCTTAGAGATCATTAGTATCTTATAATTAACTACCATTCCAAATTTCATGTTTCTAGGCCCTTCAGTAACACAAAAATCGCATTTTTAGAACGTTTTTAGCTCCTGCACCCCCTTTTGGCCGGTAGTACGGACATAAGATATAGCCTATGTTCTAAGATGGACTAACACCATCAATTTGATACCATTACTTTTGGAATCGGTTCGGTAGTTCCAGAGCTTACCTCCTACAAATAAACAATTTTTACCTCTTTATAATATTAGTATAGATAGATTATTCGAAAAATAAATTGATTTTTTTTATTCGAAATGGAAAACTTTCGGCACAGATGCCACATACGGTCCCATATTGGCGCTATTTTTTTCTGACGCCAATGTCATATACGCAACGGGTACTTAACTGGCGCCATAGTATCGTTATTTTGCTTGATTTGATAAGCCGGATGTTGTTGTTTATGCTGTTGATCTTTTCCCCAAAATTAGCGTCGGAAAAAAATCGCGCCAATATGGGGCTGTATATGATATCTGGGCCAACCTTTCATATGAAAAGCGAAGGGATCAGAGCGTATTTATTTATGGCAGTTACATGACTTGGACTATTATAATATAGATGAAATGATGGCGATAGAATAATATTTGGCGACTTATCACCTGTACCTGGCTAATATTAAATTACCAAAATGGCACCAGGAATATAAAAAGCGAAATGGTTCGCCAGGAACTCTTGATGATAGTCACATGACTTAGGCTATTGTTATAGAAATTGTTTTAAAATACCGGGAGACAAAGACTCTGTACACTTAATTCCTTTCATTTTTAGCTTCTTTTCAAACGTTTAACTGATCCTCTTTAATCAAACACGAAAACAACCATTGGATGTCTTAACAGCAACTGATTCGGCCTTAAATTTTTGAAATCAAAGGAAATTGAATGGAAACCCGTTTACAGGGAGATCTGCACAGCTTTTTTCAGTATAATTCAATCTTCTATAATATTTTTTAAACCGATCAGATTAGCGTGTTTTTAGATTCTGCGGTGTCTGAACGGGGTTGGCGAGCGTAGCTTGCAGGGGGCAGAGCCCCCTAGAATTAGGTATAAGTGTCATTAATTAACTTTGTGTGTAAAATTAATTATAAGTGTCATTAAATAGTTCCCTAGTAAATGCTATAAACTAAATGTCAGAAAAGAATTTAATAAAGTATATTTTCTTATTTTACACATACTATAATTTCTATTAGTATTTAATTAAAGTATTTTTCGTTTGTTATTATTGGATTGAAACCCAAATTAACGATATTGGATTGTAACACGAATTCATGATTTATGTGTGTTATTTAAATGCTTATCCGAGACTTTTATTTTACACGACTGTAGCGATCAAAAAATATAGGGTAAATATTTTTACTACGGTCTGTATCATGTTCAATATTGGTTATATCATTCCTATATTTTGGTTAATATCGGTATGGGTTATTGCACTATCAGAAAAAGTCGTCAATATACACTAAATTATTCCTCATTTTTTAAGAATTAATTTCCGTACTTCTAGAAAACATGTTTTATCCGTGAATTCTTCCCGAATGTCTAAAAGAGAGGGAGAAATTCCGTTCATTCCTAGCGCGCATGCGTATTGGGTCTATTGATAATAAATCCGAATTTATTTTTAAAATGAAAAACCTTAAATTCTATAAATTAAGATTTCTAATTAAGATTTTTAAGATTCTAATTAAGATTTTTAAGATTCCGTTCATTCCTAGCACGCATGCGTATTGGGTCTATTGATAATAAATCCAAATGTATTTTTAAAATGAAAAACCATAAATTCTATAAATTAAGATTTCTAATTAAGATTTTTAGATTCTAATTAAGAAATTAAGATTTCTAAGACAAAAATGATTTCGAATTTCAAAATAAATAATAATTACTTTTCTCATTCGTTGAAAAGTGCTCACAACTTATTTTTCACAGTTAAATAAGTTGAATGAAATTAAATAAAGTTCAATTTACAAAGTTGTTTATAAATAAATATTCGCATATAAAGTATACTTTAAATGAACACACTTAAAGATATTTTAATTAAGAAAATTAAATGGGAAAAAATCGATATTGCTCAAAAAATATCTTATCGAATAAAAATATAATATTCGTAATTTTACTTCTAGCAATCAACGTAAAAATAGTTAAAATTCATATATTTATACTATTTTAATACTAAAGTATAAAAACTCCAGCCACAATCTCATTAACCTTCTCGCTGCGTAATTGTTTTATCAAAATAGCTTCAAAAATTGCGCATTTATAGAATTTTTATTTTTTTATCACCGGTTTTTCAAAACAAAAATTTTTATGTTCTAATTTAATCGGGAAAATGCTCCGATTAAATAAGGCAAAATTTACAATAAAAAAATAACTGGTGGGGAAAATCAAGGAGAGTTAATTAAGAGGAAAAAATGCATCCCCGATAAAATCTCGGGTTGCGCAGCGAGAGGGTTAAAGATGAAATCTTCCCGAAATGAACTTCAAAATTAAAAGCTTTTTAAAGAAATTGATCAAGCTATATCCACCTGAAGCAAATATACTTACTTCAAAGCGTTTCACCGCTGCGCGACTATAGCTCAATGCTAGTATGTTTGTCTTGTAACGCTGATATGGTTGGTTCGAATCCAACGACAGCCGCTTTCTTGTTCCCAACTTTCTTCAATTGACGGATGTTTTACCTCCTGTAACGGAGGAAAAAAAAAACGGATATTCGTCAATTCACGGAAATATACCGGCAGCACTGCTGCCAGTACAATTTCCGTGAATTGTAGAAAGTTTTTTTTTTTTTTTTTGAGAGTGTCCCCATTCATTCAGATGTTTACATTTTAACCAATATTACATTAATGTTGCAGAAATATATTTCATTCCTTTACTACTAAGATTCCAATGTAAGGCCAATATTTCTACAATACTGACATTCCATTGCAATATCAAGCAAATAATTATAAAGCAGAATTTCAAGCAAATAATCATGCAACACAGGCATTCATTATATTTTTTTTTCAATGAAAAGCCTATCTTTCATCAATAATGGTATTTAACTCCAAGTACCTCTCATAAAAGCACGCTATTGGCAGAATATAAAAGCAACATTGACACAAAAGCTAGAATGGAATGAAAATAACCATTATAATTGATAATGGTTTGCTTTGTGGAAAATTTTAAGTTATGAAAATTACTAGTTTTAATGGAAATTTTCAAATAAAACTGAAAGGTCAGATGGGGAGGGAAAATATTTTAGCCACATGTTATTACATAATAGTTCTCTTCATTCATTTTTTTTTTTTTTGTGAGCTTCGACTTTCATCATTTTTCTCCCTTTATATCTATCTTCAATAGCGTTTCGCAAGAAACTACTTTCATTTTCGGAATAGATACAAGGTTATCAAACGATGCAATTCCTGTCAAACTAACAGATGTCATTGTTATCTCAATTTTTACAAAGAATGAACTATCATCTTTTTTATTCCCTCGGCCAGTCAAGTGCTTTAATTACATGAAAGGGTTTTTCTTTTATTTTAGATAACTAAGTGGCTCTGCCCCCTACTAGCTACGCTCGCCAAGCCCCGTTCAGACTCTAAAAATCTGTTGATTTGATCGGCTTAAAAATTATTATGGAAAATTGAATTATAATTAAAAAACCAGTGGCGATATCCCTGTAAAGGAGTTTTCATTTATTTCTCTTTTAATAAAGGATTTCATGCCAAACAAGCTGCTGTCAATTGCTGTTTTCATGTTTGATTAAATAAGATTAGTTAAAAGTTTAAAAATTAGCTAACATAAAATGAATTAAGTCAACATAGTCTTTTGCTTACAGGCATTTTTTAATAACGCTATTAGAAAATGATTTAAAATAGTACGTTTTAAATCTGACGTAATTTTCACTAAACTTTTCTTTTCGTAATATTCACCTGGAAATATTTTAATTGTTAGAAAGGAAATATTATTATTTGCGCTGTCTTTGGCAAATAGTAGTTAAAAATATTATCTCGAAATATGAAATAAATCTTACGTGTACGTGTAAATATACATTTTAATTTAAACTGTTTGGCAATATTATTTGGTTATTTGAAATAGGATGTAATTACATTTCACCAGCATTTACTGCTTTTAACACATATTAAATAATTAATTGTTTTGTAGTTTTTTAACCATTTGGAAAAATGCTTATTGTCCTCGTCAGGGTAGGAAATCAAAAGCATATCTGAAGGTTTTTATTGGTTTAATCTGCAATTTATTCGTTTTCTGATTGGTCTATACAGTAATATGTATTTCCCTTTACTTTCAACAGAGTGTTGCCACTATGACAAAAAAGTAATAAAAACTACAAAAAAATGTAATAACTCAGAAACAAATTGAGATACAGCTTTCAAACAATTTGCATTTAAAAGTACATTTTTTTCTCTATACGACGGTGAAAAAAGTAATATTGTGGGATGTTTAGAAGTTTAAGAAATAAATTTCATTTAAAATTGGCCGTCAGATTTCTTGGAAATCTGACGATGGAAAAGCCTTTTCCCAAACAGCCAATGAAATGCTTGGATAATACTTAAGTTTCAGGTGGATAATATGTACGAGTCGCAGGCGACTTTTCTCGCTTGCAACTTTTACGTGTCATAACACTATTAATGTTTAATTCATGGCGTACGTAATGTCTGATCAACTCCGTGCTATTTTTTATGTCTTAAATTTTAGTCTTTGAAAAAATCATTTTCCAAATGGTCGTTGTAATTTGTTAAATTGCATTTTTTTTCTTTTTAAATATTCACGTGTATCAACAATTTTTATGACGTAATTTTTAACATTTTCCTACTTTTAATCTATAATCATTTAATTTTACTTCCATAGGGCTTTTTTCTGTT
Source organism: Maratus speciosus (assembly GCA_963932465.1). NCBI lineage: Eukaryota > Metazoa > Arthropoda > Arachnida > Araneae > Salticidae > Maratus > Maratus speciosus. Next base: position 430,057,524 of record OZ010800.1, read on the forward strand.
TATAATAGTCACGTTAAAATAATTTTTTAATTAAAGGGAAATATTATTATTTGAGAAGTTTTTACAATTTTGTCAACAATTTAAAATAATAAGCTTTTCTAAAATATGCAAAAAATATCTCTGGAAATACTGAAAATTTGAATTTAAAATGGAAATAGTCCCTCAAACAATGCGTCAAATCAAAAATAAATAAATAAATGCAGCCTGCACACCGGAAACTTCTAACTTATAAAGTGGTCTAAAAATTATTAAATTCCTATGTATAGTTTTTGCTCCTATAAAACTTTTTTGATGGAACCATTTTGACCAACTTTAACATTAAATATCTCTTAAAATAATCCTTCGATTCGAAAACTGTCCGCATCAGCGTGTTTATCAAACATTTCTCTGTAATACTACCGATTTTCATACTTTTGTATGCAGTAGTTTTCTTAATATTAACGAGGAAAGACACCCGGTCACAAAAAATTCAAAACCGGCGCCGACGGAGGCGGTGACAGCGTTACTTACCGTTTTTTAGAATAGAGAGACACAGTTATAAAAAAATGATGTTTGTGAAAACTTTTTAAAAAATTATACTGATTCTATACATTTTTGTGATGCTTATTTCCGAAATGACTTTTTTTTCATCACGTACAGCTTTTTCATAATCTTCGTCAATGTATATAACGTGTTATGCACCGGGTGTTCCAAAAATGATTGATGGATTTTAAAATTCAATAACTTGCAAACGGTGACAGGTATTTAAAAATTTTTTGCAGGAGAGTTGTGCAAGATGTCAGGAGTTTTTATGCTGAGATTTCCAGTTTTAGTTACAAATAGCAGCGATAAAATAATTGAGTAAGTAATTGATTAAGTAACTGAGAGACACCACTGTCTAAATTACATTGGAAATCGTCAACGGAACCATTATCAGAATCAGGTGAGTCTTCATATGTATCTTGTAAATATGTGTTGTTGAAAAAGTTGTACTGGAAAGTAATTATAGCACATCGCATATATTAGAGGTCACACTATTCCTAAAAAAAATCTGTGCAATTGACAATTGACTGGCAAGTTTTTCTTTAAACAAAACTTTACCAAATACTTTCAATTGCCAAATACATCAAACTTACAAGATTATTGTTAAGTTTAATTATGTCAACTATTTCCAATTACTTTGTCAACTATTTCAAATTTCCATGTTATTTAACTTAAATGGAATGGAAATTTGAAGTAATCAAATTGTATTACAGCATGTTCTAATTCAAATTACATTAATTCCCATTAATAAACCAAATACCAAGTAAGCTAAAATAATTATCGAGTAATATAATATAATAAATATGTAGAGTAAATGCAGAATTAAATGCGTAAAATCGACATTTTAATATTTATATGGGTGTCACCTAATAAATTAACAAATTAACTCACACATTTATGTTTATTGAAGTTCATGAAAATGGCTAACTTTCATTTAAAATGTTTCAAATCATCATTTTATGTGTACTTTCTACACTGTAAAACAAAAAACAAAAAACAAAACAAAAAAAAAAAATGTGTAATTCTACAGTTGTAAATTTAATGAAATCTGTATATTTACTCATATTTTATCTCTACACTATCCAAATAAGATGTAAATCTACAAAACTAGTTTTTGTAAAGCTACAGAAATCTATGTCTTTGCAAAAGAATCTACTAAATTTACAGAAATCGTACTAAAATTTTATCTGTAACCCCGATTGCAGTTACATAAAAAGTTCTAGGCATTCCAGTTTCCTACAAAAATTCTTAGTAACCTTACAGTTTTTTTGATTTACAGTGCAAAAAGGTCAATATCACAAAATATGAAAATTGCAGTCTGCACAATAAAATTTCTATTTAATGTTATATAATGTTCCAATTTTCTTTTTTACATTCTAATAAAAAATATTCTTAGAAATATTTTCAAGACATATTATATTCATAATAACGCAAAAATAAAGCAATTAAAAGACTTAAAATTTCAGATTGTCATTTTCCTGGCATGTCACACTGCGATGTGTGCAAAGTAAAAGGCTTATTTTTTAAAATTCCTAATTAATAATTATACATTATTTAACACATGTATGTGGAAGGTAACAAGTTCTGTATTTAACAAATAATTTCCCATAATTAAAATATGACTGTCAGTGAAAATGAGTGTCATTGTCCTGGCCTGCACATTTTAGTTTTTTATGAGATATAAAGATGGCGCTGCAGAGTAATTCTTCTTGTTCTTGACATAGTTCAAGTCAGAAGTAGTAAAATCACTGCTACCAGCAAGATCTTTTAGACATTTCTTTGAAAATAGTGTGTTTAAAGGCTTTGTAAAAATTGAGTAGATATTTATTATGTCATTCTCCTGGCTTCTATACATTAAGAATAAAACTGAACATTACACTTAATTTGAAGTACTATAGAGGGAACATGTTCCTTTAAAAAAAATTAAAATGTTAGATCTAAAAATAAAAAAAAAAACAAGAATGTGAAAAATGTCTCAGAAGGAAATTGTCATTATCCTGGCATGCATATGCCAAGAAAATGACATATAATTATAATTACATAAAAATGAACTTAAGCTCTTCAAACTTTAACAATTTTACGCATGAATTCCTTTATTCAGCTGTTCAACCGACATTTTTAAAAGAATCAGAAGCTTTGAAACAATTTAAATTTTCAAAATTTTTGTTTTCAAAATCGATATTGCGATAGTCACACAAAAGTGTATCTGTTACATGAATTTTTGTTGTTGCCGTTAAATAAAATGTTCTAGGTACCCCAATTTCCTAAAAGTTACATATTTTTTGATTTACGGTGCAAATGTGTATTTGTTACAAGAACTTTTGTTGTTGCCGTTACATAGAAAGTTCTAGGCATCCCAGTTTCCAAGGAAATTCTTAGTAACTTTACAGATTTTTTTTAAATGTACCATATACATAAAAGCAAATGGAAATTTCATTCCAGCTGCTTATAACTAAAGTTTAGCTAATTGGATTTTGATAAAACTTGCACTGCAAGTTAGATCATTTTTCAGGGAGTGTTTTAGTGTTGTGCATATCGTTCTACGTTGCTTAGTTATAGATTTATGGAGGAAATTATATAATCAGCCTTTTTCAAAGGTTCCACTGAACGGATTTTAATGAGAGATGAATTGTTAGTTAGATAAAAACAAAGTTTATTTATTTGCCACTGACTTCTAGATTTAGATAAGCATTCATAAAAATAAAGTTTATTTTCCTGCCACTGATTTCTAGATTTAGAAAAGGATTTATAAAAACAAAGATTATTTTCCTGCCACTGATTTCTAGCAAGCAAAAAGCAGTGAAGCACTGATTTATGAAAACAAAATTTATTTCCCTGCCACTGATTTCTAGATTTCGAAAAACATTTATGAAAACAAAGTTTATTTTCCTGCGATTGATTTCTAGATTTAGAAAAGCATTCATAGAAACAAAGTCAATTTTCCCGCCATTGATTTCTAGATTTAGAAAAACATTTATAAAAATAAATATTATTTTCCTGCCACTGATTTCTAGAGTTAGAAAAATATTCATAAAAATAAAGTTTATTTTCCTGCCACTGATTTCTAGATTTAGAAAAGGATTTATAAAAACAAAGCTTATTTTCCTGTCACTGATTTCTAGATTTAGAAAAGCATTTATAAAAACAAAGTTTATTTTCCTGCTATTGATTTCTAGATTTAAAAAAGCATTTATAAAAACAAAGTTTATTTATCTGCCACTGATTTCTAGATTTAGAAAAGCATTCATAAAAATAAAGTTTATTTTCCTGCCACTGATTTCTAGATTTAGAAAAGGATTTATAAAAACAAAGTTTATTTTCCTGCCACTGATTTCTAGATTTCGAAACGCATTTATAAAAACAAAGATTATTTTCCTGCCACTGATTTCTATATTTAGAAACTGTCAGGTTAGCTCAGATTAAAACCACACAGAAATTTCACATAATTTCAAGATAACACTTTCTCGGGGTATAACTTTAAATATTTTTTTTATTTAATCTTGGTAAGACGGCACATCACAAATAGCACGGCACATAACACATTAACACATATATAATAACACGGATATAACTTTTTACATGTTACCACAGCTCAAAAACAGAACAGAACTACGTCGAACTCACAGCATTTCTCATTCGGCAAAACTCACGGAAAACGGTCACGTGACTGTCGGTAGAGTCTATTTGTTTTAAAACGGGTGGCGCGCGTTACATCCTCCCCCTCTGTTTCCGATTTACGTCTCGGAGAGGAAACAGGATGCTTTCTGGGTCTTCCTCTTTTCCTTAAGGGTGCAACTGGAATAGTTTCAGTTTCTTGAAATGGTGACAAAGCGGAAACATGGTAAGACCCAATTCGCTCAGTAGGATTGTCCAGGCTAGCAATGTCGTCACTAGTGACTTTTGAGTCAAAACTATGTATGGCCCATCTCTCTTAGGCATAAATTTGGCTGTTTTATTTTTACTTGCTTTGCTCACAGGATGTAGGTTAACCCACACTTTATCACCAGGTGCGAAATACACTCGTCTACGATTTTTATCGTAATATTTCTTCCGCTGATCTTGTTTCATTTCAACACGCTCTTTCACACTTTTTGAAATATTTGCAAGACGTTTAAGATATGGGGTTATTTCCGGAACAAAATTGTCATTTTCCACAACAGCTCTAAAATCGTTCACCACATCATCGATTGTTCTTAATTCTCGACCAAATTGCAGATAGGCGGCAGTTTGGCCAGTTGTATCAGATTTGGCAGAGTTCATAGCAAATCTAATAAAAGGAAGTTTATCAATCCAGGAACTGTGTTCATCTCCAATAAGGATTGCTATTCGAGGTTTCAAGTCTCGATTTTTGCGTTCGACGGGATTGACCTGAGGATGGTACAAAGGTGTCAATGATTGGTCTATTCCAAGAATGTAACAAACTTGTTGTAGAACAGCGCTCACAAACTGAGGGCCGTTATCACTTATGAGTCTTCTTGGGATACCATAACGAAGGAAGATCTCTTCAATCAGAGTAGTCGCACATTCTTGTGCAGTAGCAGTTGTTAAGGCAAATAGTTCGACCCATTTAGTGGCACAATCTTCTACTATAAAAATCCATCGATGCCCATCTTTACTAGGAGGCAGTGGTCCAAAGAGATCAATGCTGAGGGTCTCAAACCGCTGAGCATAAGCAGGTGTTCGTAATAAACCGGCCGGTTTCTGATTTGTTGCTTTATAACGGGCGCACTCTGGGCACTTTTTCACATATTCAGAAATGTATGCTCTCATGCCTGTCCAATAATATCTTTTAGCAATTCTCTGATAAGTTCCTGCTTCACCATAATGTCCGGCTGAAGGGTCGTCATGATGAAGTTTCAAAATATTTTGTCTTTCTTGTACTGGAACGACCAGTTGCGCTTCTTCGGCATCTGATTCGGGAGCATACCTATAAAGCACACCTTGATTCATCAGGAATCCTCTATCAGTCCAATTGGCGAAATCTTCGCTTTTCTGTTCGTCTTCAAAAGAATCTATGATCTTTTTAAGGTTTTCATCTTGCAACTGTGCTTCTCTGATATCTTTTGGACTTCTTGTTGACATGTCTATGCTGACAAAATTGCATGTTTCACAGAGAGCAGATGGATGATTGCAGACAGGGCGTGACAGCATGTCAGCCACAACATTAGGTTTTCCAGGTTCATATTCTATTTTCAATAAGAACGATTGTAACTGTAGTGCCCAACGAGCAAATCTCCCCGATGGTGACTTAAGGCTCAAAAGCCATTTTAAAGGTTGGTGATCCGTTGCTACAACCACTTCTTGGCCTTCCACATAGCCACGAAATTTTTCTAAGGCCCAGACAACAGCCAAAGCCTCGCGTTCTGTAGTGGAATAATTCCTCTCTGCACTTGTAAGAAGACGGCTAGCATATTCTATGGGGTGCTCAGAGGCCTTGTCAGTACCCTGTAAAAGTACAGCACTAAGAGCGTAGTTACTGGCGTCAGTTCGCAGAATAAATGGTTTGGTCCCATCAGCTTGCTTCAGCACTGGAGATGTCATGAGACACTCTTTTAGAGTTTCAAAGGCTACTTGCTCTTCTTTTCCCCATTTCCAGGTTGCTTTCTTTTTCGTAAGATTGCTAAGGGGTCTTGAGATATCAGAAAAATTTGATATAAATCTCTGGTACCAAGAACAGGTTTGTAGGAAAGACTGGATCTCTTTAACATTTTTGGGTGGAGGTATCGCTTTAATTGCCGATACCTTGTCTGAATCTACTTCTAGACCATTTGGGGTTATCCAGTGTCCTAAGTACTTGACTTTCTCACAGGAGAAATGACATTTTTCACGTTTGGCATCTAACTTAAGTTCAATGAGTCTCTCGAACAGAGCTGTAAGATCTGAGAGATGTTTCTCAAACGTTTCTGACAAAACGATGACGTCATCTAGATACGATAAAGCAAGGACATCTTTAAGACCACTTCTAAATTGATCTATCAATCTTTGAAACGTGGCAGGAGCATTTTTGAGTCCAAAAGGCATCTTTAAAAAACGATAAGTTCCAAAAGGGCAGACAAATGCAGTTTTATCTTGATCTGGCGAGTAGACTCGAACTTGGTGATACCCAGAACGAAGATCTAAAGTTGACATGTAAGAAGTATGCTAGGCTTCATGTAAAAGGTCGTCCATTCGAGGTAATGGATATTTATCTGCTACTGTAACTGCATTTAATTTTTTATAATCTATGCATAATCTTATACTGCCATCCGGCTTGGGTACGAGAACCACCGGAGAAGCATCAGGTGATTCACATTCTTCTATGATACCTTGAGCTAGAAGATTATCTATTTCCTTCTTAAGAATTGCTTTCTTAGCAGGAGTCATCCGATAAGGTGGTACAGCAACAGGAGCACTATCACCTGTGTTGATATGATGCTCTACAAACGGGCTTGCCTCTTCCCCTGGTTGAAAACATTTTTCATACCTTTTCAGAAGATCATTAAGTTTGTGCTTTTCATCGGAATTTAGATTTTTGCCTTCATCTTCACGTAAAGCGTACGGATTGACTTCGACCGCACCAGCTGACGTACTATTTTCTTCTTCGTATTCATCTACAAAACAAAACGTTTCCTTAGGTTTATCATTGAAATACCATGTTTTGTTGGCAGTATCTAACACTATGTTAACATTATGTAAGAAATCCATACCTAAAAGAGTTCTATTACCCTTGGCATCTGGTAATACTATGAACTCCGTTTCGAAGACTCGGCCTTCAATCTCTACGGGCACAGTGGCTGACAAAGTGTCTCTAACTACCGTAATTCCGTCAGCTAGTGTTACTTCATGTGTATGAGGATTCAGGGCAACACCAGTTTTTAAAAATAATTGATACATACGTTCTCCGGCAATAGAACGATTCGCTCCCGTATCTGCACAGACTAGCACCTTCTTATTGCAGATCGTGATAGGCACATTTGGAGCTGAAACTGCTGATGTATTTAAACTATATAGCTCAAGACGATGTGCTTGAACAGTTTGTTTTTTAACCGTAGGGGAACAATCTGGACATTTCTTCTTTATAAATCCCAATTTACCACAACCATAGCAAACAATATCGGATTCTATGCGTCGATTAGCAAACTTAGGGGAAGATCTGTCTTCTTTTGGAGGCTTACTCTGCTTCCAATTATTTTCTCGACGAGAAAACTCTTTTTTATCTTGGGGTACAACCGGATCCCTTTTAGAAAACGTAGATCTAATAATGTCATACGCATCTAATTTTTCGGCAAGGTCGACTGGCGAATTTAAATTTTCCCAGTCGTCTAACATATGTTGTTTGCATTCAACAGGCACGCGCCTTTTCATTTGATCAGCTATGATAAGATCCTGAAGAGCTTCAAAAGACGTTACAGTTAATTCTTTAAGACAGTTTTCAAAATAAGCTCGAAGTTCGAAATAATAATCTCGCCAAGTTATTTCCTTGGACTTGCGATGCGTAAAGAACAGCTGTCTAAACTTTTCGGCACTAATTTTAAACCTTTTTAGAAGTAAATCTTTAACATGTGAAAAATTTGAAGCGTTTTCTTCTGATTCACGAGCGATAAGCGTAGAGATAGAAGACGGTACAACACTGAGTAAATACGAAACCCACATATGCTCTGATACCTTCGAGAGCTTTAATTGACGTTCCAGGAGCACCAAAAACAAGGTTACATCATCAGTTTCTGGCCTGAATGTAGGCAACAGCTTTTGGATATCTATCTTACTCTCCGGGTGAGACATTACCCCTGCTGCACTACCACCTACCGCTCCACTGGAAGTACTTTGGCTCTGAGCCTGTAACTTGAGCTTCTCAAGCTCAAAATTCATCTCAAGCTTTTTTAACTCTAACTCTTCCGCTATATGCTTTTCTTCTAATTCTAATTTGCGCTGTTCTAACTCAGCTGCTTTTTGTTTTTTCTCTAAGTCCCGTCTGCGTTGTTCTTCCTCGCGAGTCGAAATTTGGTTTCTGACTAATGAATTTACAAAATCAACTTCGTACGAGGGGGAGGATTTAATTTTTTCACGCAATGTGACAACTGTCATAGAGGGTTGCACATCTAAATTCATTTCTAACGCAACCTGATATAAATCCTCTTTGCGAGCTTTATTAAGTTCAGACATTTTAAACTTTAGCAAAACAACAAAACAAGTACCCCACAAATTACGAAAATTCTTTTAAATTATTCCCTAACGTGAGCTTTGCCGTTACAACTCATATAAATAAGACTTTAATAAAGCAAAACAGTAAGGTATAACCTTAGCAAAACTCTGACTACAAAACAAAACAAACTTTAAATCCCTGCAGGTATAAATAAACTGTATGGCCATAACGCGATATTTAATCAAAACAATATTGTAACCCATATAAAACCATTTACTGAATAGTTAACACTTTCAAACATTATTCTAAATAATATCAAATACATAATGAATAATTAAATTTGCAACCAATATTATCATTATATTACTAAGATTACTTAATATCAGTTTCATCCAATATAACTTTAGAAGAAAAGAAAGTTTCTTTTATAAACAAACAATAAATGCAAAAACTTACTCATTCCGTTTTGGAAATTAATCACATTCAAGGCTTTTTCATCAATAAATCAGCAACTCAAAATTAAATACTTACGTTTAGCATTTAAATAATACCAAACACTTAAAATAAAAATAGCAATCAATTCTCTTACGAAACCAATAAAAAAAATTAAATAAATAAAGACGTATCTTTATGAGAATTGCGATAGAATTATAAATAACATTTTAACAACCTATATTTGACTGAAAACAGTTTATTTTTCATCTTTTAAAAAGAAAAGAAAAAAAATCAACGAAAACGTAAATGAATATTTCTTTCGCTTTCTCTCGCACTCACTCTTTTTTTCTCTTTTTTTTATGAATCAAAATATTTTACTTAAAGCAAAGTAAAAATTAAACATACATGAACAGAATCAAAGTAAAATTTTCAGAATAATGGGTTAGGGAGGGGGGAAGGGGAAATATGCAATACAAACATGACAGGAAAACAATAGAATGAATTAAAATTTAATAATATCAAAAATATTTAGAATTTTTAGAATATCAATAATGTTAGGTATATGAAGAGAATCAAGAATGCATTCTTTTTATTAAACAAACAATGGATCCATTCAATTTAAAATGCTTACTTGTTGAAAACATCTTGCAGAATAAATCTTGTAGAATAAACACACATATCCTAGAATTTTCTTAGGACATTAACGAAGTAATTTGTAGAACTTTACAACTTGAAAAAAATAAGAACACATATCACATGGTGTAAAGGCGACGTATTATTCTGTAGAATTATAGGAACATATTTTACTCACTGACAACGACGATCGAATCTGTAGAATATTAGGAACATATTTCACTTGCACACGACCGGTCGTGCCATATTTTTTTTTTTTTTTTTTTTTTTTTTTTTTTTTTTTTTTTTTTTTTTTTTTAGTTGAAAACCGCACTTCTTGAATAAAAATATATTACTATATCACTTGGAGAATGATGAAATAATATTGCGAACACTTTTGAAAAATTTGGATGTGAACATTTTTCTTCGAATTCGTGGCCCGAGGTTGGGTAGCCAATTGTCAGGCTAGCTCAGATTAAAACCGCACAGAAATTTCACATAATTTCAAGATAACACTTTCTCGGGGTATAACTTTAAATATTTTTTTATTTAATCTTGGTAAGACGGCACATCACAAATAGCACGGCACATAACACATATATAATAACACGGATATAACTTTTTACATGTTACCACAGCTCAAAAACAGAACAGAACTACATCGAACTCACAGCATTTCTCATTCGGCAAAACTCACGGAAAACGGTCACGTGACTGCCGGTAGAGTCTATTTGTTTTAAAACGGGTGGCGCGCGTTACAAAACGCATTTATGTAAACAAAGTTTATTTTCGGCCACTGATTTCTAGATTCAGAAAAGCATTTATAAAACAAAGTTTATTTTCCTGCCACTAATTTCTAGCAAGCAAAAAGCATTTAGCACTGATTTCTAGCAAAAGCACTAATTTCTAGATTTAGAAAAGCATTCATAAAAACAAAGTTTATTTTCCTGCCAATGATTTCTAACAGCATTTAAAAAAACGTAAATACACAAGAACATAGTGACAGCGCTCTAAAAAAGTCAACTCTCTCTTAACATCAAACAAAAATATGCAATAACGTCTTCCGAGTTACCCTCGATTCCGAAAAGCATCCTTTATTTATCCAAACCTCAAAAATTAATATATTTTCTAGATTTATTTAAGCATTTATAAAAACAAAGTTTATTTTCCTGCCACTGATTTCTATAGATTTCGAAAAGCATTTATAAAAACAATGTTTATTTTCCTGCCACTGATTTCTATAGATTTCGAAAAGCATTTATAAAAACAAAGTTTATTTTCCTGCTGTAAGACTCGCATTAACTTTAATATTTGCGAAGCACGGATATTGGCGGTCGCCAAACAGTGAACTCTCGCCAAGGCAGAACTGTTCGAACTGGAAGAGGGGGCAGTCGCGGCGGAGATCGAGTAGTGAAAAGGTTGGAGTGAAAATCAGTGGTGTGTCGCCCTGGTTGTGTTTTGATAACATCGGCATCTTAATGTTTTTGTGAAATAGTGTAAAATAACCAGAAGTTAATGTTATAATATTCGTTGTGTGGGTGTTGTTTGTCCTGTAAATAAAAAAGTGTTCGTCAAGCCAGCAGTTCATTCTTTTAAGAGTGTGTCTTAGCAGTGTTTTTGCATCTGAAGTATTTCTTAATGAAATAAATACTTAACCTTTTTCTAAGGTTAAGGAGATATAGATGAGAAACATTCCATAATAAAGAAAGGTAATAAAGAAATAGAGGAGAAAAAGTTGTATTGGCGCAGTCGGCACGATTGTTCTCACGGGGTTTGGTAATATCAAAGAGGTAAGAGTCTTGTTCGTTTTTATGCTAGCCCAAAAATAAAATTATATTATTCTGTTATGCTGTAAAATAATTAAAAATATTATTGTCTAGATTCATGAAGAACAGAATGAGTAATTAAATGAAGGTTATTAACACTACTTATCATTAGATTGATTATTTCTTTGAATGTAAAATTTGAAACGAAAGTATTGTTTGTTGCATCTGAAATTTCATTAAATAAATAAGGTGTATATTGCATTATATTTTAAATATGCAGTAATGTTAAAATAAGATAAATGTAGTGTAAAATAAAGTGAATATTTCACTGATTTGGGATTAAAGTTCAATAGTGGTTGCGTAAATTATTATGGAATTATTTTTCCCTTTCTTTTTAAATGTTTTCGAAAGACTAAACAGGTGTGAATATTTTGTTTTTCTGCTATTTCATAAGAGCAAAATAAATAAGTGAGATTAATATTATAATTTGAAAGTGCTTTGGAAATACTTACATTACTTAACGTTGACGTAATAGAATTATGGAATATGTTTTGTTTTTTTTAAATTGGTTATTTATTACCTTCGCAATTTGAAAATGCAGGAAGATAATTAAAGTTGTGTTTATTTATGATTTCCTCATTCTACAAAAAGAAAGAAAAAAAAATAAAAGGTTGTTATTTCATATTTTATTAGAGGTGAAATTGATATTTTTATTATTTGATTGTGCAACCAAGTTTCGTAGGTTGAAAATAGTGATTACATTTTTTTTTGTTTGTTTGTTTGTTTAAGAAAGTTCTTTCATAGATCGGAATTAGTATTTTTTTTTCTTTATGCTTTATTTAAGTATCCTGAGTTTCGTAAATCGAAACTAGTGTTATGAAGGCATTCTTTTATATTATTTTTAAATCAAAACTAACATTATGATTTAAATTGTATTTATGAGTACGGAGTGTTGAAACAAATATTATGAGTGCATTTGTTATTTATAGACATTGAATGTACATCCTAATTTATAATTCTTTGGTGTTCTACTAGTTTAGGGTTAATGGTTATTGAAAGCAATTTGGTGAAAGGGAATATTGGTACATTTTAATTATTGCTGAATGTGTTTTTTTTTAACTCATTCAAAACGAAAGTAAATAATTGATTTAATTATGTGTTCATATATGATTTTTTCTTTTCGTAATAATTCGGAAAGTTCATTTTTGACTAGATTTAAAATACCGTTGATAGAATTATTTAATTAAATGATTGAAATAAGCATTTAAATTCCAAACGGTTCTATTGAAAAGTTATTTGAATGATTGGTTATAGTTACATTTTTTTTGTGGGAATTAATAAGTCTTGAGGTTTATTACGCTGTCTTTAATTGATTACTAGCATTTTGAATTCGTTAGAATAATTTTTTTTTACCATGGCATTCCTGGGTAGGGGCAGGAAGGAAGATCTAATCGAGCTAGCAACAGAGCTGGGTATAGAAGCTAGCATGGATAATAAGAGGGCAGATATTAGAAAATTAATATCAGAAAATGAAAATTTCGTCGAAGATGAGGCCAAAGTATCTCTGAGTAGAATCATAGAAGAACGAATTCGGCGTGAGACAAAAGAGGAAGAAGAATGAATTCGGAAAGAAGAAAGAGAGGATCGAATCCGGAAAGAAGAAAGAGATCACGATCTAGAAATGAAACGGTTGGAATTAAGAAGAAATAATGTAGATTTGGGTGATGGAGTTGAAAATTCAAACGAAACAAGATCTAGAGTACAACTGATGCAGATAACTCCTAAATACGACGAAAAAGTAGACGAAATGCAACTGTATTTAGTAAACTTTGAGCGTCGGGCGGCAATGGCGCGTGTACATAAATCAGAATGGGTAGCATATTTACTGGGATTGTTACCAACAGATATGGCTAATAATATAGCTCGAGAGCCTCCTGAGAGAGCTAATGACTATGATTTCGTGAAGGATATGTTACTAAAGCGTTACAAGCTAAATCCCGAAAAGTTGAGGCAATTATTTTTCCGGCATCAAAAGGGACCAGAAGAGTCTTGGAGAAGCTACAGTCATGCGTTGAACAATTATTTCAACGAATGGATAAACGAATTAAAGGTTGAGAATTTCGACCAATTAAAGAAATTATTGGTAGCGGATCAACTCAAACGCAGGGTACCAAACGAAGTGAAAGAACACTTCTTGCATCAATGGAATAAATTGATCGACCCTTTAGAAGTTGCAGAAAAAGTTGATGAATACGAAAGTTTGAGAGACGGGTTCAAGAAAAGCTCAGTCCATACTAAGCCAAAGGATGTTCCTCGATGGCAACTGGAAGAGAAAAATAAGTACAAATCTAAGGAAAGGTTCGAAAATAACAAAAACGGTCATTTTGAGGGAACGACTAAATATGGAAGAAATGACAAACAATTTGATAAACAAAATATCAAGGGACTTGTCAAAAGTATAGGGATTCCAGGGTGTTTAAACCTACATGTTTTGCATGCGGTGATTCAACTCATTTTTCACGGGCTTGTCCTGAAAATAATATCCAGAAAACGCGAAGCAGAATTGAAAGGGCTAATAGTAATTTGGTTACTACAGAAGGAACTATAGAAAATAAAGAGGTGTTGTCAGCTCGAATCACAGGGCCGGTATTGTCACCGATTAAAACAAATTCGGTAAAGTGTGATGAACTGGAAAGATTAGAAAAAAGGAATACCAACATTTTACTTAAAACGAATTCAGAAGTTTCTGAAATTACTACAATTGCTTCTCATCAAACTGAATCTGAAGTGAAGGATGAAATTGAGAATCTGAAAACAGTTCACCGAAAAGAAATAAATAAATTAAGTGATTCTCTTGTAAAGTATAAATCTGATGCTAATGAGGCTAAAGAAACATTAAAATATGCTAATGAGGTCCTTGAAAATTCGAAAGAAATTATTGAAAAACAGAAGAAAGAAATCAATTCAATAGAGGAAGAATGTATATTTCTGAAAGAAGAATTATCAAAAGTGCAGTCCGAAAAGAAAGACTTGCAAACAAAACTGCAATCTTTAATAGAAACCCTTGAATTTCAGAAACAGAAAGGATCCGAATTTGCTAATGAATTAGAAAAAGTCAAAGAACAAGCTGGAAAGTTCGATTTATTACAAGCAGATTATTTAGCCTGCAAGAATGAAGTGGTTATGTTGGAAAAGACTAACCATGATTTAGAAGAAAAACTTCGGCTTGCTTATAAAAAGTCTGAATGTGAAATGAATTTTAAGGAACAATTCGAGAGCCGAAAGTTAGAAAAAGTTCTTAGGATTATAAATTCACAAAAAGATCAATTGGAGAAACTGAAATGTGAGAAGGGGAAATATTATTATGAATTAAATGATTTTTAAAATGTGAAGAAAAAATTTAAGAACAAGTTTGACAAAACTTCTTTTGAAATTGAACCTGATATGAGGTTTAAAGAACGATTAGAATGTGACTGCGAAAGATTAGAAGAAGATGTTAATACCATCATTTTTCAAAAGAATGAAACAGGGAAATATAGATCCAAGAACAGAAAGTGTAATGATGAATTAGTCAAGTTTAAAAAAATTAACAATGATCTTCAAAACAAGCTGAATGTTACCATTTCTCAAAATGAGGATGTCGATGAGTTTGTGCAAGTACTTGAAAAGTGTGAGTTTAAAGAGACTTATAAAATTGAAGGAATGCAGTCTAATTTGAAACAGTTGAAGGAGAACTTTACAGTCAGTCCTGTTAATCGAGAAACGGAAAACACAGTCTTGCAGCAGTTGATTGCTATCTTAGAAAAATATGAAGCGGTGTCTAAAATCAAATTAAAACAATATCATAAGACCAACTGTAAGTGTAGTGAGCAGATTATGGATTTAGAAAGTAAGCTCAAAGCAAAGGAAAAAATTATTCGTGTCCTGAATAATGATATTAATAGTCTACATAAAGCATACAAGTACTTAAAAACATTTTCAAAGGAGCAAAAAGCAGGAATACAGAAATTTATGCCTGCAAGTGAGAAAATGAAAATACGGCTGGCAAAGTATAAAAATTTAAATAATTCATTAAACTATGATCTTATTAAGATTGAAGCGGAAAAGAACAAACTTGAAAATGGGTATAAAAATTTGAAAGTTAAGGAAGAAACATCTAAAAAAATTGATGATGAAGAACATCACCTGAAAAACGAAACGCTTGAAAGAATTTCGAGAAAAAGAAAAGAAGCGACTGTTTCAGACGAAAAGTCACCAGATTTCACAGTGCTGAAAGAAGTTAAAAATCTAGAAGATAAAGGAAGAGTTAGAAGGGCTGCTGAGCAGTCAGAAAAATATACCAAAAATAAGAAGAAAACAACAGAAATAGTTGAAATTCAGGATGATACAAGAAGAGACAGAAAAACTTCTGAGCAGTCAAAAGTTAGTATAGAAAATAGGTTGCAAAAACCAAAAATATTTGACTCTGGCAAAGACAAAAGAAGAAATAGAAAGGCAATTGAGAAAAAAGAAATTGCTACTGACAGCAAGAAATATATTAGTGCAGTTTTACAAACCTTTCGTGAAGTAGGTCTTACTGTTAATCTGGAAAAGTGTGATTTCGGAAAAAAGGAAGTAAAATTTGTAGGGCATATAGTTGGATCAAGAAGACATGTCCCAGACCCAGAAAAGGTGGAAGCTATGAAGAAACTAGCGACGCCTATCAACAAGAAAGAATTGAGAACAGTTCTGGGGATAGCAAATTATTATAGAGACTGTATCCCGAACTTTGCAAGTATCGTACTACCTTTATCCAACTTGACAAAAACAGGGAGTTCCCAGGGATTGCCACATGGGGCCAAGCTAGCTCACTGTGCATTAGCCATTCAAAGATATAATCTAAAAATTACCTATAGGACAGGAATAGGCATGGTAATGCTGATGCACTTTCTAGATTCCCTTAGGGAAAGATATAAACTTATCGTATTATGATTGTATTATTATATATTCTGATATTTTATGTTATGTTTAATTAAGACTGTTGTTTACATTATTATTATATATATATATATACATATTTTTTTTTCATTTATGTGTTTAAAAAGTTTGGGCTAGCGAACAGGCTCTTCCCTTTAACATTGTGTTTGTGAAACTAACTGTACTTTTCTTAGCAGCATAGTCTCTAAGGAGAACTATGTGCTCCTTAAGGAGGGACATGTAAGACTCGCATTAACTTTAATATTTGCGAAGCACGGATATTGGCGGTCGCCAAACAGTGAACTCTCGCCAAGGCAGAACTGTTCGAACTGGAAGAGGGGACAGTCGCGGCGGAGGTCGAGTAGTGAAAAGGTTGGAGTGAAAATCAGTGGTGTGTCGCCCTGGTTGTGTTTTGATAACATCGGCATCTTAATGTCTTTGTGAAATAGTGTAAAATAACCAGAAGTTAATGTTATAATATTCGTTGTGTGTGTGTTGTTTGTCCTGTAAATAAAAAAGTGTTCGTCAAGCCAGCAGTTCATTCTTTTAAGAGTGTGTCTTAGCAGTGTTTTTGCATCTGAAGTATTTCTTAATGAAATAAATACTTAACCTTTTTCTAAGGTTAAGGAGATATAGATGAGAAACATTCCATAGTAAAGAAAGGTAATAAAGAAATAGAGGAGAAAAAGTTGTATTCCTGCCACTGATTTCTAGATTTAGAAAAGCATTTATGAAAACAAAATTTATTTTCTTGCGACTGATTTTTTGATTTAAAAATTCATTTATAAAGACAAAGTTTATTTTCCTGCCACTAATTTCTAGCAAGCAAAAAGCATTGAAGCACTGATTTCTAGAATGAGAAAAGCATTCATGAAAACAAAGTTTATTTTCCTGCCGCTGATTTCTAGATGTAGAAACGCATTTATGAAACCAAAGTTTGTTTTTCTGCCACTGATTTTGGGAAACATTTCCGAGTAGTTTTAAGACTGGATTAATCGGTTTTCTCAACCGGGTATATATATTTCTTATGCTATCCATTCTAAAGTCAACATTTTCATGTTCAACAAACGCGTTTTACAGACAAACATGATAATCGAAAAGCATTAAAATTAGGATTATTTTTTTAGTCTTGCATGTATAAATTCAGTTACGTAGCTGAAAATGTTTCATTGAGAATGGGTAGCATCCTAAAAACCGATAATCAGGTTTGAGAAAACCGATTAATATACTATATCTGTCTATGTCGCCCTTTGAAGATTTTCTTGGCGCCCGTTTGAAACTTTTTGCCTGTTATTAGACTTTTTAGAAGTAAAATTTCGTTATAAAGAATGCTTTCTTTTAAAATCATTAATATTTGCATCAGAGATATTTTCAAATCCTGTAAAAACGCATTAAAAATCAGAAACATGCTTTGAAAATTTACAGTGTAAAATAAAATGTCTGAAATTCAGACACTTAAGTGTCTGAAACAGAGTGTTCAATTTTCAGACATTTTAAAATGTCTTAATTTTTTCAGACACTTTTTGCGTCTGAATTTCAGACACTTCAAACGTCTGACTCGCATCCATTTTTTTGTAAACATCATACGTAGCCATGTTTGACCACGTGAAATCCTGGAAAACTATTTGGCTGTGGTCCTGCCCTCTCCACCCAGTGGTGGGTTTCAACGTGTTCGGTAGAACCGATTCTTCATTTATGTTGAGTTCGGCGAACCGGTTGTTAAAATTATACTTCAAATGCGAAAATCGTATTTTCATTAATTTATTTCATTAAATGTTTATCTTCACAAAGTCTATTTCTAAACATTACACTGTGACATGTTCTGATTTGTTTCATATAATAAAATAATGTTTCATTTGCAAAGAATATTTTTTTTCTTCATCAGTCCGGTAAGAAGCAAATTTAACTTTAAAAATGAAATATTGAAGCTTTTAAGAAATTTGAGATCTAAATCGGTGGCTTAAGGTAGCACTAGTTATATGGCATACTATTCAAGAGTACAATAACTACTTATATTCGAATAAAATGTACTTTGCTTTGGCAGCTTCTCTTGAAAATGTACGGAATGTTCCTTTTTACCGCGATAGTAGTTAAATCGTTAGATTCAATGGCATATTTCCAACTGCATTAAAAAATATATATTGTTCTTCATATCTTAGAAGTGATTTAAATCAAAATAGTTATTTTTGTAAATGTAACAAAGTCTAAATTTTTATATGATCCCTGAGTCCTATAAGTTATACTTAGAAAACATTTTCATGCTCTAATTGTAAAGACATTTTATGGTCTAAACTTCCCGAGTCCTGATACTTTGTATTTTACGAATTTCCAGAGTTGTCTGGGCCGATTTTAAAAATTCCTAAAATTTTAAATATTATAACTTAAGGAATTTTGGTGGTGAAAAATTTGTCTTATTTGTTATAGCATGGATAATGTTTTTTCTAAATATGTTATGGGACCCAAAGGACCGTATAAAAATTTTAATTTTGTAACTTTTTTCTAAAGTAAAAACTATTTCTAAGGTGATGAAAAGCAACATTTGAAATATCTTTGAAAACAGAAGTATTCTAAATTTAAAGATTTAGGAATTAGCTCTTGGTCAGCGATAGGAAGATTCATCCGACATATTTTATTATGATATTGCCTTGATGACTGCATATTTTAAATGAAATTGTTCTTCTTTGACAAGCGTCGCGAACAAGACATTATTAGAATCATAAAGGATAAAAACTTATGATAAAATTTATTAAAATATTTGAAATGCTTCGGAAGAAAAAGCATATGCAAAAGAAACACGATAGGATTTTATTACTTCAGAAACTTGAAAAAATATCGAATTTGTACAAGATCATAAATGTCGTAGTGAGATCGGGAACATGTTTTTTAAAAACAACATAACGAATGAAAAAAATGATAGGCTACTGAATTCTGAACATTTAAAACCAAGTTCTAGCCAGTTTGAATCTATACTAATAAAAGGAAGTTTCACCCTGTGTGTGTGTGTGAGATGGCTAGCAAAGTCTACGGCACGTACGAGGCTCAAAATTTTTGTGAGAATAATCGAAGGATGCACCTGAGTTTCAGAATTTTAAGTTTCCAATAATTAGTTGAAAAATTAATTAAAAATCCCAAATTTAAAGAATTGATAAGTATTCATAATTCAACAAAAGCATAGATTTTTATCAAACCGCAGGCAATTTCTTCGAAAAGTCGAAAAGAGAGGGAGGGCTTAATAGAATTACAGCGCTGCTAGGGCAATATTTTTTTAAAAAAGGGCTGTATCTTAGATTCTACTGGGCCTGAAAACTCGAAAATTTCACAGCCACACGCAAAAAAAATTCCCGTTTCAGAAATTCTAAAAAAAATTCCGGTATAGTTTCAGGAAGTCAAAAAATCCACGAAAAATTGATTTATAAAAAATCTTCTTATTTCCTTCGAAAAAAAGGCTCGAAATCTCTCCCCATGGACGCCAGGTGTTCACTGCAGACAACCGACGAATTTCAATAGTGGGCATTTTCGAACGGATATATATTTTTTTAAATATTAAATTTATAGTTTTAAGTTTTATGCATCCAAATGTAGAATTTTTTGTTGATTTCAGATATGCAAATTTCTTCACGGTCGCTCAATTACAACCTTAGATATTAATTATTATTTCATTAATTGGATGATTCCTTCCAAACTCTTATTTTAAAAGCCTGTCTCCCAAACCACAAAGGATTTTATACTAGGATTCTTTGAAATGCTTTCAATTTTTTTAAAATACACCATTCAGAGATTTTAAAGTTATGCATCTAGATTCTAGCCCTAAATACCGCAAGTTTTTGTTTGTTCGATCTTTTAAAAGGAAAAGAAATGCTTTGTTAAAATGATAATTAGTTATAATTAAGAAAACTGACAAACCGATCGATTTGAACTTTCATATTGTTTATAACGCATAACAAAGACTTTAAAAAGTAGAGGACATCAAATTTCGGGGGGAGGGGGTGTTCAAATATTTAAAACCGCACCGTTTTCTACCGTTTTAGATACGGATTTTTGACGGAGCCCTAGGATAACTATTACTTATTTAATATAAAATTTGAAAAAAGTACTTACCACAATTTTCGAATAGTAATTTAGCAAATACCTTAAATTCTTACCGCCACAACTATGACTAATGTATATATCGGTAAGTTGTTTAATGGAATTTCGTTCAGAAGCAGTTTTGTTAAGAATAGATTTCGCCCCCTGGTGGTGGAATGTGGAACTAAAATACTCTAAATTGGGTGGGGGGGTTGCAAGACTTTGCAGTGCGTACGCAGCACACCTGCTAAGCCCTCATGTGATATATTATCGGAAAACCATCGGACCACACTTTCATATTATGAACCTTTCTACCCCCTCACTCAAATACCCCCGGGGGTCACTTTTCTAACTCAGCTCCTAATTAAGCTACAGCAAGATTCGATCTCATTTGAAGGCTTGACCGAAGGTGAAACTCTTCACGGGTCTTCGATTGGCGAGGTCTATTTTTGACCCCAAGCTATTAGGGGACATTCTCCCGTGGAGGGGGGGGGGCGGAAATGAATTTTTTCATGCGACATATGGCTTTAAAGTTTTAGCCTGTACATTACTAAGCACTCACTCCTCTCCTCTTAACTCATTTTTTCATCAGTAGAGGGCATTTTAAAGTTTTAATTTGTTCATTACTACACCATAGAATTTTCAAAAAGTCAGGAAAAAAAATTACATTACAAATATCAACAATTAGCAGTTTCTACCCCATTTTCGCACGGTGGCGAGTACATACGAGTATGTCAAACAAAATCGAGTTAAAGATAAAAAATTATATAAATTTAAGGTTCATTTAAAAATATTATCACGGACCCGGGCAACGCCGGGCGGACCAGCCAGTATAGAAGTAAACAACACTTTTTTCTCCGTCAGATTACTGAAATATCGGAGAAGTAATAATTCCGCGGAAAGCAACTGAAGAACTATTTAATGACACTTATAATTAATTTTACACACAAAGTTAATTAATGACACTTATACCTAATTCTAGGGGGCTCTGCCCCCTGCGAAGCTACGCTCGCTAACTCCCGTTCAGACACAGCAGAATCTAAAAACAAACTAATCTGATGGGTTTTAAATATTAGAGAAGATTGAATTATACTGAAAAAAGCTGTGAAGATCTCCCTGTAAGCGGGCTCCCATTCAATTCCCTTTGATTGCAAAAAATTAAGGCCGAGTCAATTTCTGTTAAGACATCCAATGGTTGTTTTCGTTTTTACAGAGTCTTTGTCTCCGAGTACTTTAAAACAATTTCTATAACAATAGCCTAAGTTATGTGACTATCATCAACAGTTCCGGCCGGACCACTTCGCTTTTTATATTCTAGGTGCCATTTTGGTACTTTAATGATAGCCAGGAATAAGTGATAAGTCACCAAATATTATTCTATCTCCATCATTTCATCTATATTATAATAGTTCAAGTCATCAACTGCCATAAACAAATACGGTCTGTTTCCTTCGCCTTTAATATGAAAGTTTGGCATAGATGCATAGCTGCCAAATCTTCCGCTTTTTCAGACCACAAAAATTTAATAGAAATTTTTGCCTTATTTAATCGGCAGATTACAGCGATTTAAAAAGGTAAAATTTTCCATAAAATTTTTGTGGTCTGAAAAAGCGTAAGATGTTGGCAGCTATGCAGATGTCATATATTTGGGGAAAGCATCAACATCATAAACAGCAACATCCGACTTACCATATCAAGCAAAATAACGACACTTTGGCGCAAGTTAGGTACCCGTTGTGTATATGACATTGGCGTCAGAAACAAATCGCGCCAATATGGGGCCGTATATGACATCTGTGCCAAAAGTTTTCCATTTTGATTAAAAAATCAAAAAAAAAATTCGAATAAAACTACATAAAAGTTGCCATGCTCGCAAAGAATTCTTAGTACTTTTACGCTCGCTGGGTGCAAACCTCGCCAATAGCTTTTTTTCAACTCGCCAGTTAGCATTTTTTTATTTTTCGAATGGTAAATTAAAACATTGATTTGAAGTTGAAATTAAATGTCATGTTTTGTAGAATTATTTAACATTTGACCAGATGTCATGTGTGCAGGTTTGGTGTGATTTTTTTTTTTACGAAAATTTGGCGAAAACCTCGTTTTCGAATACCAGTTACATATGTATTTTTCGTACTACTTAGTTATCCCGTCGACCAAAAATCTATTGCCAAACTATAAAATTAAATGCCAATAATGGTTGATCGTACATGTCACACTCACTTGATTTTAAGCAAGTTACACGTGTTTACGTCATCAAGTGATTTTTATTTCGACGTTTTATTCGTATATTTATTAATGTTATACTAATTTATTTGTTCTTTCGTTATTTAAAATAAAAATTATGTCAATTTGGCGAGTGTTTTGGCGAAATTGGACGACGGAATAACTAAATAGTACCGTATTTTTTAATTATTTTCTATTATTTTCTAAAAGAAATATAAAAAAATAATTAATATTTATAGAACAAAATAATTTACATAATTTATAAAAAGAAATAAAAGTAAATAAACATTTATTATCAAATAAACAACAATAGCCGGGTTACCATGTTAACCTTTTCTGAAATCTGAAAAATATATATATATCTGTTTGATTAAAATTTGAGTTGCCATCATTTGAAAAATGTATATAAAATTAGAAAAAAATTAATATTTCGAAAACTAATTCGAATTTAAAAATTCTAATACCAGTTTGAGATCTGCGGATCAATGCTGATTTTTGGTGTTAATTTCACCGCAAAGTATTCCATATTTTAGGAAAAATCGCTTGAAACATAATCAGTTGTTTAATCAGTCGATTCATATATCCGTTTCATAAATTCGTTTCATTAGGATTTTATATATATAGGGTAGATAGATTTATGTATGTATTGATTTAGATTCCAGTGACAACATTCTTCCATTTTTTTATCCGGCGTTACACTCTGACGAATACTTAGCTATAGTTTTTTTAGCGAAAGAGGTCGACGGGATAACGGAGAAGTACCGTTTTTTTAATGTAAAAATTCAAGCTAAGCATAACGTCACTCGTAAACTTTTCCAACATACTTTATATGCGTACTTTTATGCTTAACCACAGTATATTCAAATAAAAAAATATTTTATATTTAATTGTAATGAAAAAAATGATTAAAGTCATAATGAAAAAAGATAAAATAAATCCAATAGACAATGTTCTCCTGATGTCACAATAAATATGAATTATATTCGCGTATAAAAATAAAGTGCATGTGCGTATTTATTTATTTTTTTTCCGAAAATAACTTGCAATTGAAAAAATACGTCCAAATTTCTCTTTTATCTGAAACAACGGAAGTAACCGGATTGTCATCATTTTGAAGAAATTTCCTAAAAAACTCTTTAAATTAAAATTAATATATGAAAATGGGAATACAGTAGCCTTCCTCTTAGGGGGTCTCAGGACTCTTAAAATTGGGAAAATCGAAAAAAAAGACCATTTTCTACATATAATATCTTAAAATGTAATTGATTTTAAGACAAAATTTTATATTGGGATGAAAGATATAAGTATGTTCTTTCATATCATATGTATTTGAAAAATTACAAGGTGCAGAATTAGAATTTACAGTGGGCTCCAAAATGTCAGACATTTGACGAGCGGAAAATCGGCATAACGGATTATGCGCACGATTACAAAATAAATTTTGCAAGTAGAAGGAAAATTTTGGGTCCTACTTATGCTTCACATTGTAATAATTACTCTGAACCTAAATAAATTTGTACTTAAAGCATTTTTCTATTTTTACTACAAAGTTTTATTTAGTTAATGCAAAATTTAGAAAATTTCAACAGTATAATCACCTATAAAGAATATATTTCTGAACAATAAGAAGGAAATTTTAGGTTCAGTTTATACAGACTAACATGAAACATATGTTTTGAAAATTTCATGAAAAAAAATTCAGAAGTTTTTGAGATATCGTGCGCGTTATGCCCAGAAACGTCATTTGGAGAAAATTGACTTCAAAGTTTCTGAAACGCCGCTTCAGCTATTGTGCGTGTATAATTCTAAAAGCCATAACTTCTGTTCTAATAGGAATTTCAAGGAAACATGTATACCAAAATGTTCAGAAAAGATAGTAGTTTAATATCTAAACAATTAAAATTTCGAAAATTTTAAAGCTTTAAGAGTCCTGAGACCCCTTAACCGGCCTACATTTTTTTCTACGCTTTCGAGTTGAAGTGCAATCGGGAATGAAGGAACCAAAATTCAGAAAGGAGAACATCGGTTCTAAATGGATACACATTGACCTTCGCCAATGTTGAATTCAGGATGTTGTCTGGAGGTGTGTGTGGGGAGGGGGGGGACATTCCGCCCAGGAACAATAAGATTTCCCCAGGAAGATTTGAGATTTTGTATTTTTAATGGTCAAAAGTGCAATCCCCCCCCCCGCCCCCGAAACTCTTTAATGTCTGATCTATCTGCAAATTGTTTTGTACTAACATTTTAAAATCTTGAGGGATGCGAACAGATCACCGTAAATGTATAAGAGTTGTTTGAGTCTGATAAAGATCTTAAGCATAAAACATTATTTGACGAGGATATAACTCGGATTGTAGCTGATGTTCTTCAATACGAAGACGATCCAGTTGAAGTTGACACTGCAAAAATTCCTCATACGGAATGGGTGAAAGCATTAGAGTTGGCGCTACGCAATGTTGAGTAGCGGCTAACAGCTTCCTAGGTTAAACTTATGATGTTAAGAGATGGAGAGATTATGCTGCAAAATGTCGGGCATCTTGCCTTCAATAGAAGAAGGTCTCTGATTTCTTTATGGTTGATTAACTTAAACTTTAACTGATGTTACCGGTCTCTTAGACCGCGAATTACCGCAACTTTTCTCAATTCTTATAGTTAAACTTGCAATTTTCAGTTAAACTACAAACACTATCGACATTTTTCCCGTTCGGAACTTTAGTACTATCACCAGAGAGTTTTGAATAGGGGAATTTTAATTATAACAGTCCTGTACAAAAAGTTTAATACAAAAACACCATCCTATGAGTTAATAGTGCCTTTTATTCATATTTCGATGGAGCGATCTCGCAGACCGCTTCACACTACTTATGTGACAATTTTTGTGACATCAGTTAAAGGTTAAATATACATAATGTACAGCAATTTCAACTTCTTATAAAGGTGAGTGACACGATTTTCAACAATTTAATGTGAGTTAAATATTTTTCACTATTTGTTATCAGTGATAATTTTTCTTTCACCCTGTAAACTGAAATGTCTGAAATTCAGACATTTAAGTGTCTGAAACGAAGTGTTCAATTTTCAGACGTTTTAAAATGTCTTAAAAGTTTCAGATACTTAAGTGTCTGAATTCTTACGTCTGAATTTCAGACATTTCAAATGTCTTAATTGCGGCCATCTTTGAGCCTGTTTTTGGCCAATATGAAGCCATCTTTGACCACTTTTTTTTTCTAAGGCATATCTGCAGCCATGTTTAAGAACATAGAATCATTTTTTTATAAATGGGAATAATTTGTTACCATAAAGCTGAGCTGATTGCAGCGTGGGAAAAATGGGATGCTTCTCTGCCCCCTGATTTTAGGGTACCCCAAATTGGGTATGAAATTTTCATAAAGTTGATATTTTAAATCTGTTTTGACCTTATGAGGATTGTAATCAGTATTTTGTAGTTTAGAATAGGATAATATATGTATATATGAGGACCCTAGAAGCCAACGGATATAAGTGACAAAATTGAAAAATTGAACTAAGTGCACAGACGACCTGGAAATATGCTTTTTTATTTTCAGGTAAAGAAATATAAGTGATTTTCTAATAATGTGTTGTGTTTTACAGATCAACCACTTTTTCCGAATAATGATCAATTTTGATTAAATATAAATTTAAAGAAAATTGCAGTCTACTTTTTTCACATTTTTTGAAATAAGAGTTCAAAAACCACTGTGTACAAGCAGCAGTTTCCTATTTCAATTCAGTCAATTATTGTTGATGTTCAACTTTAACGTCAATTATCTTTGAACTCAATTTACTCCAAATCGAAATTTTGTCACTTGTACCCCTTGGCTTCTGATGTCCTCATATATATTCACCTAAATATGTATTTATGTGATATCATGTATGCCCTATGGCATCAAAAATGTTTATTACTTTTAGTGAGAACTTCAAATTAATTCAAAGTCCAAAGACCTAGCATTCATTCGCCCTCTCCCC
Organism: Maratus speciosus; assembly: GCA_963932465.1. Lineage (NCBI taxonomy): Eukaryota > Metazoa > Arthropoda > Arachnida > Araneae > Salticidae > Maratus > Maratus speciosus. Next base: position 430,084,212 of record OZ010800.1, read on the forward strand.
CACTACCTTCATATATTGTTACAAAAAAATTAAGCTTATTCGATGCCGTCAAATATATATTTGGATAAATATATCATTTTCTTTAGCTTAATCATGTTCTAAAAGTACAAAATATTTATTAAAATAAGTATAAAATCAAAACAAATTTAAAATATCAGCTTTATGGAATTTCATACCAAATTTAGGGGCTCGTAAAGCTAAAGGCCCATAAAAAACACCCCAGTTTGCCCATGCTGCAATCAGCTCTGTTGTATGGTAACAAATTATTTCCATTTGTAAAAAATGATTCACTCCTTCAGAGAGAATTCCATCCCTGCTTTGTTGTGCAATTTTTACATTTAAATAAGATATTCTAGTGAATTAGTTTAAACATTTTTTGCATTTTTATTTCTGTGTTAAATAAAATCTAACGCTAATTCCACAAAATTTGCAGTATATGAGATCCCAATATTTAAAAAAAAAAATGAGTATGAAACTCTTCAATTAAAGAGTAAATTCGATTTTTTTAAGAGGAATTTATTTACCAGATGAAAAGGTGAAAATTTAATTATAAAATATTCGGAATTTCACGATAGCTTCATTCTAATGCTTCTATGTTTTGTTTTCATGCTCACACACGCACGCACACACACACATATAGTGTAACTCTAGGAAAGATGGCCAATCTAAATATTTCCAAAACTTGATCATAGATTTCAACATAAACTTTGTTTGTATGAAATAGTTCAAAAAGACTATTTATTGTGACGTGCAGTTGTGTTTTTCCATTATAAAAAGTAAGTGTAGTTTTAATGTTTATTTAATTTAGTGGTTGAATATTTTTTTTGACTTGGGTATCTGAATGTTTTGCAGTACGTACGTTATATATATATTTTACTATATGGACTTTTTTAAGGTACGTATATAATGTATTCTTTACTTCTAAGTCTAAAACAAAGACGTACAATGGCTATTGATGCTTTAAATTGAGCGACCATCAGTCCTTCAATTTCAGGAGAGATGGCCACATAAAATCTAGGAGAGATGGCCACCTGTAATCAATATTTCAAAACTATACGGAGTGATGATTTTAACTAAATATAATTAAATTTAAAATAAATATATAACGTTTATGTTTATAATTATATTAACTGATATAATTATTTAAATTTTAACTAATATAAATATTTTAATAATAATAATAATAATAATAATAATAATAATAATGTAATAAGACCTAACGATTTATTTCTTTCAGAAAATACTGAAAAAAGTCGGAAATTTTCATAAAAGAAACTGATAAAGTTGAAAAATAAACTAAATTAACGTGATAAGACTAAAATTAACGCGGAAAAAAAATGACATTTCCAATAGCGAAGAAAACTAAATACATTTAAATTATCAGATTCTACAGATTCCGAGTAAATACAATTGGATTAGGAGCGCTGTGTTGGTTGTGCAAAACAATGTAATATCACATCCAAAAAGGATGCCTGCATACAATGCATAAGGTACCTGAAGTGATTCAATGAAACGTGAGCAAATTATCAAGACCTTTGCCAAACGTGTGGTAAGATTTTACGAAAAGTGAAGTATTGAAATTGTACTTCAAATTTTGTTTATTCCAGTTTTATTCACTCATTTTCCATCATATAACTGCATCTTTACAAATTACTACATGTTTTTCATGATTAACTATATGAAATGTATTATTTTTTCGCTATTTAACTTCACTTTTTCTTTCTTGTATTGGATGGCCATCTCTCCTCGGCTTTAAGGAGAGATGGCCATCTGCCATTTTAATTTCAATGTTGTTTAACACTTTTTGTTTGCAATATTTAATTATTTTTTGCATAAAATATTATGAGTATATGTATAGGAATTTTAAATATGCATAAACATTTCTTGTATTTGCATTCTAAGAATTTTTATTTCAATCTTTAAAAACTATGGCCACCTATTCTAGAGTTACCCTATATAATAACATGCAGGAAAAGTCACTTCTAGTTTCAAAACCTATTTTGCCTAAATATACATTTTTTTTTTTTTTTTTTGCCTTTTTATATAACTGAACTTTGAAGAAAACCGCAATTTTATGTGCGAAATGTATTTATGCATGGAAATATACAAAATTCAAGCTTTTTTCTAATTTCCATTTTAAACCTGTAATAACCTTTTTACTTAAGGCTGTTCTCAACTGCTCTGCTCAACAAGCACAAAACGTTTTGACACATTTACAAATTCATTTTTTAACGGAAAGATATTAAATTAGAAGACCTGAGTATGGAAGCGATTTAGAATCGAACTGTGTTCTCCATTTTTTGTTAAATAAATTACCTATTGAGTTATAAACGATTTGGATCACGTGACAAAGACGTTTTTACCTTTCCTTGAGTGGTTATTCTTCTTTCACCCGGAAATTCGGTTCAAAACGCCCTCATGGACACTATTTTCTGAAAGACTTATTGCGTTTGCAAAAAAAAAAAAAAAAAAAAAAAAAAAAAAAAACGGAAAAAAACAGTTTGATGACACAGTTTCTGAACAACACCTGCTAGTTTCATGCATTTCCCAACAAAAAAACTTATGTCATAAAGTTGCCCTTTTGTATTTGAGAACAGCCTTAAAAATAAAATAAGCTTAGTTTTCAATTTCTCATATTTTGTAAATCCAAAATTTAAAATTTTGAACAAAAAACCAAAGTAAATAATAATTTTTTTTGAGAAAATTAAATTATAGTTGTAAATAATTTATCTTTTATACAATGTGCTATTAAAAAATGAAATTTTCGAAAACTGATTTTATATAATCACAAAATTGCAGTATTTCTTTTTCTTTTAACTGTTATTTATATAGTTTAGAGAATATACGGATGTGCAATATAATAAAAAATTGCTTTGAAACCAAATAATAGCATGCAGAATATATATATATATACAGTTGAACCCGGTTAAGACGCTCACGGTTAATACGCGATCCCGCTTAATACGCGGATTTTTTCCGATCCCTTGAATATCGCTCATAAGACTAATGTAAAAATATTACGTTTAATACGCGAATGGTTATTACGCGATCCCGCTTAATACGCGATAAATTTTTGGTCTTTGAGGGAAAATAATCACGCTTAAGACGCGGATTCATTGATCAAGACGCGAATTCCGTCTCTCTTCTCAAGTGTTGGCAATTTTGCGGATTGTTTTTATTCAGATAAAAAACACTGTTTTCGAATAGTATTATTTACTTTATTTAATAACAGATTAATTAACGCAAAAATTACTAATCAGAAATAGTGGTAGATATTTGAATAAAACAAAGCTCCGCTAAATTAGTAAAACTGCAATTCTTCTTTGATTCCGCCTTCTAACATTCTTTGCCTCTCGCTTCGTGTATGTTTTTACAGTAGGAAGAGAGATATAGACGAATTCAGGTTACTCAGATACATCATAAAAGTTATTATGATTAGAGATAATCATGCCTGTTGAGTGAGCTTTTAAATGTACGTTTTATCACTACTATGTTTTATAATGCATGTTATAGGCAACAAAAAATGAAACTCCTAAAGATTAAATAAATACGACTGCGATTGGATAATTCTTTTATGTTTTCTTTACTTTTTGTTATGCTAACAATATTATGTACACGAAGATTAATAAAAATAGTTTCTTCTTATATTAAAAAGAAGGGTCAATTATAATGGTACTTATTAATACAAGTACTAAATTTGATTTTTAAAAATGGGTTGTGCTTCAAAGTTTTAATGTTTTATTCTTTTTGTTAAAAAAATTTTTAGTCTAGTAGGAAAATTATTTTTGTTGTTTTATTTTTGCTTGCAAAGTACAAATCGACAACAAAACCAGGTTGGAATCCACATTTATTTTCCTTTTTTATTCCATTCAGTCATATAAAAAGAAACAAGGAGTTAAAGTTGAATACAATTTAATTTTAAACTAAACATATGTAAAAGACACAATTTTCGACCGTAAACATATAAGCGAAAGCTCAAAAGTTCATTTAGATGATTAAATGTGTAAATAAGCCCAGTTCCTGCAACATGATACAAATCACGTTTAATACGCGATCCCGCTTAATACGCGACTTTTGTCCACTCCCTTGAAACGCGTCTTAACCGGGTTCCATTGTATATATATATATATATATAAGTTAAAATAAAAAAGTTTACACAAATCGGATTTCAAAACACAAATCAATTTTGCCAAAAACAGATTTTTGGCTAAAAAGATTTTTTTCGAAAATTATACATCTCTAATTATAAAATATAAAAAATGAATCACAATAGGTGTTTGATAATTTTCCCATTTTTATCCAATATTAAACTTTGAGTGAATTGCATATCCTTCATAGCAAACAAGCAATTAAATTAAAAGTAAGTTTAAAATAAAATGTAGTTATAACTGCGATAGAAAATGTTACAAGGAATACAACATGTTCATCAAAATGCTAAATTCATTAACACACCATTTTTTTTTAAGTTCTTTTAAATCTAAACAAAGTATTTCTTCTTCAACAAAAGTTTCGACAATTTTACGTTTTCGCTTTTATTTTTATAGCTATTTTAAATTAAGCAATTTTTTACATAATATTACTGCTATTTTTACATAATCAAATTAGTTTACACTCACACAAAAAATATAATATATAATTCTGGAACTGTCTTTTTAAAAATATATAATGAAAAATATTAATATATTTTAGTGTAAATACATTAACAATGAAAACTTATGTATTGAATAAATACTATTTTTTTTGTTGTTGTTGTTTATTTATTAAAGCAATAATCAGATTCTTAGTATAAAAAAACTTTCATTTATAAACTGGGAGTTTAAAGAATTATTAAACAATTTATCTTGAAAATAATATAAATTTAGCGGCAAATCACAAAACAATACACAAATCTCGTAACAGTAAAAAATATTTATTGGATATAAAATGGTACAAATATGTTAAATACACGTTAGTCTTGGAAAGGTATTTTAAATAATAAAAAAACAAGATTACATAAGTATAGTGTTCAAGTTGAATTTGAATATGGAAATTATATTGTTGCAAATATACGCGCTAGGAAATACATACCTTTCATACATCCTTAAAAAGTAAATCCATATCCAAAATAAATGTGCACACTTTCTTGACCTAAAATTATTTTCGTAAATTTTTAAATTAATATCGAATAAAGATTTCACAATAACAATATCATCCTTATTTCATCGTGATGATATCATTGCACATGTATTTTACAAGAACACTAATACAGATTAAACACTTGTATTACGGATAAATCACAAATAAAAATGCACGTGGAGCTGAAATAATTACAATAATATATTAATGAATTTTCACCTAAAAAACTGTATCGAATTCACCCAGAAAATTTTTCAAAGAACCTCTAAATTCGAATGTACCAACGGACGTAAAATGTCTCCCGGACAAACGAAAAAAAAAGAAGTAAGCGTTTTTCAATTTCGAATGTTCTGAGTCAGTCTACGCTATGGTTTACACGTTTACCGTAGATAATGAGCTCATGTTGTATGATCAGCATTAAAACTTTTTATCAGCGGGAAATAACATTGTATAAGCATAAATGAGAAACATTTTATTTTCTTTATTTGGTATTTTCCGAAATGCATTAAATTGATCAATTATCTGAATATTATTATTATTACAGTTTTTATACTTTCTGGCAGAGGGAAAGCGTAGAAAACGTAACTTATATAAAAATTTAGTCTTAACACTTGCAATTAATATATCTTATTTTGATGAAGCATAATCACCGGCAGAAGAGCGGTTGAAGGCCATTGCACCTCCCTATATTTTGAAATTTAATTTATTAAATTTTCTTTATGTCTAAAAAAAATAAAATTTATTCTATAATGACTATATAACATAAAACGCTTAGAGAAAAAGAAACTAAGATTTCTTTTCGTCAGAGTAGCCCTCCTCTTTGAATTTTACTTAGAATTTTTTTTTCTTTAGATATTTATATGTTTCGAAATTATTTTTAAATCGACATAAATATTAATCTAAATTATTTAAATAATTATTTTCTTGACGAACTCTTATGATATTGTTCAAAATTTTCTATATCTTCTTTAATAGTTAATGTTTTTAATTAATACTTAGATATTGCATTCATTATTTTGATATTTAGATAGTCATTATTTAGATAGTTATATATTTATTTTTAAATGTAGAGGGAAAGGAGGGGTTCAGAAGAGGAAAGAACCCTAAAAGGAAAACAAAATCAATTCTGCATTTTGGAAAATGTTCTTATTATATATATATATATATATATATATATATATATATATATATATATATATATATATATATATATATATATATGCACATATATTATATATATATTCAAAAATGAGTTTCTATTTCTTAATTAATAAATTTTTGAAATTTTTTTATGCGAAAATCCTCTTGCACGAGGCATTTCGAAAAGAGGCTCTTAGTTTAGCTCATTTCATGTTTAGATTCTGTGTTTTAGTTAAGTAGACTAGGCTGTGGACTCCAGATATAGTTGTTTAATCTTTCCCCTCCGTGCATTTTTTCCTGCCAGCACTTGTATTTCTTAGCATTTAGCAGAGCAGCACTTCTCTGAACCTCTCCCCCCCCTCCCCCTTCCTCTCCTACATACTCCCATTAGTACAAGTAATTTTTGGAAAACTTTATATTTTGTGAAAATCAAGTCGTTAATTACATTTTGTAGCAAAAATAACTCTATTAAACTTTAGTAAGCGGACTGTTGCAGTTTTGATAGGCGACCTATAGTTTAATCAGATTACTGGTTTTATAAAGTAATACTAAATTTATTCGATGGAAAAGTATTTTAAACATCTGTCATCCATTTGAAAATCTTTTATGATTATTCTGGCATATATATCGCAATATAATTGCGTATACAGTCATCACACCTATGATATAATTGTACTACATTCAGACACTTAAGTGTCTGAATTTCTAAATGTCTTAATTTCAGACGTTTCGTCATTATTCAGACATTATTTTCAGTCCATTTATAACATGATCATAGTAAGACACTTATGTGTTTTAAATTCAGACATCTATGACGTCTGAAATTTCATATTCCGACACTTAAGTATTTGAATTTCTTTTTCAGACACATATATGTCTGAATTTAAGACGCCTCTATTTGCAGTGAAATTCAGTGCATTTCACAAAATATAGAAAATATTTACTTTTTTTAAGCTACACAAATTGTAAAACTAAATGCATCGTACGGGTATAACTAATTAAATTACTCAGATACTTATTTATTTTTTTTTTATTATTTCTCCACTTTAACCGGTTTTACTCTTAACCGGCTTACCGTCGGTCCCGTTTAGGCCAGTTAAGCGAAAGGCTACTGTATTTTTAAAAAGTAGTTAGTTCGGACACATCTATTATACAAATGAACAGCTTTCGATTAAAGAAATAATTAGCAAAATCGGTAGCAAAATCGGCCTCGTGTTTTAAATATATAGATGTCATGTTTCGCCCCGGAATGGTTACCTACACTTTCCTATACTTTGATTTCATGTAAGTAGAGTTTTAAATCGTATTTTTTTGCCTCTTAATCTAACATGATGGGTCACAAGCCTGCGATGGTTAAAATGTTTAACTTTTGATAATTGATGCTCGTGTACTTTGTAGCTAAATCCGAAAACGACCTTCATTTTTAACCAGAACATCAGGATTTTTTGAAAATCGTAAATTGTAAAAATTAAAAAAATAGCAAGAACCTGGTACTAAAAAAGAGGAGATGGTTGTGTTTCTTAACTTTTGAGAATTGATTTTTTATATATTTTTTTAGTTTTGATTTCACAAATGACAATCCTTTTTAACCATCATGTCAGGATTTTTTCCAAATCGTAAATTTCAAAGAGAGAAAATAGCAAAATTCTGATACTATAAAATAGATGTGATTGTTGTTATTTTTAAATTTTGGTAATTGTTTTTTATATACTTTTTTAGCACTAAATCTGAAAATAACCTTCATTTTTAACCACCACGTCAAAGTTTTTCGCAAATCGTAAAAACTTTTGTTTAAAAAAAAAAAAAAAAAAAAAAAACAGGACGAAAATCTGATACTATAAAATAGATGTAAAACTTTTTGACTCGATTTCATTTTATTTAATCCAATAATGTATTTAATTTTTAGGCTCATACTAAACATTCTTACAGCTAAACAGCTCAGTGGTCAGAAGAAGGGGGGGAGGGGTTCACTTTTAACTTTGAACTTTTTAATTTGGGAATTTTTGGTATGGGATAAATCCTAACGTGATGGTTTAAAATGAATGTCATTTTGGGATTCAGCGCTAAAAAATACATAAATATAGATTACCAAAAGTTAAAAAACACAACCATCACATCTATTTTATAGTATCAGATTTTCGCTATTTATTTACTTTTTGACATTAATATTTGTAAAAAAATCGGGACGTCATGGTAAAAAATGAAGGTCATTTTCGATTCAGCGCTACAAAATACATAAGATTCAATTATCAAAAGCTAAAAAAACATGACACAAATTTTGCAGGTTAGTGTTATGTGTAGAAAGAATAAGAAATGAGACTTGAATTATTCAGCTAAACATCGCCTTCGTGATGTGAAAGAAAAGTTCCTTTTCGTATAATATATACTTAGCTTCAAAAAGCAATTTCCTGTAACCCAAGATAGGAAGAAAGGTTTGTCACTCTTTTATGATTCCAACAGTTTTTATGCTATGATTTAAATCTAGGTTGTAATGTAGCGAAACTTTCTTAGACAAGAATGGGTTGAAAGGACGAAAATTGACTGAAGTTTGATCGTGTATTACAAAGCCTGCATTTACTTTAAACTATTACCTCTTTTTGAAATTTTTTTTAATGTTTTATAGAAAACAAAACGAAAAGAAAGTTTTAAAAATGTACGAAAAAAATCAAGCTTACAAAACTTGTTTTGCCGTGATTTTGAAGTTCAGGTTCCATATTTTTCAGTCGTCATTTCTTCTTTATACATTGTTTCTCGATTATTCTCTCTAAAAACAAATAAAAAAATCAGTAAAAATTAAAACGTCTACGACAATGCAAATTTAACGTATAAAAATTGATCATATTTCTTGTTATAACTTGAAAAAAGATGTTTGTTTTTGAGGCATAGTTTGTAGAGAATTTAATTACTTCTTTAAAAAAAAAAAAATCTAAAACCGTCAACGTGTTCAAAAGATATCGTGGATAACCGCCAAAAAAATAGTCTTTTAGAGATAATTTAGCTTAAAATTTTGACTTCGCATGTGCAGTCGGCCTATGTGGCTGAACGTTTACGGCTCGTACGACCGTAATTATACGAATTTCCTTATCTGACCAACTGTGTTCAAACATTAGGTTCAAACATTATAAAAAAAAATAATTTTTAAAAATGCTATGGCAAGGTTATATGTTTGTATTACATTTTTATTCAAAATTAATCCTCTTTCTAAATGTATCTTAGTTTTTTTCTTTTTAACGCTAGCATTCAGAAATGATGCTCTTTATTTCTAATTTAAGCGCAATCGTTATCCCCGCATAAATATTCTTTACTAATATTTTATTAGATAAATGCTGCTTCTTACAAATATGTTTACGTAGTCTACAGATCATAAATTTAATTTATCTGGAGAACTTCCATAATCATTAAAGACTTATAAATTATGTTTTTACATTTGCTTGCAAATAGATATTTGTTAATAATTATCCTCACCGTTAGACTTTCTGTAAGCAAAGATAGGTTTGCCTTTTTATTTCACTTTTTAATTGATAGCCAAATGTGATTTCTGTTCTTGGCGTTTATCTCGTTCAAATTTTAATATCCCTCCTTGTCTAAAGGATATTTTGTGATTGGCGTATTGGCTTAAAACATGTATTCTAGTCATATTAACGTACGCAGATTGAACACTTCGCCTCTGATCTTGCTACTAGTAACTTGCTAATAGAGTTTTGCTGAGTATCGGGGGCCACCACTAGTTATTCCGTTGTCCTCTTCTTTCAAAAAATAAAATAGTTTTCCCACGGTAAAGTTTACTAAACTATTCCCTGATGGTATACACAGGAAGCGAATTTATGAAAGACTGAGGTTTTCTATGGGTGCAGCATGTGTTGTATTTGCCAAAAACTATGCAAAACGATCACGATACCCCCGAAACTTCACCATAAATGCAATATTATATCATTTCAAACTTTTTTGGTCCTGGTAACGAAACCGTCGGTCAATTCCCTGTTGCCCTATCTTTAAAAAGAAATAAAGCAAGATTAATTTTTTTTAAATAAATTCACTTGCTTGCGATTTCTGCCAAGCGTAAAAAAGCAGTGAGTTCTTTGTAATTGAGTTCGGTGCCCACAGAAGCCAAAATAATGTATTGTAACAGAATTTTTCTGAGGAAAACATGAATTCTAGTCAAACAATTAGGCCTGATTTTCAAGATGAATATTGAATGTTTTCAAAAAAATATTAAATCTACTTTTACTCTTATACTTATTAGCCCCCAGTATGCTATTTCAGCCATATGTCGCAAATAAAGTGTCGTCTGCAAAAAATAACGTTCCGTTGTGTAAGCCAGCAGTAAAATAAAGCAGATGTATCATTGTACTGTTAAATACTATTCTGCAATATTTTAAACTTCTAAACATCACATATTTTCAATTTTTATACCATCGTATTGGAAAAAAAAGTACTTTTTAATGACATTTGTTTGAAAACTGCATCTCTATTTATTTTTGAGATATTGATTTTTTTGTAATTTTTAGCGTCATTTGTTTACTTTTGACAACTCAAGTACTCCATTTTTGTAGAAAGTAAAGAAAAAATAGCAATTATATCTTTTGGTTGCCATTTTCCTATAACAACTGAAAAAGAAATGTACTTAAAATACGTGCTATTTTGAGAAAATATAAATGAATGATTTCTGACAAAACAGCTATTATAAACTAAATTTAATTTTAAATATCTATATTAATATTACAAACAAATGAAGGCATATGAATCTTCAGATAGCCGATTAATTCTTGTCGAGTTTCTTGAATGACGAGATCTCTTTTTTTGGATTTGTGTATTATTCAGCAATAGCGACATCCTATGTGTGCTTTACTGTAGAGGTTGCTTAATACTGGATCGCAAATGAGGAATTATTCAGCGGATGCGGATGATGTCATTTTTTATAAAATAAAAGCATGTGTTTTAAGTCTTAAAACTGAAATAGGTTTTGTACTACTGTAAAAATAACGAACTAAAATACGGAAATACTAATGGCAATCGAGACGCCAGTACTATTTCCGTATTTTAACGGAACGTTTCCCAGTAAATTACAGAAAAATTTCCGGGTTTTTTTTTTTTTTTTTTTTTTTTTTTTGGCATTTATAGGGGAAAGCTTCGGTTAAAATACAGAAATAGTACTGGCGTCTCAATTGCCAGTAGTATTTCCGTATTTTAATCCGTTTTTTTTTTTTTTTTTTTTTTTTTTTTTTTTTTTTTTTTACCATATATATATATATATATACAGTGTGGCCATGCATAACCTGACCGACCTCTATTTTCGCAATCGTTGGTCCTAGATGCATACTTCCAATTACAAAAGTGGTTAAAATTAGGTGCAGAGTTAAGATAAAAAAAAGTTTGAAGCGAAAAAACAATTTAGCGAAGAATTACAGAATTTAAATTTTTGTACGGTCCCCCGGTCCTATAAGTTATATTTAGTAAAATTTTCCTGTTATACTAACAAGTAAGGCCAAAAAAAGTCCCGTTATTCTACGATTAAAATTGACCGAGTAATAACTGTTTAAAGTTGGAGCATATTTTTTGCTTCAAATTAGGGGTCATTCACAAATTTAGTAGAAATATAATTATCGTCAGATATATTAAAGAAATGGGTTAGAGTAAAATTAGCATTGCAATATAACTTTGAAATCTTTAATCATTCTGACATATTACTGCAAAATATACAGTTTGTACTGAACATATAAGAGGATAAAAATAACAGAATTTTTGTTAAATAAAAGGATGAAAAACAACAACCTCAATTCTTTACAAAAAGATACATATTTTAAAATGTTGTTAGATTACACCGTCTTTCAAATTTTATATTGTGCGACGTTTTTTAGCTTTTGAAAATTGATTCACATGTATTTTTTAGCGCTGAATCCGAAAATGACCTTCATTTTAAACCATCACGTCAGGATTTTTCTCAAATCGCAAATTTCAAAGTTAAAATGATCAAAATTAAAATTGATCCCCCCTCTCCTCCCAACCACATCGGATCCCAGAGCTGCTTAGCTGTAAGAAACCCAGTATAAGTCACAAAATTGAATAAATTATTGAATTAAATAAAATTAAACTGAATAAAAAAAGTCTTACATCTACTTTTAGTTTCAGATTTTTCGCTATTTTTTAACCTTTAAATTTACGATTTGCGAAAAATCCTGACATGATGGTTAAAAGTGAAGGTAATTTTTTTATTTAGCGTTAAAAAATACATAAAACGCAATTATAAAAGTTAAAAAATACATAAAACGCAATTACAAGAGTTAAAAAACACAACCACCGCAAGTTTATGTTATTTAATCGAAAACCATTTCTTAAACTTGTTGACGGTAATCTATCCGAATTGTATTATGTTATCCCCTAATATAAGTATGTATAAGATGGTAAGTGTCAAAAATCATAATAATATTACTTTATAATCGGATTTAAGTCAGTATGTAAAATTTTAACTACGATCGGACATTTGAAAGTCAGTTAAAGTTCGAGTACAAATTTTAAACTGGAAAGACGATCGTTGCAAGTTAAATAAAACCTTATGAAAATAACATAATTTTTGTTAAAAGAAGTCATAGCCTCAAATCCTTATAAAATACAACATATGTTAAAATACAATTATTTTAACTAATCTGAAATTTGACTAATAAAGTTAATTAAATCGTAATAGTTGTACGATTTCTTTCAAACCGCAGATACCTTGAAATAAGTTTAAGTACTTTATATACGACCCCTGAAAGCATGGTCGACATCATCTGTTTTGATATGCAAAAAAGTGATATAAGTCATGCATTTCAAAGTTTCATAACTCGGTCAATTTTAATGTTAGGTGAATGGGACCTTTTCCTGTCTTACTTGTTAGTGTCATAGTAAATTTTTACTAAATATCACTTATAGGACCGGGGGATCGTATAAAAACTTGAATTTCGTAATTTTTTAATAAATATTTTTCTTGACCCAAATCGCTTTAAAAATAATTCTTTACCTTATTTAAACCATTTTTGTAATTGAAAGTATACATCTAGGAACAACGGTTTCGAAAATAAAGGTCGGTCAGGTTATACGTGGACACACTGTATATACATATTTTTTTTTCATCGAAATTCTGAAAAAGCAGAATTCCTGTTTTCTAGTTCTACATTTTGCTTCTTTCGCATTGTATAGATGCCCAATAGTTAAGCATGCTTAACAGTACGTCGACCTAATTTTCGACTAACTAGAAAACAAAATATATGACAATTTTCCAGGGTCTTAAAAAGTTAAACGCAGAAACATAAATTAGACTCGACATCTGGGTTCAATATCTTAGTCTCAAAAACAAACCTGCAGCTTTCATTAATTTGTTGAACAAATTACCACATTACCTTCTGAAAACGCCTAAATGTAATCCCTTAATCCATTTTTCTCATTTGTCTGTCAGAACAAATTGCGTTCTCGTTAACATTATCATTAAAAGGGAAATTTTGCATGAATTCAAAAGATATTAACTATTCAAGCGCTAAAACAAATTTAGAAACGTAAAAAATTTAAGAGCAATTCTGTAAGATTTAAGAGTTTGCAAATACTTCCGCATTCATTATGTAATTGTACACTTTTCTTCTTTATTATTAATATTTTTATTATAAATGATATTTAATCATCTAGTTATCTGAAAAATCCGCAATATTTAATCCTGTTATTTTCTTATTTAAAAGTAAATCATTTTTCCTCTATCTGCATCGTTAAGTTTTCAGAAATTTTAAATTTGACACAATGTAGAGGACTTACCACTATAAAAACGCATTAGTAAACGTCGATCTTTGGATAAGCATTTAAAAAAAGTACAGTTGAACTCCGTTAATAGGAGGAGTAAAGGTATTATCGTATTGTACCGCACATAGTTTTAAAATGAAAACCTCGTACCCACACAATACTGACATATTTATTTAAGCGCTTAGGAGGCTCTGCCCCCCTACGAGCTACGCTCGCTAACCCCCATTCAGACATAGCAGGCTCTAAAAACACGCTAATTTTATCAGCTTTAAAAAGATTACGGAAGATTGCATTATAATTAAAAAACCAGTGGCGATCTTCCTGTAAACGGGTTTCCATTCATTTCACTTTGATTGGAAAATTTTAAGGCCGAATCAGCTGCTGTTAAAAGATCCAATGACTGTTTTCGTCTTTGATTAAATAAGATCAGTTAAACATTGAAAATAAGCTAATGTAAAGTTAATTAAGTAGAGTCATTGTCTCCCAGTATTTTTTAACAACGCTATAAGAAAGCTGTTTTAAATAAGACATTTTAAATGTATCGTTTTAAATCTGACGTAATTTTCCCCAAAGTTTTCTTTCTCTTTTTCATATTCACGTGAAAATACTTTTGTTGTTAGAAAGGAAATATTATTTGCGCTCAGTGATGTAAGATACCGGGGTATTTATTTTTAAGGGTAAATACCCAGGGTATATACCCGGGTAAATACCCATTTTGAGCATTCACCTCAGTATTTATTCTTCAATCGAATATAGCTGTGAAAAATCATCATATTGCTATTAGTTATAATGGATTAGTATAAAAGAAAGAAAAATTTAGAGCTCTAGACTTCTTATAACTCTTAAAAGTATTTAAAAAACTTAACAGTTTACATTTAAATACTGAATTTAAATGTATTGTAATATTCAATAAATTTCAATTTTTTGCAATATTCAATATGAACATCTTATTTTGACATCATATTTGGCTTTGTCGTTAAATTTTATCTTAGGATACAAAATGAGAAGTCATTCAGTCAAGAAGTTTAAGAATTATACGTATTTCAAATTCGGAAAAATTTAGAGCTCTAGACTTCTTATAACTCTTAAAAGTATTTAAAAAACTTAACATTTTACATTTAAATACTGAATTTAAATGTATTGTAATATTCAATAAATTTCAATTTTTTGCAATATTCAATATGAACATCTTATTTTGACATCATATTTAGCTTTGTTGTTAAATTTTATCGTGGAATACAAAATGAGAAGTCATTCAGTCAAGAAGTTTAAGAATTATACATATTTCAAATTCGGAACTCCCAATGTTAGATTCATTTTTAATAGTTGTAAAACAGATCGCAATGCGGGTAGTTTACTACTTTACGGAATAAACTATAACTTTATAATTCACATATTTTAAAGCCTTTAGAAATCGATTTTTGTTTAAAAAATCATTTCATTCTTCGTTGTTTATTTTCGAAAAAATATATTTTTTAATTAATTTTCTAAAAATTATTAAATGTAACATATGACTTTTTTAAAACAGAAATTCTAGAACCTTCAATTATGATAATATAAAATTACAGCTCATTCCACCAAGTAGCTTTGGAGTTATTCTTAAGACTATTCTCAAATACAAAGAGGCAACTTTCTGACATATTTTTTACCCCCGGTACGGTACGCTATTTCTTTCTCCCAACTTATTTTGTGTAGTCTCCAAAAAAAAACGTTACCTTACAGAAGCCAGCCGTAAAACAAAGCAGTACGATTAAATATATACTCTATAGCAATTTTTTTAACTTCTAAGCATCGCACATTTTCAATTTTTATACAGTCGTACTGGAAAAAAAAGTACTTTTAAATGCAATTTGTATGAAAACTGCATCTCCCTTTATTTTTGAAATATTAATTAATTTTTTTTTTGTAGTTTTTAGAGCCGTTTGCTTAATATTGGCAACGGAAGAACCCCATTTCTGTAGAAAGTTAAAGAAAAATAGCAATTATATCTTTTTGTTGCCATTTTCCCATAAAAACTGAAAAAAAATTAATTAAAATACGTGCTATTTTGAAAAAATATAAATGAAGGATTTCTGATAAAACATGGAGCTATTAGAAACTAAATTTAATTTTAAATATCTATATTAATAATACAAACAAATGAAGTCCTGTGAATCTTTAGATAGCCTATTTTTTGTCAAGTTTTTTGAATGACGAAATCTTTTTTTTTTTTTTTTTGGATTTGTGTATTATTTAGCGATAGTGACGTCCTAAGCGTACTTTACTGTAGACGTTGTTTAACACTGGATCGCAAATGATGAATTCTTCAGCGGATGTGGATGACGTCACTTAATGTAAAATCGAGGCTAACGAGAAAGACAGGCTACCGCGGTGGGTCCGATTCTTCTTTTTTTTACAGACCGCTGGAGTCACGTGATGCTCGAATGCACCAATGAAGGTGCGCGAAAAGAGCATCACGTGACTCCAGCGGTCTGTAAAAAAAGAAGAATCGGACCCACCGCGGTAACCTGTCTTTCTCGTTAGCCTCGATGTAAAATAAAACCGCGTGTTAAGTCTTAAAACTGAACTACAATTAGAGTCCCAATTATCGGAGTTTCCGCTTTCACAGAGTTATTTTCTTCTGATGGGCTGATAGCTTCCATTATTATGAAACAGTCATTATAAATGAAGTGTTAGGTGAAGATAAAAGAGCAGTCGTTAAAAGTTAGAACTCTGATTTTCTGGTCAGAATGGGGAAAAAATGGCCATTTTTTTTTTTTTTTTTTTTTTTTTTTTTTTTTTTTTTTTTAATTGAACATAAGCGAATTGAAACATAAGGGAGTGAAATGGTCCTATTGGCAAGAAATAAAACATTAATAGAAGTTACATAGTCATTCTCTAGCATTTGAATAATCGAGCACCAAACTTCAATTTGATACAGCCCCTAAAATATGCTTATTTAAAAATAATTAATTTCTCTTAAACTAATCGTACGAATTTCATGAAAATTTGTATTTAGGCCAATTGAAGGTTGTAGAAATTATTTATAGTATTGCTATTGAAAAAAGGAAAGTTTGGGTTCGTTTTCATATGTAGATATCCCCTAAACAAAATTTATATACAACATATAAAAGTAGACTTTATTTCCAATCGTTTGCTACCAACCACTTTCTTATGCAATATTTTTTGTGCAGAATTAATAGTGGTTTTAATTTTATTTTTTCCTGACAGGTGAAAAGGAAACTATGGACGTAACATTTTTTAAAATTAAATTAATTTATTAAAATATTTAGTCTCAAAGATTACCGTTTTCGATAGATTGACTCACATAATACTGAATTCATACAAAAAAAATTAAAAGATCGTAATAAATTTTTTTAGAAATTTATTTTATGTTCGTCATTGAAAAGCGACGTCTTCATAGTCTTATCCTAGTCCTTTATTTCTTTTCTTTTCTTTTTTCTTTTCACTGAAATAAGTTCTATACTTCATCTTCTTTGACTTGAATGGAAAAAAAAGGATTTATTGTATTGAAAACTAATTATTTCCTTACTCTGATAATCAATCTTCCTCCAAACTTCTAAAATATTTGCATATTTATTAAATCTCTTCTTTCTACTGCCTGAACGGAAATACAAAATAAAATAAAATTCCCAGGAATACAAATTACACATTAAGAAAAAAATATCACATCTATGTTGAACAGGTCCATATACATTTTCTCTCTCAGAAGAATTGAAAATTTATAATAGAATGAAATTACTCCGTGTGAAAATAACATGAAATATTTCAGTACTATTAATTTTTACATTTGCTTTGAAGTAAGTATTTAATAATAGAGTACAACAATAATGCTATCCCCTTTTTTTAATGGGCAAAGTTTCTTTAAAAATTGAGAATTTGAAAAAAATTCCTTATTTAACTTCCCAAATATCCTATTGATACTAGACGTCCAGTATAATGTATATTTTTTTGTTTAACCACTTAAGACCTTTGAAAATTATCATGTAATAATTTTTAGCATAACAAGGATAGAATCTTTAATATAAAGAAAAGTACCCAGTTAAACTGATGGCATTGAGCTCACAGGCTATTCACACTAATTGTATATTATATTCTTATTTCAAAGAATAATGCCCCTTGAAAAATAAATTAAGGGGGACTAGCCCTCCTCCGTTTCCCAACTTTATATTTAATCAACGAACTTCCAAATCTAATCGCCCTATCAGAATAAACCGATATTCCAAATTTGAAGCTAATCGGATAAATCTACATGACAAACCCATTTATCTAAATTTAGGGGGGGGATTAACCCCCGTTTCCCCCTTTCTTACTTAACTAATGAACCTCCAAATCTAATAAGGGAAGCACCTTATCAGAATGAGCCTAGAAAAAAAAATTAAACAAATCGGATATTTCAATCAAAAGTTATCAAGTTACGTACATACATGCATACATACATAGTGCATACATATATACATACAGAACCTGCGGGCACATTAGCTCTCAGGCTTTGATTGCCTGTGAGCTAAAAATCAGTAATTATGAAATAACTGGAGTAAAAAAAAATGTATTGACGTAGATCTTTTCTCCGCAAATGATGTTGTAATGCGTATTTTTGTTTCGAGAGCAATTCATTAGCAGAAAATTATTAGCAGAAATTTCATTAGCATTTTTTTAATCAAGTATGTCTAGTTGGAAAGAGTAGTTATAAAATTTAAACTGTATAATGGCAAGTTATATTTTAACCTTATTGGGTAAACTACCTTCTACCACTAATGTTATATAGATAGACTATGTTTTAGACTTTTTGGATTAACTAATGTCTGCTGCTAATTACCGGATGAAGAGAGCTCCAAATTAAAATTTTTCCGAAACTATAGTTGGCTGAATTTACTCATCCTTTTTATATACAGTCGAACTTGTTTAATTAGAGCACGGCTAATACGAGAACACTGTTAAAACGAACCTTTTGCACGTTAAGAATGATTTATCATTGAAACTCCATTAAGAGTTTTATGCTTTTTCACGAGTTACAAAAGTAGTTTAATACGAGCGAAACATTGTACATTTCAGTAGGATTTTCGGCGAAAAGTAGGACAGAATGAGGAAATAAATCACGCTGTTATTTGTCAGCGATACTATTTCTACATTACACCTGTCTGCTCGCAAACGGTAGTAATTTATCAGTTTTAAGGGGCAGATCACGTTGACAGTTAAAAAAAATTGATTTTTCACAAATTTCAGAATGGATGCCTTCAAAAGTTACAAATCCACTGCAAAAAGAATTTTACAAAAAAAAAAAAAAATACCAATTAGAACAGAAGTTATGACTAAAAATATATTAAATAATTTAATATCTTAAAGGATAAAAGCATTGGCTGTAATGTTATAAGCCAACTTTGAAGCCGTTTTTCTAAAAATTGATTTTTTGGTATTGCGTGCACTCTCGTTTAAAACTAATTATCACAGAATCTTGAAACTAGGCATATTCTTACAGGGTTCGTACGGATACCGTTATTTTCAAGGACCAATATCAGAATTTTTTTTATAGAAAAATAAATCTAGTTTAAATTGACGAAACTTCGCCTTATTTCAGGATAGATTTTCCATAAGAAAATACTGGTACCGAAGAATTTCTTAGTCATGAAATTCAAGCACCCGTACGAACCCTGTCTTAGTTTACAAGTATTAGTTTATGCTGAACCTCAATTTATTCTGATTTTACGTCACAGAAAATTATGGATTGAAAAAATAAGTATACATTTCTTGGTGAAATTTAGTGAATATGATTAGAAAAGCCATTAATTATACTAAAGAATTTGAATATACTTCCAAGTTTAGGTTCAGTATAAAATATAGTATTATAACAAAATATGAAACATTAAACATATATCTGCAATAGAATTTGTAAAATCGTGCGCTCAAAATGCATATTTCAATATTAATATTTTTCAAAAGCCACTTTTGTCGTTATGATTTATTTAATTAATATTACTAAATATATGTGTATTTGAATATTTTATCAAACCATAAGAATGTGTGAAAGCAAAGAAAAAAATTGTCGCGCTTCATTCCTTGGTTAAGAAACTACAGAGTTTTTCGTACTGCTTTAAATACGGTCCGCCCCACCCAATAATTTGATCTCTCCGTCCAAAAAAAATTGGTTTCAATGAAGCTTTCAAAATAATTATGTTTGAAAAATAAAAAATAGTAAGAACAATTAGACTTTCAGGAGCACTGAAAGCCTCTTCAGCGGGTGTAAAAATAAATTTCTTTCAAAAACAAATTTCCGGCATATTTTGCTGTCAGTTTCAATTTAATAATGAATCGATGAAGGTGGCTAAAATGGCATTTATTTTTCTTGATATTTATTTTTTTGCATTTTCAAAAGTTAGCAATTTTTATGTTATCTATATAATAAAAGCCTAAGTCATGTGACTGTCATCAGTAGTTCCGGGCCACCCGCTTCACTTTTTATATGCCAAGCGGCCAATTTAGTACTTTAATGTTAGCCAGGCGCAGGTGATAAGTCGCCAAATATTATATAGATTATTATTATAAAGCGCAAAGCATTTGGCTGTTATCAACAATTTGCAACAGGATAAAATTGCATAAAAGTTACACTTTTAGAAAGATCGTATTCAAAAAATTATAATGTTTGAGGGATTAGCTACATTCAAATATCTATTTATTCTGAGATAACTTCAATTGAAATGACATTGACAGTCCAGTCGAATATCTGTTTCCACCAAAGTAAACACAAAAGATTCGTTCTTCATTGAGCAAAAAATATTAATTTATGGAGGTAATCATCCACGCAGCAAGCTCTCCAACAATGAATTTTGTGCAAAAATAATTCACGCCTTTAAGCCAATCAAAGTTCAGCATCTCATTCTGCTAAGTAAACTGCTATACAATTCAACTTCTTTCACAATGTTTCTTCAAAAACAAACCCAACTCATGTAATCTAGACACACGGCAGTATGTCAGCCAAGTTCGCCTGACATAGCCGTGTGTTATTTGCACGAACCATTTCGAGCTGTTTTCGTCAAATTTCGATGCTCTACTACTGAAAATCGATGAGACCTACGTACTTGTTATACGAAATGTGTAGTAAGGCCACCCTAATTACCTAAAATCCAAAATTTTATAAATAACGCATAATTAGTTTCCGAGATAATGACATTTGAAAATGTCTGATAATCGATAATTTTACCACTGACTGACTGACTCACTCATCAAAAAGATCTCGTATATCTACTGCAGCTACAGACTTCAAATTTCGTGCGAAGTTCGTTTACACTATAAAACTAAAGAAAAAAATAAAAAAATTGAGAAAATCGATGAATTACCCACCTAGGGGTGCCCATTTTTACTTTAACATTACGTCTATTAGGCGAAATTTTAATTTGCCTTAAGAGGGGACGCTGTTCTGTCGCCAAATACCGCCAAGTTTCTCGCCAACATGGCGATATCTCGCCAAATTTGGCGACCAAAATTAGTCGCCAAAAGTATCGCCACCTTGGCGATATCTCTAATATTTCGCCAAATTCCAATAGACTTGCATTGTAAACCTATCTACTTACTGGGGGTTTATCTGGATTTACTTGCTTACAGAAAATCAACGAATTGATATATTTTAAAAATTGAGATATTTTAAACAATTCTTTCTAAGTGAGCCCCTAATTAGGTTGGAGGAGTGAAATTTTGCATACTGATAGCTGAACACCTCACATCAAATGACAAACCACAAAATTTTGAAAAAGTCGTACATTTAACCCTTTGCGCTCCCACATGTGTATTTTAAACAATTCTTTCTAAGTGAGGCTCTAATTAAGTAGGAGGCATGAAATTTTTCATACTTATAGCTGAACACCTCACATCAAACGACAAATCATAAAATTTTGAAAAAGTCGTACATTTAACCCTCTGCCCACCCACATGTGTACTTTAAACAATTCTTTCAAAGTGAGCCTCTAATTAGGTTGTAGGCGTGAAATTTTGCATATTTATAGCTGAACACCTCACATCAAATGACAAACCATAAAATTTTGAAAAAGTCGTACATTTAACCCTTTGGGCTCTCGCATGTGTATCTTAAACAATATTTTCTAAGTGAGCCCCTAATTAGGTTGGAGGAGGGAAATTTTGCATACTGATAGCTGAACACCTCACATCAAATGACAAATCATAAAATTTTGAAAAAGTCGTACATTTAACCCTTTGGGCTTCCGCATGCGTATTTTAAG
Organism: Maratus speciosus; assembly: GCA_963932465.1. Taxonomy (NCBI): domain Eukaryota; kingdom Metazoa; phylum Arthropoda; class Arachnida; order Araneae; family Salticidae; genus Maratus; species Maratus speciosus. The sequence goes on from OZ010800.1 coordinate 430,106,462, forward strand.
CAATTCTTTCTAAGTGAGATCCTATTTAGGTTGGAGGCGTGAAATTTTGCATACTCATAGCTGAACACCATCATGCGACAAATCATAAAATTTTGAAAAAAGTCGTACATTTAACCCTTTGGTCTTCCACATGCGTATTTTATGCAATTCTTTCTAACTGAGCCCCTTATTAAAAAGCAGATTTGAAAATTTTCATATTTATAGCAGAACACCTGTGGCCAGGCGACAAATCATAAAATCTTGAAAAAGTCTTACGCTTAACCCTTTGAGGTACCACATATGTACTTTAAGCAATTCTTTCTAAGGGAGCCCCTAATTAAGTGGGAGACATGACTTTTTGCATACGTATAGCTGAATACCTCAGACCACACGACAAATAATAAAATTTTCAAAAAGTCTTATATTATTTACTCCCCCGGGCTCTAACTTGTGTATCTTAAGCAATTTTTCTAACCTCCGCCCTTTTCACCCGGGGAGCACTTTTCCAACTTTTGCCGACACCCCTTTGACCATTCTTTCATAATATGCACCATAGCCTTACATATTTTAGTTCCACTTTTTACCGCCAGGGGCACCTACTTATCTCGGGTGCTATGGGCTCAATCCCCTCGACTAATATATCTACGGATAGTATGTAAAACGGAGTTACGTTCGGATAGAGGTTTGTTTAGAATAGAGTGCGCCCCTGGTTGCGAAATGTGGAACTAACAGATTTTTCAAAAGGATAAAGTGTTTTTAAAGGAATATTAAACGAAACCCTCGGTGCAATCTGCGATCACACTTACCCACTTGTTATTTTCAAAATCATCAGAGAAAAGGATATTTAGTTAATTAAATTTGAAAATCCAGGGAGGAGCAATGTCCTTCCTCTGCACTGCCTCTTTGCCGGTAACCATGGATGAATGATACATAGTGTGTGGCATAAGCACATAACTTTATTTTTCACTTTCAGTACAAAAAAGCAGGCCCAGCTATAGGATATTTAATTGGAAAATTTAATAGGAAAATTTAATATAGAAATTTAATAGGAATTGTTGTTTCAAAAACAATAAAAATTTCGAATCAATACATTTCGTGTCAAAACATGCATTCAATGTAGCAGTATTAAAATATAGATTTCTGCCGCAAATTGGCAGCCAAATAGTTTGTTGTACGAAATTAAAATTAAAATTGAATGTTGCTTGGTGAATAAAATAGTCACATGTAAACACATTAAAAAGCATTAAGTAAAGTGTCTAAATATATTGTAACTTTACAAAAAGTAATGATATCTAACAAAAACATAGCTGTGAAAAAAGGGAGCCAAGTTCTGTAAAGACAATGGCAAGAAAAGAAGTGATATCTAAGTGGGTGCCAAGTTCAAATAAAATTCACTCAAACTTACCTACTGAAGTATTATAGCATTTTTTAAATTGTTTATAAATAAAAATTATTGATAGCATATTAATAATAAATCTAGAACTTGGCAAGTTTTTGATAAATGTTATGCCTATCAATTTCATGTCTTAATAAAATGGTGATGTTAATATTAATTTCAATGACATTACAAAAAAAAATTAATGTAGTTTTATAAACAAATGACTCATGTTAAAGATTTGATAAACCAATAAATACACAGATACACTCCCGCTCGTCTTTGGTTATCACTCTAGCACCCACCCTCCAGAAATCTCAATCCAAACAGACTAAGATACCTGACAAAGAGACAGATATACTTACGCTTGTTCTTGGTCATCACTCTAGAGACTGCTCCCCTTTAACCCTTTCAGGGGCAAATATCTTTTATTCGTGAAATGCTGGGAAGGAGCTCACTCAATTTAAGGCTTCCAATCATGAAATAACAAGATTTGATATAATAATGTCATTATTAAAAATAAATGACTCGTAGGTAAAAACTTGCCAAGTTCTAGATTTATTATTAATATGCTATCAATAATTTTTATTTCTAAACAATTTAAAAAATGCTATAATACTTCAGTAGGTAAGTTTGAGTGAATTTTATTTGAACTTGGCACCCACTTAGATATCACTTCTTTTCTTGCCATTGTGTTTACAGAACTTGGCTCGCTTTTTTCACAGCTGTGTTTTAATGAAGGACACTTCAAATCGCATCGTCAGATAATTTGGTATTTATGTATTATCCGTGCTAGGAGTATAAATCACCGTAAATGATTGTTAATAGCCAATCATATTTACCATTGTCAATGTCGCATTCAAAACAGTGATTTAATATACTTTTATTAAATAACAGCATTAAAAATGGTAAATAATATTGAAGCAATCTAAAATTACACAAAACAATAATTAAACATTTAACAAAAAGGTATGATCGTGACGTCACATTCACTTAATGTCAGATTTTCGTTCACGTGTTTGTTACGTCATGAAGTGATTTTTAATTCGACAATATCTGTATTTTTAATGATGTTTTACAGATTTATTAGTTTTTCTCTAATTAAAATATCAATTACGTCATTAAACGGGGACGTCATGATATTAAAAGAGTAGAAGCATTCAAAAGTGTGATGATGCATTAGTACAATAGATCAGTTTCAACCGTTTTAACTGAAGGTGTCCATTTATTTTATTGGGCGTTTGGCAAATAGTTTGGCAATAGTTTTTTTTTTTTTTTTTTTTTTTTTTTTTTTTTTTTTTTTGCATAGGAAGTGATCGACGGGATAATGGGGAACAACTCTAAAAAGATATTATTAACAATATTGTCTTAATGTAAGTGTGGGTATTATTAAAGGCTTTTCACAAAAAAACTCATTGACTAAATCCTATTAGCTAAAATACGCCAATTGGCTAGGGACCCAATTACGGAAGATTACTTAATAGGTTTAAAAATCTCCTCATTAGTGAATGTATTGCAACTGATAAGCAGACGAACAAGAGGCATAAATGTCTAAGTGAACTAAGCGGTTTTTCCGAAAAAAAAATACAACTCAACTAAAAATATCGAAATGCTGCGATGATCGCGCAGTATTCTTGATTTCTCTATCAGAATCTGTAGGTTTGGCGAAGAATTAAGCATATAAGTTAGATTATGAATAAAAGTAGCATGTTGCAATGTATAGCATACATTTAAGGGAGACCAAACTGGTCGCCAGAGGCGGCTAGTTTATAATAAATATGAATGCATTCAAGAAAGAACTTGTAAGAATATAATGGAATAAATTATTTATTAAATTGCAATAATTTTATATTTTACTTGGAAAAAGCGTATTTTGACTTCGAATTATGATTCTTAGTCATTCGCTCCTCCCCCGCCTCTCTCTCCATACGCACACACTGGGAAAAAATTGTTATTTTACTGAAATATTTTTGAGCCCACCTAATATTTTCAAAAGTTGGCGCTACTGAATGAGACCTCTCACCCAAGAAAATGCAAAAAAAAAAAAAAAAAAAAAAAAAAAAAAGCCTTGAGATCTTGAAAGAATGAAACAAAGAAGACAGAGACGAGGATTTTTCAAATACGCCCCTTAGAAAGTTTTACAATGAACCGTAGAAAAGAAGATGCATAGAACAAATCTTTATTTTTTATTTCTTTAAATCCAAACCATTCGCTACATTAACCAGCTTTTTCATGTCTCTTAATAAACTGTTAAAATGGAAACAAAATATGAAATCAAAGCTCGAAAATTGCAGTGGCTATTGCAATCTTAACGGAGTTTTTCCTGGAAACTTTATGATATTATGTTAATTTTAGCATTGAGATAATTAGTGCAATTAACAGTTGGAATTAGCTTATTTGTGTGTGTGTGTATGTTTAAATATTTTTACTATCTTCACTGTTATTGCGATTTACGGTCAATACTGTTACGTTTTGTGCGTAGTTTATAAGAAATATATAACGGCTCCTAAAAATCTCCCCCATCCCCATCTTTCAACATACAGGAGCAAAGATTCATGCCCCTCTAATAAACTTTATCAAGAGATTATATATTTCCGTTAATGGATCTTTCTGACATTACAGAATCCATGAATCTCAAAGGAATCTTAAGTAGTGTCAGTATGATGACGCTAATGTAGTAATAAGTTATAGATACTTGAGAACTGTCTCCAGGCCACTACAGAATCACTTGAATCTAACTGAGTATATATACAGTGGTGAACAAAATTGTGGAAACTTTTTTGAAAAGATTATATTTTTTAAGTTTGCTGGTTCCTAACACCATTTTCTCTTGATGCAAAAGCATGAAATTATAAAAGGTGTCCCAAAACTTCGTGTACAAACTTTAAGGGGAGTTAGAGACCATCGCTAGGAACCATAATTACATAGGAAACATGGGCGGAAATCGATAGGTGGCACTGTATGCGATCTCTCAAGGTCGGTACGTGTGACTTTCTCATTGTAGACGCCAAATGCGTGCGATCAACACGTATCACACGGACAACAATCCACACGCAACCCGACCACGAGCCGCACAAAAACGCTTCACTGTTAATGTGTGGACGGGTGTCGTGGCAAATAGTTTAGTGGGGCCATACATCTTACCATCTCGACTGGATGTTTGCAAGTATCTCGTTTATATTCAGGTGGTGCTTCTAGAATGCTTAATGATGCCCCTGCACACGTTTGACGCGGAATGTGGTTTCAACATGATGGGACGCCATCTCATTACGCAAAGGGCATAAGTGACCATATGTACCGGGCATTTGGAAACAATTGGATTGGCGTGGCGGTCCCGTCGCATGTCACCCCCCCCCCAGATTTATTTCCTCTTGATTATTTTCTCTGGCGTCTCATGAAGAGCATTGTGTACCACACGCCCGTAAGCTCTGAAACGGACCTGGAGGCACGAATCTCCATCGCTGCGGCTACCATCAACGCAATCTCCAATCCATGTCGCATAGATATCATGCATGTATCCATGTCAATGGGCGCAGTTTCGAACAGCTCCTATGACGCTTGTAAGTCATACATTGTACTCTTTTCTGTGTAATAAAGCGTTTTACACTGCTTTCTACATTGCTACCTTTCTGTGGCCTTGTGTCTCTTTATCACGTGAGAGTGACGTTTCCGCCCATGCTTTCCCATGTGATTATGGTTCCTAACGATGTTCTGTCCTCCCCTCCAAATTTGTACACGAAGTTCTGGGACAGTCTGTATAGTACCAATTGAAAGATAATTTAAAAAGAATGCAATGCAACAAATTTCAAGAAGGAATATTTATTAGAACAGCAGTTTTCATGAAGAAAAGTGGAACATACAAAGAAAATGAGGTATACAAAAATTATCAGAATGTGAGTTAATAGTTGTATACTATTTACTCTTAATTTCGTCAATACAACGCCTTCCCATGGAGTGAATAAAGTCTTTTGGTTCAGAAGCTGCTACAATGTGGTACCAACATTGAATTATTATTTCTATTAATAGAATTTCATTTTTGAGTTGCTTGTGTCTACTCATACGCGTTCAAAAATTTAGATATGCCACCTTTCGTTAAATTTCCTCCAGTCTCCTTCTAATTTCTTCATAACTAAGCCTTGTTCACTAAATAGTATTATTCTGCATCGCTTTCTGGATGACCACTCAACTCTTTCTGCCATTTATTTAATTTTCTTATGTTTTGCATACAACTCTCATATCAATCACATAAAGCACGACAAATGCGCTCCAGCACCAGCTCCACAGCTCACAGCTGCAAAATATGACAATAATAGTTGAATCCTGCTGTTATGTGATTGACTCGCGGCCAAAACAGGATGACACCTGGTTGTCTTTCTGAACATTCATGCTCATAAACTTAAATTTACACTATGTGTAAAACTACTTAAAAGATGACACTATTTAAAAGATTTTATCCTGCAATATACCCAGAATTTGGCTCAGTTTGCTTAAAGTATCATAAAACGAGTAATATTTCACTTCCCTATACCCATGTTTTATTTTTCCATTGTTTCCCGGATCTAAAAATTGACTTCCACTTTCACTCCTTTCGTCATCATCTACGTGGATTTTGAAATTAGACGTTAATAACAATAGTATTTCTTATATTCCTTTGACGACTATATTTTTTATAGTTGAAAGTACTAAGGTATTAAAGTAATTTAACATCTTTTAAATATTGTCATCTTTTAAGTAGTTTTACACATAGTGTAAATTTAAGTTTTATATATAAATTATAAACTCCCGGTATGTACACTGCATTTCATTTTTTAATTTGACTAATCTTTTGAGGGTTTAAGGGGACAATGGACACTGAAACACATCGAATTCGATTAAAAAATCGATTTTTCAATTTTTATGAATAAAGTCAATTATGTTTTATTTAAATATTATATATATATGCGTATAGTAAAGGATGTTTGATTAATATATTATAGTTTAACTTGCAAAACATAGTTTTAAATGTATGCGTATACATATGTAGAAGTTATTGTTTGTAAAATGTTAATATATAGATGATTTGAATAAGTAGACGTTTGAATCACAACACGTACACTTTAATACAATTCTATAAGGGTAACTTTACATCACTTCGTTGATACTTTTCTAAATAAAGCACCTTTCTTACTTAAAACTTACAACATATTTCTTACGAATAATTTGATTAGGCTTAACAATACCTTCCTTGGCATCTCATAAGCCGCTGCTTCATGCACAACATTATTTTTTAGACGGACTTTTTTCTAATTTTTGAATATGTCCAAACCTTTATCTCGTGATCGTGAATTTTTATAACTCGTGCTTTCAAATCATGGATAATAAAAATATCAAAGCGTCAGTTAATTTGCTGATCATACAGGTCATAAAGAAAATAAAGTATGTTTAAATTCAAATCCTACAAATCGGTCATCCTGACATGATGGCGTCCCGACATCATCATCTTGGCTTATTATTTCTTTTTTATGTTTAAACAGCTACACTCTTGAGACTTTTATACATTTTTCTATCACATGAAATTTTGATTATAGGTTCAATACACATACACGTATATTTAATCTATCCGACTCGTCCAGGAGTTTAACCCATAGACCACGACTTCATGTATTCGGCCCCGGTTGACGTCTTTTCTGGACCTTCATGATCTCCTACTTTCTTTACTTCATACCGATCATGATTCTTGGCTGCAGTTATCTCATATGGCCCCAAATATTTTTCTTTAAGTTTGATAGTATTGCCAAATTGCGTCCTCTTTATGGCGACGATATCTCCTATTTTGTATTTTCGTGGCTGTTTTCTTTTCTTATCAAACTGCACCTTGTTTTCTTCTTGTATTTTGAGTATATTTTTCTTTGCTTCTTCTCTCATGTATTCGCGTTCTTCCATCATACATTCGGTAAATTCTTCTTCCAAAATTTTCTTGATGTTCTGCATGTCACTGTCCTTCATTTTAACTCCTGTCATTAATTCAAAAGGACTATACTTGGTGCTTCGTGTTACTGTGCTATTGATAATTCTTTGTAATTTTGGTACATACTTATACCACTTGGATTCATCATCACTAGATAATTTTGACAAAACAGATATCATCACTCTGTGTATTCTTTCCACCTGTCCATTTCCTCTTGGCATCCCAGTTGTTATCTCTAGAGGTTCAATTCTTTCCTTTGTACAATATTCCTTGAACTCGCTTTCAGTAAAAGCTTTTCCTTTATCGGTTATAATTCTAGCTGGGTTCTCGAAAGTTGTTTGTTGTAGTTCCAATTTCTCTATTACTTCCTTGGCCAACTTTGATTTCACTGGGTAAAACCATGCGAACTTCGTAAATGCATCTACTACGGTGAAAATATATTGATATTTTTTATTTGTCAGAGGTAATGGACCTATGTGATCGATGTAATAGGTTTCCAATGATGGTTTGTCTCCTTTTGGTATAGGGTTTAGAAAACCTTCAGCTTTTCCCTGCTTTCTATTATATAAGATACAATCAACACAGTTCGCGATTATTGTCTCTACTTTCTTCCTTAATCCAGCTATGTAAAATTCTTGCTTCACTAGATCTTCCGTTTTTGATATAGCAAAGTGTCCTCTTTCATGAATTTTTCGTATAATTTCTCGTTGCATCTCTTCCGGCACCACCAATATTTCTTTTCCATTCTCGAATCGGTATAATACATCATCTTTTACTAAGTAATTATCGGACGGTCCATTTTTAATAAGCGACTTGATGCATTGTATAGATTCATCTAGCCTTTGCGCTATTGCGATTTTTTCGTTATTTCTCCTTGCGATCTAGTTATCACTAATACTGATTGTGTTGTCGGGACGTTTCGGCTTAATGCATCTACATGTTTCATTCTTGTTGCTGCTCTATGTTCTATCTCGTAGTCGTATTCCTCGATGAGCAATGCCCATCTTGCTACCTTAGGTACTAAATCTCTTTTGTTTAATGTTTTCTGGAACGCAGCGCAGTCCGTTACTATCTCGAATTTATTTCCCATTAGGTAATTTCTGAATTTCTTAAGAGCTTCTATTATGGCTAATACTTCAAGTTCATAACTTGAATATTTCTCCTGTTGTGGTGAAGTTTTCTTGCTCATGTATTGTAATGGATGAAATTTTCCATTATCTCCTTTCTGTAATAAAACTGCGCCAAATCCTTGGCTGCTAGCGTCAGTATGGAGTTCTAGTGTGGATCCTTGTTTATATAATTGAAGAACTGGTTTTGTTGATAGTATTTTCTTTAACTCATTAAAAGCTCCGAGCTGCTCTCTTTCAAATTTGAAACAATTTGTTTTCCTTAATAAATCCCTTAGAGGCTTGGCGATTTTGGCGTAATTCTGGATAAACTTTCTGAAGTATTCTGTTAAACCTAAAAGGACTGTAATTGTTTTGTTGTAGTTGGTTTAGGGAAATTTTGCACAGCTTTGTTTTCACTTCAGACGGTTTTATGGTCCCATTTTCAATTATATAACCCAAGAACTCTATTTTCTTTTTAAGAAATTGGCACTTTTTGAAGTTAATTTCTAAACCATACGCTGATGCTACTTCTAATACTCGTTTCAGCTTCTTTATCACATCTTCTTCATCATCTGAGGGAATGACAAAGTCATCCATACATACAATGATAGTGCCTTCTCGTAGTAAATCTTGGAATACTGTGTTTACATATCTTTGAAATTGATTACCTGATATGCACAATCCGAATGGGCAACGTAAAAATTCGCATTCTCCTTCATGTGTTACAAAAGCTGTATATTTACGACTGTTTTCATCAATTTCGACGTGGAAAAAGCCGTTTTTGAGATCTAATGTCGTAAATACTTTTGCCTTCTGCAATTTGTCGATCACATCCTCAATTAACGGTAGTGGATAGCGATCTTTTAATATTTTTCGATTTATTTTCCGATAATCAATACATAACCGGTGTGATCCATCTTTTTTCTTACTCAGGACTACTGGGGCCCCAAAATCTGAATAACTTCGTCTAATGATCCCATCTTCCAACCACTGTTGTATTTGCTTACTGATTATTTCCTGCTCCACTAGAGGTAACCTTCTTGGTCGTTCATAGATAGGTTTTTCATCCGCTAATAGTATTTTCATTTTTAACCCAGTATCCTTTGTTTTATTTGGTTTGTATGATTCTATAAATTCTCGTATTTTTTCTCTGTTAGTTAAATTTGTAATATGAGTCAAATCCACCTCGGCATTTACGTAGTTGATATTAACCATACCTTCCCAAGCTCGATTATCGTTATCTATACTTGATGCGGCTACTTCATCTGTTTTGGAAAGGACATCATTAATTTTAATGTATCCTACTCGAACTGAATTGTCGTTTACTATTTTAACAACATCTTCCATTACTTTTAACGTCAAGCCTTCGAATGCTTTTCTACCTATTATTAAATCATAGTCCGTTTCTTGTATTACGTAAAATTTATCTTGTATTTCTATACCATCTACATAAACTTTATGCAAGAAATAACCCGTTTGTTTAATCTCTTCTCCACCTAAGCCCGATATAGATATATTGTCGCTGGTTAACTTTGGCGCGTTTATTGCCGTATAATATCTTGAATTGGCGATTGAAATATCACTCCCAGTATCGATTATTATGTTTGTTTTTATTCCTTGAATATTCAGGATTCTTCCTTTCTTTCCATTTAACGTGCCCGTATTAACTACTTTTCTTTGCGTATTTTGGCTCCAATCTTGGTATTTCGTTTCTCGCCAATTTTGATTACGTTGCGGGTTATAATTTGAATAATTTTGTTGTGTTTTACTTCCCATGGTACAATTCTTACTCACGTGATCAGGTCTGCTACAATTATAACATATTATATGTGCCTCGTTTCTTCCATGGTTCACATTGTGCCTATTGTCAACTTGGCGCCTTTTCGAATTGGCGTAGTCAGCCACTCTCGATCGTTTATCCTCAAAACTCTCACTTGTATTCCTTATAGCTTGTTTATTGCAAACCCTTCGTGCCGTTTCGTAAATATCTAATTTGTTTACTAATTCGTCTATCTTTTTTATTATTAACAATTCCTCTGCAAAATGTGTCTTTGTTTCCGCAGGTAAATTATGCCTAATTTGATTAACTACAATTAATTCCGATAATTCCTCAAAGCTATCTATTTCAAGGCCGTCGATCCATTGTTTAAAATATACCTTGATCTCATAAGCGAAATCGCGCCAATTAGCCGATGGCTCTTTTTTGAGTGAGAAAAATTTCAGCCTAAACTCTTCTGGCGATAGTTTGTACCGTTTCAAAAGAATACTTTTTATATAGTCATAATCTTGCATTTCGGGTTCACTCTCATTGGTTATTATGTTAATCACATCTAATGGCATTAGGTTAATTAAATAGTTGACCCATTCTTTTTTATCAATGCCCATTTGCGCCATTTGCCTTTCATACATAGCCAAGTATAAACTAATATCATTTGTACTATCGTATTTTGTTAATAATCTAAGCAATTCATATTGCTTACCTGGATTTGTCCTTGTGTCCACATCGATGTGCTGTCTTGAATTTTCTTGTAGTTGTATTTTCTTCATCTCAAATTCTCTTTCGCGATCTTTTTCTTCCAATTCTATTCTCCATTTTCTCTCTTCCATTTCCATTTTCAGTTTCTTTTCTTCAAGTTCCGATTGCGCTTTTAGTTTCTTTTCTTCAGTCTCTGCTCTTAATTTCTTTTCTTCAAGTTCCGATTCCGCTTGCGCTTTTCTAGCTGCCACAATTACTTCTAGGCGGTCCTTTATAAAATCTTCATCGTAATCTTCCCAGTTTTTAATTAGCTTTATTAGGACATGGATTGTCGGTTTTTCTGGTGGTTGAATTCCGCATTCCTCACAGAGATCTGTTAGATCAATTCTTTTAGCTTTATTTAAGGATCCCATGTTTTCGATTAATATTTGACTAACTATTCCACTACTAGTTGCTTAATATCCCAAATTTGTAGAAGCTATTGTTTGTAAAATGTTAATATATAGATGATTTGAATAAGTAGACGTTTGAATCACAACACTTACACTTTAATACAATTCTATAAGGGTAACTTTACATCACTTCGTTGATACTTTTCTAAATACAGCACCTTTCTTACTTAAAACTTACAACATATTTCTTACGAATAATTTTATTAGGCTTAACAATACCTTCCTTGGCATCTCATAAGCTGCTGCTTCATGCACAACATTATTTTTTAGACTGACTCTTTTCTAATTTTTGAATATGTCCAAACCTTGATCTCGTGATCGTGAATTTTTATAACTCGTGCTTTCAAATCATGGATAATAAAAATATCAAAGCGTCAGTTAATTTCCTGATCATACAGGTCATAAAGAAAATAAAGTATGTTTAAATTCAAATCCTGCACATATATATATTTAATAATGCTTTTCTGAACATCATAGACGTTTTGACGCTTTTTACGCATAATTCGTAAACCACGTGGAAGAAAAGTTTGAAATTGTGAATTCGCTTAAAGTAGGACATAATAAATATAAATCTATCAAAAATATTGTAGGTTGCAAATCACATTTTTTTCGAATATTAATTTCATAATTCATACTATAAAATTTTTTAAACTACAAATTCAATATACGAGTATTTATGTTTGAGTTTTTTAGCAATATAACCACACAAAACATTAATTATCATATTAGGATTATAATTTTAAGAGATTTTAATAAAAATATGAAAATGTAATTTAACATCAGACGTTCTAAATTTTGAATGTTTATAATTCTAAAACTTATCATCCAAATGACTTGAAATTTCGTTTCAAGGCATAATTTGAACCGAAGATTTAAAATATATTCTCAAAATTGAGTGTTGCTACTGAAAAAAACAAAGTTTGGTCAGGTTTTGATTTGTAAATGGCTCCCTAAGCAAATTTTATATACAACATTTAAAAATAGACTTTATTTCCAATCGTTTGGTACCAGTAAGTTTCTTCTATTATCATTAGTTGCAGAGTTAGTAGGAGTGTATACTTTTTTTTCCACTACTGTACCTGGTCTTAAGGTCTTTTCGAGCGTAATTTATTTTATAAGAATTAAGGGGGTAATTTCTTTAATAATATTGCAACGGAGGATACGAGTGCACAATGTTTTGATTAATAATGCCATGATTATTTATAGACCAGGAGTCGACTGCACTGACCATCACCTCATCTAACGCTGAAATTCCAAGTTTAGGCAGATCTCGATTAGCATATTAAAATGCAACTACTCTGCCAAGTCATATCTTGGTGAACACCTGCACAGTGTTGCCAATGGGCAACTTTTTTTAAATTCAGATTCCTTCATTGGCAACACTTTTTAGAAATGCTAAAATTCGTTTTATTTTATGACATATTAATTAAGGCGAAATCAAGTAGAATTTTGCCATTTAAAAAAAAAGTGGTGCCACTCAGAAAACTAAATTTTAAAAAAGTAGGCCGCTGACAACACTGCACCTACAGACAAGATTTTAGTGGTTGAACGGTAGGTTTATCATTGTGTTTTCCTGCACAGAAGGGCACGAAAATATGTAAAAATGCGCAGTGATGCCAACTTATATGGGCCCGCAGGGCGCGAGCCCACCCAATAATTTGCTCTCTCTGCCCACCCGATTTTCATTGATTTATTTCGTTATTTATTTATTTATTTAATCTCTGAAATAAAATTTGGTTTTATTCGCCTTCTCAAAATAATTTGGTTTGAAAAATAGTAATAACATCACTTACAGGACATGTATGTGATGTAGAATATAATGGGGCATCACTTACAGCAGCAATGAAATCATTTCAGTTCATGTATAATTAAATTTCTCTCAAAAATAAATTTCTGGAATATTTTCACATATGTTTTAATATCTTCAATCCATAAAGCACTTAGGTGACTTAAATGTGTGTTTTTCTTGACAATTAATTTTTTACGCTTTCAATAGTTAGCAATTTATATGCTATTTATAATAAATATTAATGTATCTATCAGGAAGAACTTGTGAAAATATAATTTAATAAAATTATTTGATAAATTATAATATAATAATTTTATATTTTACTTAGAAAAACCATAATTTGACCTCGAAGAATGCTTTTTAGTCACTCGCTCATCTCTCTCCACACACACGCGCGCACTAATTTTTGAAAAAATGTAAGTGCTATTTTACTGAAAAATTTTTGAGCCCTCCCAATATTTTTTTTAAGTTGGCACTACTGCGGCTGGGAGCAGGTTGAGTTGGGTTGATTGTTGACGGCCGACTATCTACTCGAGGGATATAGACTCTAGGGGGAGTGCCCTTGGTGGGGGTCTTTCTAAGGGAACCTAGCCCGTATTTACACATGGAAAATCCAATGCTTCGAAGAAAACCACGAAAACTCCGAAACGGTTAGACCGACGGGCGCGATTGGGTTCGAACCCAGCACCTCCCGTCTACCAGCTTCGAGGCTGGGAGCAGGAAAACGCAATGGTAAACCTACCACCAACCACTAAAATCGCGTTTGCAGGTGTTTTTCACCAAGATATGACTTGGCAGACCAGTTGCATTTTAATATGCGAATCGAGTTTAAACTAATCCTGAAAATTTAGCCGTCAACTCGCTGATGTGATGGTTTGTGCAGCCGCTCCCTGGTCTATTAGTGTAGGAAATGAAACTTGAAGTATATAGCTGCAAAAAAGCTTTAAATATATGAATTAAAAACCTATTTTTATTCAGTAAATTGTGCTAACCTATTATTTCAAGAGTGTAGGCTACATAATGTCATGACCATGTCTAGTTCTGTAAGAATGCTTCAAAATTAATGACAATGTGTGCAATCACGGCTAAAAACTTAAAATATAAAGGGTTCCTCCTGCCACTGAATACTTTTATTTGTTCACAACTGCTACTATATTGTGAAAATTATTGCATATAATTTTATTGTAACGTAGGATACACGAAATGCTTGCAACAGTCGTTCAAACATATTTTTCTGTTAAAAATAAACTTTAATTTGCTCATAAAGTATTTTTTTTTTTTTTTGAGAAACACGAATGAATAATATATTTATCCCATTCGCAAAATAAATGAAGATGTTAAAAAAATAAATATAACACATAACGGAAGTATACATGTTATATAAAAATTTTACTTTGCAATATTCATTTAGATTATTTTCCGGTATATACCTTATTTCCCTATTTCTTAATAATATCTATTAATTATTCCTAGCGAATTTCGTTTAAATTTAAAACGCGTATATTAATAATTATCTTAATCGAAATCTTAATATAAAGCTTTTAATCCGTTCATAAGTTTTTACAAACTACCAAAGCTGAGAAAAGCAATTTTTATTTTCGAATATTTTTAAAAGCCATTTTGCTATTTTTTATTTCTAATATTAAATTCCACGAATCTGTTTCCCGCGTCTTTGAGACATTAGACTTTTCACTTCGAAATCCCTACATTATCAAGTCTGGGACTCTCTCAAAAACCACACCGTCTTTCATGCTATTAATTTAGCTCCCGCCACCGATTGGTTCTATGCAATTCCACAAAAATCATCATTTTTGGGAGGGGGAATGAAACTTATAATATGTTTAATTTAAGGGAATGATTGGAAAACTTGATATTTTCATATTCTATAGAAAAGTCTAATAAAAAGGCATTGTAAATTACTGTTTACAAACTAAGTTAAGTACTGTCATTGTCTTTGTAAAGTCATAATGTTACGTCAATTGCACAATAAAAGTTACGTCAGTTACACATGCAAATGCGATTTTTTTCTTTTTTATTATTCAGAAATTAATTAAACAAGTTAATGTTATAATTTGGCATTACTTAGTGTTGTTGAGAACATTAAATCACTTTTTTTAACTGTATAGTTTTGATAATTTTTACAATTCAGTGAAGGCAGGAAAAATGTTTATATATTTTATGTTACGTTAGTTACAGAATTTTGAGACTCGAAGAGAGATTGAAATAATCAACAGGTATTTGGGTATTAAGACCTTAGTAAGGAATATTTTAAATTGTAAAAATTTGTTCTTCCTTTATTAGTAAATTTTCTACATAGATTTGAAAACAAAATTCGATGATAAAATGTTACGATGGAATTGCCCTTCTTCTCTGTATTACCTTGAAATCTCTAACCCTCCGCACCTTCAAACAAAAACGAGATGCCGTGACTTCGGAGTTTCCAGTGCTTCCAGCTAAGTTACCGGGTGTCTACAGTCTAGTAGATTATCTAAATCTGTTTTTTAAGATCTTTTTAGCATGATATAGTGATTCATACTGCAGCCTGAGAGCTCTACGAATGTTCTCATAATGTGGGAATTGTTTACGTTTTCATATTTTGCTGAATAAACGTTTTACAATGACAATTGGTTCTGTTTTCCTGGAGAAACTACCGGATTTCTAAATCCTTTGACTTGCTACACGTATGCCCTGACTAATGGTTTACACTGTAAAAAAAAAACGGACTAAAGAATTGAGATTCTACTGGCAATCTACACTGTAAAAAAAAAAAATAATGCCAGTTTTCCGGTATGAATCGGAAAAATAGTTGCCCTTATCGTACCGGAATAATTTCTGACCCAACTCGGAATAAAATCCGTAAAAATAAGGAAATAGTCCGTAAAACGGTAGTTTACGGATTTTATTCCGAGCTGGGTTGGAAATTATTCCGGTACGATAAGGGCAACTATTTTTCCGATTCCTACCGGAAAACTGGCATTATTTTTTTTAGAGTGTAGACGCCAGTACTATTTCCGTATTTTTACGGAAATTTTTCCCCATAAATTACAGAAAAATTTCCGTTTTTAATCAGAAAAACGGAATTTTTTCTGTAATTTATGCGGAAAATTTTCAGCAAAAATACGGAAATAGTACTGGCATCTAGATTGTCAGTAGAATCTCCGTTTTTTTACAGTGTTTAATGCGACTCCAAAACCAATACTTTTGTTCCAATTGTACTTAGTCGATCTCAACTATTACCAACAAATTCATGTAGTTGATTGGATTTGTCGACTGCCACAATAACACAGCCTGCCCCCAGCCGCCAGTATTCTACGAATTTAATGCATCCAACTACGATCTTTCACTAATTTGATGAAAAAAATTATACAACGTATCATACATGTATACTTCCGATGACATAAAAAAAACTTTAAAAAATAAATTTGACATTTAAAAGCAAATAAAAAATTCGCAAATCATCAATTTTCACCAAATATAGGGTAAATCTTGGATAGATGGCCATACAGGACAGATGGCCAGTCTAAATATTTCCAAAACTTGATCATAGATTGTAACATAAACTTGTTCGTAAGACTTGTTCGTAAACTGTTCGGACTTGTTCGTTTCTTGGAAAACTTGTTCGTAGGAAATAGTTTAACGAGTTTATTCATTGCGACGTGCAGTTGTGTTTTTCGATTATAAAAATAAGTGTAATTTTAATGTTTATTTAATTTAGTGGTTGAATACTTTTTTTGATTTAGGCATCTGAATGTTTTGCAGTACGTACGTTATATATTTTTTTTACTATATGGACTTTTAAGGCACGTATATAATCTATTCTTTACTTCTAAGCCTAAAACAAACACGTATAATGTCTATTAATGTTTAAATTGGGCGACCATCAGTCCTTCAATTCCAGGAGAGATGGCCACATGAAATCGAGGAGAGATGGCCGCCTTTAATCAATATTTCAAAATTATACAGAGTGAAGACTTTAACTAAATATAATTAAATTTAAAATAAATATATACCGTTCATGTTTATAATTATATTAATTGACATAATTGTTTAATTTTTAATTAATATAAATATTTCAATAACAATAATAATATTATAAGTCCTAACGATGTATTTGTTTCAGAAAATACTGAAAAACATCGGAAACTTTCATCCTAGAAACTGATAAAGTTGATAAATAAGCTAAATTAGAGTAATTAGCCTAAAATTAACGCGAAAAAAAAACACGACACTTCCAGCAGCGAAGAAAATGAAATAAATCTAAAATTATCCGATTCTACAGATTCTGGGTGACTAGAATTGGATTAGGATCACTGTGTTGGTTGAGCAGAACAATGTAATATCACAACAAAAAAGGATGTCTGGGTACAATGCATGAGGTACCTGAAGTGGTTCCATCAAACGTGTACAAATTATCAAGACTTTTGCCAAAAATGTGGTAGGATTTTCGAAAAATGAAGTATTGAAATTACACTTCAATGTTTATTCGAGTTTTACTCACTCGTGCTCCATATATAACTGTTTTTTACAAATTGCTATATGTTTTTCATAATTAACGATGTGAAATAGCTTTTTTTTTTTTTTTTTATTTAACTTGACTTTTTCTTTCTTGTATTGGATGACCATCTCTCTTCGGCTTTAAGAAGAGATGGCCATCTGCCATTTTAATTTCAATTTTGTTTCCCACTTTTTATTCTCAATATTTACTTATTTTTTGCCCAAAATATTATGAGTATATGTATAGAAATTTTAAATATGCATAAATGTTTCTCGTATTTGCATTTTAAGAATTTTTATTTCAATCTTTAAAAACTATGGCCATCTATCCTAGAGCTACACTATATTTTAAATGTATTGTAATATGTCGAAAGTCTAAAACATTTTTTTTTAACTTTGTCAAAAAATTGGCAACCATATGACGAAAAAGTAACGTTTTGGTTGAATTTTACTTATAATATTTAAGTTTTCTGCAATCGTTAAATATATTTTGTTACAGGATTTTTTTTTTTTTTTACAATTTATCTATTTATTTCACATGAAGCGAATAAAGATACGTTTTGATTTTGATTTATCTTTATTAGCGGCACAACGATTTTCAAAGCATTATAATGAAATCGGTACCTCCATTCGTTCATACTGGCAATTTTTTGTTATTTTTGTTTACAAGATAAATAACATTTATTATATTATATCTTTATATATGTACTAGCCGCCCTTGGCGACCAGTTTGGTATCCCTTAAATGTATCTAACAAAAACACAACTGTGAAAAAAGGGAGCCAAGTTCCGTAAAAAAAGAAGAAAAAACTCCCAAGAAAAGAAGTGATATGTAAGTGGGTGCCAAGTTCAAATAAAATTCACTCAAACTTATCTACTGAAGTATTATCGCATAGTTTTAATTATTTAAAAATAAAAATTATTGATAGTATATTAATAATAAATCTAGAACTTGGCAAGTTTTTACCTACGAATTATTTATTTTTATTAATGGCATTATTATATCAAAACTTGATATTTCATGTTTGGATGCCTTAATTTGAGTGTATTGAGGATCCTGAAAGGGGTGGAGTTTCTAGACCGATGACCAAGGACAAGCGTAAGTGGATCTGCCTCTTTGTCAGGCATTAATGTGTTTGTAATGAGTTTTAAGGGAGAATCGCTAGAGTGATAATCAAAGACGAGCGGAAGGAGTATCTGTGTATGTATTTGTTTATCAAATCTTTAACATGACTCATTTGTTTATTATAATAATAGTATTGAAAATTATTATAATGACATTGTTATTAATATTATCATCATCATTTTATTAAGACAATGATAGGCATAACATTTATCAAAAACTTGCCAAGTTCTAGATTTATTATTAATATGCTATCAATAATTTTTATTTTTAAATAATTAAAACTATGCGATAATACTTCAGTAGATAAGTTTGAGTGAAATTTATTTGAACTTGGCACCCACTTACATATCACTTCTTTTCTTGGGAGTTTTTTCTTCTTTTTTACGGAACTTGGCTCCCTTTTTTCACAGTTATGTTTTTATTAGATATCATTACTTTTTGTAAAGTTACAATATACTTAAACACTTTTCTAAATGCTTTTTAATATGTTCACATATGACAATTTTATTCACCAAGCAAGGTTCAATTTTAATTTAAATTTCCTACAACAAAGTATCTGGCTGTCAATTTGCGGCAGAAATCTATATTTTAATACTGCTATATTAAATGCATGTTTTGAAACGAAATGCATTGATTTGAAATTTTTATTGTTTCTGAAACAACAATAATCATATTGACAGTATTTACACAAGTCAAAAGAAGACATTTATTTTTAAAATTTTTTTAAATTTTGGACTGTCGATAAAACAGCACAGACGTGTACAACCATGTAGGTCAAGTAGATTTTCATTAGAAAATTGGTGAAAACAGCTCAAAATGGTTCGTGAAATATAGCACTCGTCTGCTAGTATTTTTTATACTAACGATTCACATATTTTTTTCGACGTTTACGATGTTTCTTTTCATCTTCTTAATTTTCTATGTTTTCTAGTATAGATAAAATGTTTGAGCACATAACCCATTTGCGGCCGGTACAATTTTTCACAAGTTTTCTATTTATTGTCATTTTTTTAAAAATCTAGCCGGTATAAACTTCTCAATCCGTTATATTCCACTATCGAACTATCCTGCGCAAAAGCAAGCAGGATACCATCTTGATATTGATAAACTTCAATCTCAACGTAATACAAATGTGCGACTGCTTTTAATTCAGAAGCACCTCCAAATGTAGACAATTGAGTGATACTTCCACAATAATCCATTTTCGAATTGAATGTCTCGCCGTTTTCATTACTCGTCAGTAGAGAAAAATTTCGCTAAGATGTTATATATTTCTGCGGCCGCCATCTTGGATTTCTCGGCAATGTTTTGTTGGCATTTATAGAAAAGGCAACCCCGACGAGTGACGTGTTCTGGCAACCTCATTAAGCCTAACATGTACATAAATCGTCTTGGCGATATTTACTTGGCGAAAAGGGGTTTTCAAGTCAAGAAAAAATCCAAGATAGGAATATATAACATCTGGAATATCTGTTCCAAAAATTTTTCAACTTTGAAAAAACGTAATCCGTAATTGTTAATCTAATTTGATTTGGTCTTTGGTTATCCAGCTAATCGTGCAAAGAAAAATCTATAGTGTGGAACAGGTAAATTCCATCTCATGGCATGCCAATAATTATATGTTTTACCATTACAGACTGATTAACATATAAATCGACAGTCCGATTCATATTTACAAATAAAATGACGAAGATATCCAAATAATATCAAACAAATAGTATAAAATTTAAACAAGCACTAACAAGAAAATCCGCCTAACTTTTAGCTCTTACTAATGCAGATTTGTAGTCTGGTGAAAGAAAGTATTGGCTCAAACTGTAATTAAAAACAACATACGGCACAGATGTCATATTCGCCCCATATTGGCGCGATTTTTTTCTGACGCCAATGTCATATACGCAACGGGTACTTAACTGGCGCCAAAGTGTCGTTATTTTGCTTGATGTGGTAACCCGGATTATGTTGTTTATGCTATTGATGTTTTTGCCAAATTGGCAACCGAAAAAAAATCGCGCCAATATGGGGCGAATATGACATCTGTGCCCAACATGCTAATGCACCTTTTGCTTAATTATAACATTTATTTGACACACAGCATATAAACTTGAAAGTAACAGACAGTAATTATTCAAAAATGTAAATAAAAGAATCCTCCTTATGATTCAAATAAATATTGATGATGGATGTGCGGCTACCGAGTCTAATAAGCAATAGTCGGCACTTTCAGAGGCGGAAGCGTCATTTATTATTCCAAATTAAAATATTTCAGTGCTACATTCTAATTTTGTTTTAATATTTCAAGTTTTCTTTAAAACTGACGTCATTTTCACCGATAGAAAGAACACTGGTGTATTTCAGGGCGTGCTACCATGAAAGCCGCCACTAAAATCAAAATAAAATTAAAATAAAATAAAATAACGTGCTTTCAAATGTGTTTGCTTAATTAAATTTTACATGTTCTGTTTATTCCATTTGATTTTAGTTTGCAAGAGTTTGTTCATTTCTTTAAGTAAGTGTTTATGGAATTTTGAAATGATTAGTTTATTTGAAATTTATCATTTTAGATTTTGCGTTAACCAATTTTTATGATTAAATCATGACTAAACGAAAAATTGATATTGGACGCGATGCAAGAAATAGTAAAAAAAAAAAAAAAAAAGCGAAAGTCGGGTGTTCACAGCTAGATAGCCTAGACCCATGGTGATCACACATCCATGATCAATATTTATTTAAATCATAGGAATAACTCTCTTTTGTTTACATTTTTAATTCTGCGATTAGACGAATTTCAACTGCGGATGCTCAAAATATATGCGTATTTCGACATATTTTTTCTTTCAAGATTTTTTTGTTTTTTCACAAGATTTAAATTTTATGCACCATTATTCAAAAAATTAATTATCTGAAATTAACGGAAAATGGCTGATATTCAGGTGATTTTGCTGCATGGTCAGACCGGATTACACATTTGGCGCTTTTTTGGCAAATTAAAATTTCGCCTAATAGACGTAATGCTAAAGTAAAAATGAACACCCCCAAGTGGGTAATTAATCGATTTTCACAAATTCTTTTTTTCGATTCCTTAGTTTTATAGTGTAAACGAACTTCGCACCATAATTGAAGTCTGTAGGTGCAGTAGATATATGAGATCTTTTTGATGAGTGAGTCAGTCAGTGATAAAATTATCGATTATCAGACATTTTCAAATGCCATTATGTCGAAAACTAATTATGCATTATTTATAAAATTTTGGATTTGGGGCAATTAGGGGGGTCCTACTACGTACTTTGTATTACAAGTACGTAGGTCAAATAGATTTTCAGTGGTAGAGTGTCGAAATTTGGCGAAAACAGCTCGAATTGGTTGATGTAATATAACACACTAGTATGTCAGGCGAACTTGGCTGACACACTGCCGTGTGTCTAGATTCTAAGCATTGTATCATGTTACTTTTATTCCTAATTTAATTTACTTGCTCAATCCTTCTCGAAATCGGAAGATTCTGATACAGAAGTCATGAACTCGATATTTTTATGTTAGCCACGAGCAGGTGATAAATCGCCAAAATTATCCCCGTCGTATTTTTTCGTATTTCATTAATTTTATTTAAAATATGAAACTTTTACTCATTTTATTTAAAATGCATAACTTTAATTTAAAACTGAAATATTTAAAGGTCCTACTTGGTTATCCCGTCGACCAAAAATCTATCGCCAAACTATAAGATTAAATGCTGATAATGGCTGATCGTAAATGTCACATTCACTTGACTTTAAGCAAGTTACACATGTTTATGTCATCAAGTGATTTTTATTTCGGCGTTTTATTTGTATTTTTATTAATATTATACTAATTTATTTGTTCTTTCGTTATTTAAAATAAAAATTACGTCAATTTCTATAATTTGGCGAATGGTTTGGCGATTTAACTAATTTGGCGAAATTGATTGACGGGTTAACTAAGTAGTACCTATTTAAATTTATCACTCTCAATTATTTATTTAAAAAAAAGAAAAGAAAAAAGAAAAGTAATAAATTATACCAAAAACCATGACATTTAATTTCAACAATCAAAGCTTTGTTTCAATTTACTACGAGAAAAATTGTTTATGACAGTCGCATGAAATGGACTACTATAATACTGATGACATGAGGGCGATGGAACACTGTTTAGCGATTTATCACCTACGCCAGGCTAACATTAAATTACCAAATTGGCCGTTTGGCATATAAAATGTGAAGCGGTCAACCCGGAACTGTTGATGACAATCACATGACTTAGGCTATTATTATAGAGATTGCATAAACTGTTTTATATTTTGTATTAGATTTTGTAGAATGTATAAATAGATTATTTTCTTGCAATATAAATGTGTATTTAGTGTTTTTTGATATCCATATTATATTCTTAGCATTTTTTGCAATCTTCTTGTATAATGTAACGGCCCATGTATGTAAAGGCGAAATTCTGTAACCGATTTTTCACTTACTTCATGATATTAAAAAATGACATGAAATGACAATACAACATTCTGATGTTTTTAGAACTTAATTATAAATTAATAAATTAATTTAAAGGCGTTTTTCTTTAGCATGATTTTCAAAATAAACGTTGAATGCTTATATATATATATATATATATATATTTTTTTTTTTTTTTTTTTTTTTTTTTTTTTGACGATTTTTACTTTTATTTAATATTGAAACAAGGCAACATTCAGAAGACAAAATTTTCCCATTATACAAATAAAGTTTAATTATTATCAAGAAAACTGTGTTGTTTAGCATAAAATGAAAATACAGTTGTTAACGAAGCAAATTTCAGTTAATCTGAAAAGTATTAACGTTTGGATAGAGACGAAACATTATTTAAGTCATCATTTACAAATTTTGTAATATTTATCATAGATGTTTCCTTTTTACTCCATGAAATCGTGTTGTGGGCAGAGAATTTAAAATCTAATATCCAAGTTTTAATTAAATCTGTTCAATTTCGGAGCCTGTTAACCTCTCTGATGCAGCTTTTACGTCTGCAGTGCGAAATTATTTTTAAAAATAGCGAAATTATCTTTGCAATTAATATAGTGTAAATGTCTCTCCATAACTTAGTTATAGATGACCGAATCTTTAAAAGAAATATTTATAATAGCGTATATAAATCTTTCTATCATTTATTCTAGAACTTTTTCAAAACAGGAAAATGCTAAAATGTAACTTACTGAGTGCGTGACTTTAACACTCATTCGCGGATTATCTAAAGATAACTCCATATCAAATGATGTGAAATTTGCATGCACTTACTTTGAACTTAATGCATTCGTATCTGTTTACCAAACGCAAAAGATGGCACAAAACATTTTCGTAAATTCCATAGATTTATTCAGAAATGCATTTTTTACCATTCATGCTGCATTTTACAATGTTGAAGAAAATTGTTGCAGATTATATTTTTGATTGATGCAATGCATGCTATTCTAGGTACTTTCCACTATAAGGGCCTTGACGTTTTTTGAAAGTTTTTTTTTTTTTTTTTTTTTTTTTTTTTTTTTTTTTTTATGAAGCATGGCGCATTATAAAGCTTGCGTGTTTGGCAATTCGGGCTTCAGAAAGTTAGATTTGTTGCCAAATGATATAAACGCTATGAAAACAAACATGATGAACTTTTATGCTTGTTTATATGTATATTTATTTATCTATAATCATTTTATTTATATACCGGGTGAGCCAAAAGTTCGTTAAAACTTTAAAAACTCGGAAAAAATGAAGGAATTACGATAAAGGAGATCGGTTTACAAAAAAGGACTCACAAAGTAGTCGAATTTTTTTAGCAGCAAAAAA
Organism: Maratus speciosus; assembly: GCA_963932465.1. Lineage (NCBI taxonomy): Eukaryota > Metazoa > Arthropoda > Arachnida > Araneae > Salticidae > Maratus > Maratus speciosus. The sequence continues at coordinate 430,131,045 of OZ010800.1, forward strand.
AATTAATTAAAAAATCACATGTAGAGAGCGCTGACGACCCGAAACACAATGAACAGGACAACAGTTGTGTCGTAGAATGTTCTGGAAGTCATGTTGCACATTTGTTATTGGAAGAACAAATAAATGGAGTGTATTGTTGTCCTGTTCATTGTGTTTCGGGTCGTCAACGCCGACTATATATGAAATTCTTTTTTTTTTTTTTTTTTTTTTGGCTGCTAAAAAAAAAAAAAAAAAAAAAAAAAGACTACCTTGTAAGCCTTTTCTTGCAAACCGCACTCCTTTATCATAATTTCTTCCTTTTTATGAGTTTTTAAAGTTTTAACGAACTTTTGGCTCACCCGGTATATATTATTATTGATTTCTATGTACAATTTACTTCTATTTGTATATAAAAACAAATAAATGGCTTCTTTAAATGTCTTAAATAAGTTGTACAAATATTGAAAAATTGTTTTTGTATAAGAAACAGTGAATAGCTTGCCAGAAAATACGTTTCCAAATTTCGTTTTCTCGCCAAGGCCATTTTTCTATTACGCTAAGGCCCTTATACTGGAAAAGTACCGTATTCTATACTTTTTAAGGCAAAAAAGAAAAAAAAAAAAATTAAAACCCACACCCAGGTGTTGTATTCATACCATATTACACTGATATAGTAAAACCGCGAAAAAAGACAACAGTCTGTGACAGTATTTTGTCTTAAGCATAAATTCTTTTGTAGTCCCGTACTGGTTACGGAACAGTTGCGGAAACCTTCCTAAAAAGGGAAAGTTTTCTTGTTCCTTGCTATTCTGATTTCACAGGTTTCACTGTGCTTACGGTTTAGGCCAATTGCCCTGGTGCTCAGAGAAAAAGGGTCGTCAACTGCCCTAGCTGTTGGTAAATACAAATTACCCAGCATCCGATACGGATTTTCTAATTCCCAGAAAGATCGGTATCTCGAAGTGGGTCACAAAAACTACACTGTAAAGAAAAAAATGGACTAAAATACGGAAATTGTACAGGCAATCGAGACGCCAGTACTATTTCCGTATTTTAACGGAAAATTTTCTCCCTAAATTTCAGAAAATTTTCCGTTTTTCCGGAATTTACGGGGGAGGGGGGGGGGATTTCCGTTAAAATACGGAAATAGTACTGGCGTCTCGACTGCCAATGCAATTTTCGTATTTTAGCCCTTTTTTTTTTTTTACAGTGTACCTTTTTTCATTATTAGATGTTGAAAATAAAGGATAATTTACGTTATAGCGACAGCAGCATTACCAAATTCCATGTATTTTCGAAATTCCTAGGCTGTTAAAAATTTGCAGTAAACTGTTCAGTCATTTGACCATTTTTATAGAAAACGGTTTACATAACCGTTATCTCAATTCTGACCATTATTTGGTCAGTAATATGGTCAGATACGCTTTATATTGTCAAGTATCCGTTATTTTTAAAAACTATCGAATGAGTGAACAGTTTACTGCAAATTTTGAACAATGTATAAAGCGATTTGCTGCATCCAGTAATGTGTTTTCTTTTCCTTCGTGAAATGCTGTTTGAGCGGTAAACTTCAAATATACATTGAAATTTCAAAGTTATAATCAAATCTCTTTGATTTTCCCAGCCTTCCGATGCCGGTTGGCCATTTTGATAGCTTTTACGTCTGTAGTGTGAAATTATTAAATAACATTATCTTTGTAATGAATAATTTAGAAATGTCTTTTGCATAACTGACTTATAAATAACCAAATCTCCACAGCAACAATTTATAATAGCGTACCGTCAACCGGGGCTACTTTGAGCCACTGTTTCCTGGTTCCACTCACAATTCCATTATTAAAAAATATTATATGTGATATTTCAACGTCGGAATGTAGTTGTAAACAATTAACATAAATCAAAGAAGCACACTGTATGGTTTTAAAGATGAAATTTTGTATTTTTTTATTTTTTAACTATTTTTAAAGTTTTGGAACAAAGTAGCCTCTGCTGGGGACTTCTTTGGTCCATTCACTTGGTTTCCTATAAAATGAATGCATTTTATATGTAAATGAATACATTTTTATTGAAACCCACTTGCAATAGCATTTGCTAATAAATTAACACTGCAAACTCGATAAACAAATGTTTTTTTTTTCATTTAAACACAATAAACCAATTGTTAATATTAAAGAAACGAGAAACAGTTTTTGCCATGTTATCCTCAGCAACTGGTAACAAAAACGATTAATGTAACATTTTGCTACAGTAACATTAAAATAAAATGTTACTTAAAACATGTTTTAAGAGATTGGGTTGTATAAAAGGTATTTCAAAGTAATTGGAGCTATTTTCGGACCAAAAAAGGCCTGGAACAAAGTAGCCCCGAAATACTAGTTTTCATGTTAGCTTTATGAAAACGTAAACATTTTCTGTCAAAATAAAAAGTTAAAGGAAAAACTATGATCACACATGGGTTACAGGTACAGGTTACTAAAGGTAATATTTTGACACTTATCTTATTTGTAGCTCTTATCCAGATTGTTTCGCTATAGAAAGTTTGGAGAGTTAAAATTTACACACGAAAACAGTTGTTTACAAACGCATCCAGTCTTACTACTAAAAAAATTAAATTACCCCAAAACTATTCAAATACCCTATAGTAGGGTATAAAATATTTTTCAAGGGCAAAAACTCCAAATTATCTTGTATCGTTTGTTCAATACAAAGAATAAAAACTTTTTTTTTTATGTGATGGACCAAAGTAAGCAAGGAACAAAGGTTGACGGTATATAAATCTTTTTATCTCTTTATTCTGAAAACCTTTTCAAAACAGCAAAATACTACATTGTAGCTTGCTGAGTGCGTGACTTTACTCTGCATTCGCGGACTATCTGAAGATAATTCCATATCAAGTGACGTGAAATTTGCATACACTCACTCTGGACCTAATATCTTCATGTCTGTTTACTAAACACAAAAGATAACATGAAATATTTTCGGAACTTCCATAGATTTATCAGAAATGCATTTTTATTAATTATGCTTCATTTTAGTTTGTCGCAAAGCGTTTAAGATTATATTTTTATAATCTTATTATTATTATATATTATTCTTATTATTCTTATTATTATTATATAAACGCAAAGCGTTTAAGAATATATTTTTGCTTTAAGTTGTAGAATAATTTTTTGATTGATGCAGTACATACTAGTATTCTGAATCGTTTAAGGACAAAAGTGAAGCCGACATCGAAGGATTGTGTTCTTCATATTGAACGGGTATCATAAATCCTGCGAAAACTGACTCCTGTCTAAGACGAAATTCTGTTTACTAAACCCAAAAGATAACATGAAATATTTTCGGAAATTCCATAGATTTATCAGAAATGCATTTTTATTAATCATGCCTCATTTTAATTTGTCGCAAAGCGTTCAAGAATATATTTTTGCTTTAAGTTGTAGAATAATTTTTTGATTGATGCAGTACATACTAGTATTCTGAATCGTTTAAGGACAAAAGTGAAGCCGACATCGAAGGATTGTGTTCTTCATATTGAACGGGTATCATAAATCCTGCGAAAACTGACTCCTGTCTAAGACAAAATTCTGTTTTAAACGTGTTTTTATGCTCCCGACGTGTGGATTACAATACAATTTTACCTGCTAACACGGAAAACTTCAAAAAGTGGGAAAATTTCCTGTCCCTTCCGAGTCAGTTTTCACAGGATTCACTGTACTTGCAGGTATAAGTTAACTTTCCTGGCACTCAGATAAAATAGGGTCAATTTCTCTGGATGTTCGCCGACAGAGATTGCCCAGTAGATCTGATGGATTTTCCATTGCCTATTATAGTATCCTATTATAGCAGTTGCCTATTACTGCAGTTGCCTATTATAGCAGTTGCCTATTATAGTATTATAGCAGTGGGACATTTAAACGAGCTTTTTTCATTTCTAGACGTTGAAAATTGGTGACAATTTGTATTGCAGCAATAACAGCATTACTGAATTTCATGTATTTTTTTAGATTCATTTATAGCGACATTACTGCATTCAGTCATTTTTTTTTCATGCGCTCTTGCATGCGTTATAGTGATTCTGCTATTACCAAATTTCATGCAAGTTTTGAGATTCCTATTCTATAAGGCTTTTAATTAAACTAATTAAAAACGTAATAATGACCGGGTCGAATTACACCTAGTCCGCGAATTAGCGGTGAAGATTGTGAACAAAATTAGGCATCTTTCCCCAAGCACCTCTGCTGTTGATCGATCAGAGAGAAGATTGAATCAGCATTTATTTACATTCAAGTCTAACAGAATATACAGTTTGTTGAAATTCCGTGCAATAGTTTTCATGATACAGCCATCTCAGAAATCTTAAAAAACACAGCAAAGCAGCTACACCTCTAGTCTGATATACACCCAAACATTATCAGCATCTGTTTATGTCGGGGTTTAACAAAATATGAGGTTTGATGAAATGATGTACATTAGTTCTTGAGATGTAGCTTTTTTGGAAATCGTGAATAAATTCACACAGAAGAGCCACCTACTGGGCGATATACACCAAACCAGTCTATATCAAGTTCTAACATAACTAACTAACTCCCCGTAAGAAAAGTGGCACATCTCGGCCAAAGTAAATTCCACTGGAGAGGCAAAAGAAGAATCGGATGTTTTACTGTAACGTGAAATTATAGCACTTAGCTCTACAGCAGTAAAAACGTGCATAAAAGCCTAAAACCCTTAAGAATGAAGACATAGATGAGGTTTGGAGGATTAAGTAATTTTACTTCCCCACACATTCTACCCCTCCTCTGTGGTCACCAATGGACATATAGCGTAATAAAGCGATTTTCCGGAAAATTGCACCTATGCAACTTTTCCTGTATCAAGACCGACGTATTAAAAGATTATAGATCCTATTAAAGGAATAAAATGCAAAATGACTTTTTGCGAGTTATGTCACTTTTCTTGTGGGTGAGCAATATGAAGTTTCGTGAAATTCCGTACATTAGTTCTTGAGATATAATAGCTATTTTGGAAATCGTGAAAAATAAAGCATAACTACGTCATCTATTGGGCGATTTACACGGAAACCTAATAAACCCTATTTTATATCAAGGTTTAAGTGAATCTTAAGTTTTATTAAATTCCGTGCAGTAGTTCGTGAGTTAGAAAGCCCACAATTTGTGTCACATACAGACAAGCACACAGACAGACACAAAGGCAGACTCACGGACAGACATCGTCTAAAATCAGTCAAAAACCTGAAGTCAGAATTTTTCACGAATCCAATACTTTGTTCTTGTATAGATAGAAGAAAGTAAAAATAAAGAGATTAATAATTTCATTTAAGGGGGTCCGGAGCAGAAAAACAATTTCTTTTTTTATTTATAGATATTTTCAAATGAATTTTTCTTGTGAAATATGTGTTTAATGTGTTTATATAATGAATATATTGCATGTGAAAAAGTACTGAAAACTTTAAAAAATTAAAAAAAATTTAAATTAAGATATTTAAACATATTTAACTTTGAATATAACTCTTGAACCACTTGCCTGATTCGCAAGATGTTTGCACAGTTGTATAAAGAAAATTTGCAGTTTTTATTTGGTATCAGGATTTTTAAAAATATTAATTATAAAGTTCATAACAAGTTTTTAAAGTGAAAAAATGACGTTCTTTCTTGCGTGACTTTTGCATTAATTTTTGTATTTTCACAATTCTGACTCAACATCAAAAATCCTGAAGACTATTTATTAGAAATATAGTACAAAAACTTTTTTGAAATTTTCATACATATACCTTATAAGAAATTTTAGATATAAATTTTCAAAGTTGACAAATTATGGAAAAATTAATTCTGAGATAAATGAAGTTAAAGTTTCCTTTAACTTTATTTAAAGAGCGGCATCACAACACAAGACAAAGTAGTCGGATGTGCCAATCCCAAAATTTTCTTCTATCTCATACCTGTTAATACTTCAAAATTCGCTATCACAGTGCCAAAATTAAACGGCAATCTATGCCCATCACGAGGATTCTAAAGATATGAAATTCCGTGCATTAGTTCTTGAGATAGGACTCTCGCTAAAATCGTCTAGATCCTGCGAAATGCAGCACAGATGCACCGACCTGTTGATGGTTTACACCAAAACCTAATCAGCAACAACTTATGTCAGCGTCTAACTGAATCTGAAGTATGATGAAAATCCGTGAATTTGTTTCTGAGATAGAGCTACTGCAAAAATCGTGCAAAATCTAGCATAGTAGCGCCACTTATTGAGTGATTGGCACGAAAACCTGATTACCTAATCAACAATAACTTACCTAATCAACTCACCCAATCAAAAATAACTTATGTCAACGTCTAAATGAATCTGAAGTTAGATGAAAATTCGTGCATTAGTTCTTGAGATAGAGCTATTGCAAAAATTGTGAAAAATGCAGCATAGCAGCGCTACCTGTTGGGCGATATACACCGAAAACTAATCAGCACCATTTTATATCAAGGTCTAATTGAATCTATAGTTTTGTGAAAATCCGTGCATTAGTTCTTGAGATAGAGTGACCACAAAAGTTTTGTCACATACAGACAGACTCACAGACATATTGTCAGACAGACATTTTCTAAAAACCACCAAATCGTGTTCAGGACCTTCTAAAACGTATAAATCCATCGAAAACCGGAAGTCGAATTTTTTCACGAACCAATACCTTCTTCTTATAAACATAGAAGAAAGTAAAAATTTTATATCTCCTGGCCTAATCATGATAAAAACATACTGTTTGCATTATTTAACTCTAAACAATCTGTAATTTGTTTTAGTCCAAAATAAATAAAATTCATTTTCTTGATAATTTTATCATTTCATAGTTTAATATTAATTAAATTATGATTGTACGTTGAGCAAACAATTTGGAAAACCTGAATAAATAGTTTAAATAATGATTTATTATTCTTTATTGGCGATATTTCTTAAAAAAGAAACAGAGCAAAAATTATAATCCTTCTATATATATATAAAAAGTAACGATTTGAAAATGGACCAATAAGAATCTGCGTAGATCTTCCCGGTACACTCCTAGATCCATATTTCTTGTGACTTGTTGTCTTGCTTCGTTAATATTAAGAAAACTGTTTCATACAAAATTATGAAAATTGGTGCTGTTATAGAGAAATGTTTGATAAACACGCTGATGTAGACAGTTTTTAAATCGAATAATTATTTTAAGAGATATTTAATGTTAAAGTTTGTCAAAATCGTTTCATTAAAAAAAATTATATGATCAAAAACTATACATATTGGCAAGCGTAGCTCGTTGGGGACAGAGCCCCCTAGTTTTTTTAAAAAATAAATTCCGCTATTGGTGATTTCTACCAAGCGTCAATACAGCTGTGAATTTTCTATAATCGTGGGCAACACCAAATGAACGTAATATTAAATATTTGGAACTACACGAATTGCAGTCATGAGATTAGGCCGCGTTTTTAAGATAAACATTGAATGCTTATTAGAGTGTGTTTTAAAAATATATACTTTTTTACTTTTGTTTATTAGTATCTCATTAAGAAACACCTCTTTAATCCTTCGTCTCTAAGGACCTTACCGATCAATTTCGTAAATTTTATTTACAATATCAGAAGACTTTTGATAAAAGGTAATCAGATGGATGCGAGAATTTGTTAGAAATACCATTTTCAACTTAATGTAACGTATGTAACGTTTCAACTTAATGTACGTAAGCTTTCATAAAGGATTCCAACGACAGTTCTAGAATATCATGTTTGTGATGATGCATTGCGTGATATCACATACTTAGAATTACACGAACTGCAGTCATGAGATTAGGCGTCATTTTTAATATAAACATTGAATGCTTATAAGAGTGTGTTTTTAAATAATGTATATTTTTACTTTTATTTCTTACTATCTCATTAATCTTTTTGGGACTAGTGATACATATATGCATCGTCAAAAGGTGCATGTGAAATTTGTTTTGGGCACCATTAATAAATGAATGTAATATTTATCTTTTTTAATTAGAGATTTTTTTGGTATTTCACAAGTAAAGGGAACTGTTTAAAAAAAGCGGTGCCATCCAAATAAAATTTGTGTAATGGATGCCGTCTCGAAAGGGTTAAGAAGCATCTCTTTAATCCTTCGTCTCTAAGGATCTCACCGATCAATTTCGTAAATTTTGTTTACAATATCAGAAGAGTTTTGATAAAAGGTAAATGAGATGCATGCGAGAATTCCTTTGAAATGCCATTTTCAACTTAGTGTATAAGGTTGTGCATTAATGCACATTATGTAAGATTTTCGCGTTCATAAAAGACTCTAACATAAGTTCTGGAACAATGCTATTTGTGATGATGCATGACATAATATCATATATTTCGTTTAAATTTAATCCCTTCGAGACTAGTGTCGTATACATGCGTTTTCAGAGAGTGCAGACAATCTTTCGTTTTGAGTACCACTCTTTTGAATATGACTCTTTGTGTTACTTATTTGCAGAGTTTGTGCGATTGCAAAAGGCAAGGATTACTGTTTGCAGATAGCGGTATTCAAAAATAACTACTTGGATATGTCAATCACAAAACTTTCTTATATAAGGCATTCTCACATGTTTTTTACTTTAAGTCCCTGAATAATAATTTTAATTTTAGTACATATTCTTGGGTTTTTTTAATTCTTATACTGGAAAACATCCCATTGCATGACTGTATAACAATATTAACCAGATAAATAAGTTTTGGAGGATGTTGGGGGTCTAAATATCTACGAAATTCCTTACCATCCCGTATTCCTGATGCCGATTTTTAAGTTTGGAGCTGTCTGTATAAAACTGTTTCAATAAAAGAAATTCGATGTAATTTTTGTTTCGAAACTGAGACTGTTTTATATAAATATGTAGTAAAAAATTAGCCTGCACATATTTTTTACGGTTGATATTATTTTTTAAACTCTGTCCCTGAATTTTAGATTCCTTACTAAATCTGCTAAAATTATACAGAAAATCACTTCAGATGCAGCCACAGAATTTTTTTCAACTTTTTTCTCATGCAGGAGTATGCTAGAGAAAGAATGGCTAAAATTATTTGACAGTAAATTTACTGCAGAATTTAAATATCAATTTCAAGCATCGTGGCCTTTATTGGTTGTCTTACCGTCTCCAAGGTTTATTTCTCCACTTTTCGAAGTAAATTAATTTTTTTTTTTTTTAAATTTAATCCAATGTAAATAACTGCTGCTAAAAATCAATGAACATTGTGGCTATCACTTAGTCGTAACATGATTTGAATAAAAATAGGTGGTAATTTTCCTTACCTTCCCTTTTTTTTTTCCTTTACCGTACCCTTTTTTCCTTGCCATCCCTTCCTTAACATCTCTTTAAGACAATGTTAAACCAAAAATTTGTACTAAAAATATTACATTGTTATTATTTCTTATTTGAATGTTCTGTGGGTACTATTCAAATTCATTATAAGTAAAAATTTAGAAGAAAATAAAAAGTTAGAGAGGTAAAACAGTAAGGAAAATTAAACTCGCGAGTTTAACTTAAACCTCAGTTAAATAAAAGAAAATCGTCGCTGCTGACCATTTTTTCTTTATTACTTACCCATTATACGTAGTATAGGGTAAGCCTTGTAATCGTTTTAAAAATAGAAAAGAAAAATTGACGGATTTACACGTTTCAGATACTGGAGATTCCGAAAAACATATTTTTAGAAAACAAAACAATTTGCCGTCCGTCTGTCTGTGTGTGTGTGTCTGTAAACGCTCTACCTCCCGAACAAATTGAGATAGATACTTCAAATTTGATGTGTACTTAGTATGTAATAATGGGAAGAAGCCTATATAATATCATTAACCTCGATTATCCGGAACTATTTTTTTTGGACTCTCGAAATATCCGTTCTGCTAAAAAGTATACAAAAAATTTCGAAATTGTTTATTTGAAGGAGTGAATATAAAAGACAATAAAAAAACATAAATTTTGCATAAATAATGAGGTGGATTGGAAAATTAGTTGCCGAGATAATTGTAATCCTATTTTTCACACTCTTCGATTTTTCATGACCCTATATTTCATTCAAATTTCAATTCAAAGATATATTTTAGTTGGAAATGAGACACTTAATCCGAAGCAGTAAACTGTTAGTTAATATGATTATCATTTTTGGAGTTATAAGGATGTTTCTCGGAATGCATTCGGTAGTACTAGATTATCCCGTCGACCCAAAAACTATCGCCAAACTATAAGATTAAATGCCAATAATGGCCTATCGTAAAAGTCACATTCACTTGACATTAGCCACGTTACACGTGTTTGTTGCGTCATCAAGTGCTTTTTAATTCGACGTTTTATTTGTATTTTTATTAATCTTTTACTAATTTATTTGTTCTTTCGTTGTTTAAAATAAGAATTATGCCAATCTATCTGTTCCGTCGCCAAATACCGCCAAGTTTGTCGCCAACGTGGTGATATATCACTAAATTTGGCAACCAAAATTAGTCACCAAAAGTGACGCCAGCTTGGCGATATCTCTAATATTTCACCAAATTTCCATAGATTTCTATTGTAAACCAATAGGGTTTACTTGCTTACAGAAAATCAACAAATTGAGGTATTTTAATGCAACAAAAACTAATATTAGCTTAAGGGATTATATTAATTAAATTTAAGGGAGTCCAAGTAAATTAAATTATGAATAAAAGTAACATGATACAATGCTTAGCATGCTTTCCCAAACATAAATTTTAAGGGAGACCAAACTGGTCGCCAAGGGCGGTTAGTTTGTATAATTTTGCGAGTAGTTTGGGGATTTATATAACTTATCGAAATTGGTTGACGGGATAATCAATTAGTACCTTCAATTCAGTAATAGAGCATTACTATGTATTGAAAATATTTAAATATACGTTTCAATTGTATTTTGGAATTGCAATGCATTCTATAAATAGTTTACACATGTTTTACTTTCACATTTTATATTATGCATATCCATGATGGGTAAGTACAACGACTAGTTTTGAATCATTAAGGCATTCATCTATAAGTTTATTTTATTAAATTTAATTTCACCAGATTTTTATTCCTGAAAGTTAAAATCTTGTGAGAGTGCCTCATATCTCATACGTGTTAATACTTCAAATTTCGCTATCATAGTGCCAACATTAAAAAACATATCTTTACCCATCATGAGGATTCTAAAAATGGGTTCATTGAATTGTGTGCCTTTAAAAAGGAGATACAAGCATCACATTTTACACACAAATCACTGAATTCAGGCACCCACACTCTTAGATGTTTACAACGAACATTCTCAACCCAAAGAGCATGAAAACGCAGTTGAGCGATATGAATCCAATGCTAATAAGGATCTGTTTATGTGAAAGTGTAACAGAATATGAAGTTTAATCAAATTCCGGGCATTAGTTTTTTAGATATAGCTATCGCAAAGAAAGCAACATACCTGCGCCACCTGTTATATGATTTACACGAAAACCTAATCAGCTCCAACTTATGTCAAGGTCTAACAGAATACGAAGTTTGACGAAATTCCGTGCTATAGTCCTTGAGATATAACTATGGCTAAAATCGTGTAAATCCTTAAAAATGCAGCATAGCAGCGCCGTCTGTTGGTCGATTTACACCAAACCGTAATCAGCAACAACTTATGTCAACGTCTAAGTGAATCTCAAGTTTGGTGATAATCCGTGCATTAGTTTTTGAGATAGGGCTATTGCGGGAATCGTGAAGAATTCAGCATAGCAGTATCACCTGATGGGCGATTTATACAAAAAAAAAAAACCTAATCACCAACAACTTATATAAAGGTCTAACTGAAGCTAAAGTTTTAGTAAATTCCGTGCATTAGTTCGTGAGATAGGGCATCCACAAAATTTTTTTCACATACAGACAGACATTTTCTAAAAGCAGTCAAATCATGTTCAGGACCTTCTAAAAAGTATAATCCAATACTTTCTTTTTGCAAAGGTAGAAGAAAGTGAAAAGGTGGATATGAGGCGATGGTCCCGAACGCATTAATGTTGAATGTCTAATACACTGTTGATAAATGTTTCTTTTCTCGATATAAATACCCTCGAAAGAACAGTTAAATTAATAAGAATATTTCTATAATGAAGAATTGTTTATCAAAGAAAAAAGAAAACTTGTTATGTATAATTAAGTATAGTCGTGGAAAAAAAAAAGTATACACTCCTACTAACTCTACAACTAATTACAATAGAAGAAAGTACTAACTGGTACTAAAAGATTGGAAATAAAGTCTACTTTTAAATGATGTTTATAAAATTTGCTTAGAGGGCCGCCTACAAATCCATAGCAGTTGTTTTTTCCAATGGTTACTCCCAATTTCGACAATATTTAAGTATTGCGCGGCGGCGCAATACTTATTTATTTCCAGTGACACTTCTCAATGTTAATTTAACATAGAAAAGCCTATGGAGATCATAATTATTTCATTTTTTCTTCCCACCTTTTTGTTCCTGATGCCACTCATTTTTTATTCTTTACTAATTCTAATGATATTATAAATTTAAAGTGTAAAAACGTTTGCCTGACATCAGGGTCAAAACGAATGGTAAAATACATTTGCATATGGGTGAATTATAACCGAGAGAGAAACATGGGCCAATTTTTGTTTACATTATTCAATTATTTTTCTTAATAATTCCAATTTTCGCTTTTTCCATTGAAAATCAACTGACATTTTTTCATAGAAAATGTAACATTTTTACTCCATTGTTGCAAAAATTTCAAAAGCCGTAATAATAATTTATTTCTTTTTAGTTGAAAGATTTTCACGTAAAATATTAAATTGAGCTAGTTTTTTTTTTTTTTTTTTTTTTTTTTTTTTTTTTTGGCGTCATAGTGGAAATAAAAAGGATATTTTCAGAATAAGTTTTTGCTTTGGTCAAGTTTATACTTTAGTAAAAAGTTTCTAATGGATAGCTATTTTTACGCAGGTAGCGAACTTAGTGGGGAATTACATAACTTAAATTTTAAAATGTATTTTTTTTCCGAGATGAGAACTATTTATACCACAAGTTAAACTTAGGTAATAATTTTCTGATGCGTTTACATCACCCCTTAGGAGAGATTAAGGTTTAAAAATTTAAGTAAAACTTTTATTTTTTATTTTTTTCTGTATCACAGCTATAATATTGTTAAATATTTGCAGTAAGGATTCAACACAATTTGCATTTGCATTCATAGCGTTCCTGAGTGGGAAATAGGGTATCTAAATTTAAGTGAAGTTAATTTGGTACTTTTCGGTTAGCCGGGCGCCAGTGTTATATATACATATTTATATACATACATATATGTAAATATATATGTATATATACATACATGTATACATAAATATATATGTATATATAACACTGGCGCCCGGCTAACCGAAAAGTACCGTTAATTTTTTATGATTTGATTATAGATTCTTTATGTTCAGATTGGAAGTTTTTGTCCAAACTACCACAACCTGCATTACTGCAGTGGTGAAACATTTTCAATTACACGTTGGTAAACTGCATCCCACATTGTGATGCAATACCGCATACATCAGAGCCTGATTATGATACTCTCTATTAATTTTGAAAGCGTTCGTCTGAGTGCAGTAGTTATGGAAAAACTTGGCATATTAAACAAAAACATAATTTGAAGAACAAATTAAAAAAACGAAATTTATTTCCTACATTGTTTAAGCCCGAGAAGGGACAGATATTAAGTTATTTCATTCAATTAGTTCTACATTTAATGTTAAATTTTTATAACAAATTAGTTAAGCCAATTGAAGATTAAAAAATAAAAATAAAAATCATACAATATGATTCTCAAAACACCCTAAAAAAATAGATTCCGTTCAAATGAAATCGAAATAAATCTTAGACTTCTTCCATTTTGAATTGAAAATATTTGTATTGCAGATTTTGTATTATGTTTACAACAATTGTGCATAAAATGATAAGATGCATGCAAAATACAAAACTTAAGAAAAGTCTTAGATTTATTTCGATTTCATTTGAACGGAATCTAAATTTTTAGGGTGTTTTAAGTATCATATTGTATGAATTTTATTTTTATTTTCTAATCCTCAATTGCCTTAACTAATTTGTTACAAAAATTTAGGATATTAAAATTCGAAAAAAATATGAATTGCAACCTACAATTTTTTTATACATTTATATTTATTATGCCCTGCTTTATGTGCATTCTCAATTTCAAAATTTTCTTTCAAGTTGTTTTCGAATCATCATTAAAAAACGTCAAAATAGTGGTTTAAGGGACCGCTTAGGATGTACAGAAAAGAATAATTTGAATAGATTTATTTTACTTATTTTATTGAAATATTTTGGTTGACAATAGTCGAAACACATTAGGCGAGAGAAATGGTCATATTGGCAAGAAATAATACATTAATAGAAGTGACAGAGTCATTTTGTAGCATTTCAGCAACCGAGTCCCGAACTTCAATTTGGATACAGCCCCTAAAATAGGCTCATTTTAAAATAATTAATATCTCAGAAGCTAATCGTACGAATTTCATGAAAATTTGGATTTAGGGTAATTGCATGCTGTAGAATTTATTTATAGTGTCGAACTTGGGTGTTGCTATTAAAGAAAACAAAGTTTGGGTTCGTTTTGATATGTAGATACCCCCTAAGAACATTTTATATATATCATTTAAAAGTAGACTTTTTTTCCAATCGTTTGGTATCTGTAACTTTCTTATACGATAATTTATTGCAGAGTTAGTAGGGGGTGTTTACGTTTTTTTTTTTTTTTTTTTTTTTTCACGACTGTACATTCTCTTAGTACAGAGTTAGCAAAAAATAAGTTATCAATTTTGGAGAGCTCTGGACGGCGTTCTACCGCTTCAAATATAGACGCGACTTAAACTAGAAAAATTGGGCCACGTTATTACATTCGTCTTATACACTCTTTATTTTTTATTTATATTTTCTTCTTTTTAGTGTTTGAAATATTTCTTTGTTACAGTTTCAAAGTCGGTTATCAAATTTCGGTGAGAGAGATTTGGAGTAAAATTAACTCCGTTGTTTTGTAAGGCGTAAACAGTTGTAATCATAAAGATTATATCGCAATTGATCCAGTGCGGATGACTAACGGAAAAATGTTTGAAAATTAAGTTATTTTTTTATCTAAAATTATTAAGATGGTGTATTGTCATCGTAAAGATTACCTTCGTAGATCATACTTATAATTCCGGACTATCAGGAAGTAAGTTAAAAATTTATTAAGATATTCAATTTTTACATTAAAAAATCAATTTTAAGCAAATAGAGTAAAAGTTAGTTAAAAAATATACACTACGAGTATTTTATAAGTATTCAAAGATTTTATCTTGAAAGTCGCCTCTAATTTGATGACAGCAATTCATGTTTTTTCAATTTCTACTATTAGCTCACACTCTTCCTATATTTATTTATCTATTATATATAAAATCCAAACGGAAATTTCGTTCCGAACGCCGAGATTTCGAGTTCTACCGCATGGATTTTTACGGAACTTATACCGTTAGATAGGTATCGTTCCAGGGAAGGTTTTAAGCTATAACACATCATTCTACCTAGATTTGTTATAGAATTACTAGCTGACCCGCCCGGCGTTGCCCGGGTCCGTGGTGATATTTAAAAATTATCCTTAAATTTATATGATTTCATACCTTTAACTCGATTTTGACTGAAATACGTACCCACTCACTGTGTGGAAAAGGGGGAGAAGCTGTTAATTGTTGAGATTTGCATGTAAATTTTTGGAAAATTGTATGCGACAGTCATGAACAAATTAAAACTTTAAAACACCCTGTACTGATGAAAAAATGAGTTAAGAGGAGAGGAGCGAGTGCTTAGTAATGTACAGGTCAAAAGCATTAAAACGATATATCACATGAAAAAATCCATTTCCACATCCCCTTGGGGGAATGGCCCCTAATACTCTCGGATCAGAAATAGACTCCACCAATTGAGGGGCCGTGAGGAGTTTCACCTTCGGTCAAGCCTTCAAATGAGGTCGAATCTTGCTGTAACTAATTCGCAGCGGCGTCAGAAAATTGACACCTCGGGAGGTCATTTAAAAAAGAAAGAAATATTTTTGAAAACAGGTACATATTTTACACACAAAAAAGCTTGAAGGACTCAAAACACACTTTTTTTTTCATTTTAAAAAGTTAGTGAACTATTTTAATACATTTTATAATTTCTTTCTTTCTTGAACACTTCCCAACAAAGTTGAAAGTGTTCAGTCTCTTCTCTTCAGTTTGTCTGTCCGTCTGTGCACGCTCCAACTCTGGTAAATATACTCGGATTTTTATGCAATCGATAACGGTTATTTAGGATTACCAAAGCATGTTTTGTGTTGTATATGAAGTATGTAGGATTAATAGTTCATTTACAGGGGCAGTCAAAAATATTCCATTACAATATGGTATATGGGGGGGAGGGGAAATTGTTTGCAGAGTATTTTAATGACATTGCGCTATTTCAAATGTATTGAAACTTATATAAATCACTGAATTTCACTACGATCACGTTAGAACAATGCATTCATAGCATTTTTTATTCATTTGCAGGGACACACAAAATAAATAGGTTACAGTACTGTCTTTGAGTAATAATTGCTGGAGTGTACGTTTTAAAATTCGGTATGCCCTTTTAAATTTAACTAATTTTTTCATGTTACTCATATATAAATTCTATACCTCATATACAGGGGCTGCACAAAAGTATTCACGTACCATTCTCCTTATTAGAGGAACTTGCTGAAGGGGAATTTTGAACTGAAGTATGTGTATTTCTTAAGTGAACTAAATTTTGGCATGCATCTAGTTAATAGATAAAATCTCTATATCATATACAGGGCTGCTGAAAAAAATTCAGATCATTTTCCAATTGTAGATGGAAACAGCTGAAATTGGGTTTTGAAATGTGTTTGAATAAGACGCAATATTTTAATTTTTCAAACGGTGCAGTTTGTTTACATTATTCTGAATGTGTTGGAGTTTTATAATCTATGCTTGACGCATTTTTTCTGTGTTTTTTTTTTTTTTAGTTTTTTTTTGTCTGACTTGTTATGGTCACTACAATCTAAATTCTTTAAAGGAAAGGGGGGGGGGGGGTTCCTTGTAGCCCACCCAAATAGTACCCCTCTAACAACATACACACTTTTTTTTTACTGTCACAGAATGAAAAAGGTCTAGAGTTAAAAACAGAAGCATATTCAATGATGAATTAAACTGTTTATTTACCATGATGAGAAAAGTAGTAAAGAAAAAGAAAAGTGCCCAGTTAAAATAATGTCATTGACCTCACAGGCTATTCACGCTTATTGTACAATATACTCTTATTTCAAAGAATAATGCCCTTGAAAAATAAATTAAGGGGGATAACCCCCCCCCTTTATACTTAACTAATGATAACCTCAAAATCTAATCAGGGAAGCGCCTTATCAGAATAAACCTATATACCAAATTTAAGCAAATCAGATAAGTCTGAATGAAAAACCCACTTAGCTAAATTAAGGGGTATTAGCTTCTTTGTTCCCCCCCTTTATACTTAACCAATCAACCTCCAAATCTAACCAGTGAAACACCTTATCAGAATAAACCAGTATACAAAATTTAAAGCAAATCTGGTAATTCTGCATGATAAACCCATTGATCTAAATTAAGAGGGGTAACCCCCCCCCCCCCCAAAACCAATGAACCACCAAAACTAATCAAGGAAGCGCTTTATCAGAATGAACCTAGAAAAAAATGTGAAGAAAATCGAATAATTCTGCATGTAAAATCCATTTATATAAATTAATTTGGTGGATTACCCCCCCCCCCCCCCCTCCCTTTATACTTAACCAATGAAACCCAAAAAATAATCAGGGGAGCACTTTATCAGAATGAACCTAGAAAAAAGATTTGAAGCAAAGCGGATAATTCTGCATCACAAACGCATTTATTTAAATTAATGGGGGAGGGTTAGAGGGGGATATAACCCTCCCCTCCACCCTTTATACTTAACCAATGAACCTCCAAATCTAATCAGGGAAGCGGCTTATGAAAAAAAAACCGGTATACAAAATTTGAAGCAAATCGGGTAATTTTGCATGATAAACCCATTGATCTAAATTAAGGGGGTTAACCCCCCTCCCCTTTTTCCTCCCTTTATACTTAACCAATGAGCCCCCAAAACTAATCAGGGAAGTGCTGTATCAGAATGAACCAAGAAATAAATTAGAAGAAAATCGAAAAATTCTGCATGTAAAATCCATTTATATAAATTAATTTGGTAGATAAGCCCCCCCCCCCCCCCTCTCTTTATACTTAACCAATGAAACCCAAAAAGTAATCAGGAAAGCGCCTTATCAGAATGAACCAATAAAAAAGATTTGAAGCAAATCAAATAATTCTGCATCAAAAACGCATTTATTTAAATTAATGGGGGAGGGTTAGCCCCTTCCCCCCACCCTTTATACTTAACCAATGAACCTCCAAATCTAATCAGGGAAGCGGCTTATGAAAAAAAACCGGTATACAAAATTTGAAGCAAATCTGGTAATTTTGCATGATAAACCCATTGATCTAATTTAAGGGAGTTAACCCACCTCCCCTCGTTCCTCCCTTTATACTTAACCAATGAGCCCCTAAAACCAATCAGGGAAGTGCCTTATCAGAGCGAACCTAGAAAAAAATTTGAAGAAAATCGAATAATTCTGCATGTAAAATCCATTTATCTAAATGAATGGGGGGGGGGAGAGAATAACCCCTGCCCCCCTCACTTTATACTCAACCAATGAACCCCAAAAACTAATCAGGGAAGCATCTTAGAATGAATCTCGAAAAAAAAATATTGAAGCAAATCAGATAATTTTGCATGAAAAACGCATTTATCTAAATTAATGGGGGAGTATTAGACCCTTTAAACTTAACCTATGAACCTCCAAATCTAATCATGGAAGCGCCTTATCAAAATAAACCGGTATATACAAAATTTGAAGCAAATTGGGTCATTCTGCATGATAAAGCCATTGATCTAAATTAAGGGAATTAACCCCTCGTTCCCCCCTATATACTTAACCAATGAACACCCAAAACTAATCAGGGTAGCGCCTTATCAGAATGAAGCTAGAAACAAAATGTGAAGCAAATCGGTTAATTCTGCTTGAAAAAACCATTCATATAAATTAAGGGGGGGAGGTGGATTAGCCCCGTTCCCCCCTTTTTATACTAAACCAATGGACCTCAAAAGCTAATCAGGGAAGCACCTTATCAGAATGAACCTAGAAAAAAATTTTGAAGCAAATCGGATATTTCTATCAAAAGTTACATATGTACATACAGAACCTGCGGACACATTAGATCTCAGGCTTTGATAGCCAGTGAGCTAAACAAACAAACAAAAAAAAATGGGGGGGGGGGGGGGAATATATGAGAAATAAGGTGCAATTTTATTCCTTTTTCACTTTTAGATTATAATAAAATTCGTTTAACATAAATGCTGACATAGATATAGTGGATGGATAAGGATTATTAAAGTATTATTCAACTCATCATTTAAGTATTTTTAAT
Organism: Maratus speciosus; assembly: GCA_963932465.1. Taxonomy (NCBI): domain Eukaryota; kingdom Metazoa; phylum Arthropoda; class Arachnida; order Araneae; family Salticidae; genus Maratus; species Maratus speciosus. The sequence goes on from OZ010800.1 coordinate 430,150,622, forward strand.
TAATTACAAAATAATAATAATTTAAAACTAAAATATTTCAATATATGAAAATTAATTTTTGATCAAAAGAATGCAAAAAAATATAAGCAAAAAATAGATGAATTTGGACTTTAACCATGACTTTTTTTTTCAGACATAATAGTGAATCAATTTCATTAAGATTTGCTTAAATCACATCCTGCTAAATCGATTTAACACCAGCTTGCCATGTTTTTCTTAAATCGGAAAGCACTGAAGCTTGCAATGTTTTCTTAAATCGGATCCTGCTAAATCGATTTAACACCAGCTCGTTATGCATGCAGAAGCTGCATCAATGTAAATAAATCAGTTTTCCAATGTTAGCTCTGAATCGGTATTTTGATTTAAATCGATTTAAAGCCAAAAGATAAATAAATTTTTCGGATGTTATCTTTAAATCGATATAAGACTGATGGTTAAATCAGATTTTTGATGTTTGTTTTAAATTGCGATGTAAGGCTAAAAGGACAATGGCTAAATTGTAATTCAAGACATTAGCTAAATCGCGACTTTCGATGTTAGTTTAAATCGATTTAAGACCAATGGTTAAATCGGATTTTCCGATGTAAGCTGTAAATCAATTTAAGACCTAGGCCTACGTAACGGTAACTTAACCTAACCATAACCTAACTATCCTAGCTGTGCATATGCTTCGAAGTACTTTCCACCGTCACCTGGCACAATGTTTTATACGAATATCCGACACAGGTCACCACCGCCTGCAGCCGGGTATAGCAGGCATGCTATGCACACTTTGCAATATCTTTTAGTTTCACTTTCCACCACCAGGATGCACACTCTCTCATAAACAAACCTATATACAAATGAAACTCAAATTTTCATCCTATCCATAGATATATTACTCGATGGGGTGGTGACACAAATAAGAATTTAAAAAATTTGCTGAAATTTCTATTCGGAAATAATGGTAACAATCACTCAATTAAGACCCCAATTTCACCTTTAAGAACCTCGGACAGGGCTCACTGCTGCATGCTTCACCGTATACTGAAATTTTTGTCTTGTGTAGATGCTGTCACTGAAAAGTGCACTTCGCAGCTGGATTTTAAAATTTCAATGTAGATTTTCTTTATTATTATTAAAATGTGCATATGGCATTGTGACGGCAATGAAGCAGCCAGCCAATGAGAGCAGGCGGTAAAAAATATGGGATCCAGCGACCGCACTTCATAGCTTAGGGGTAAAGATAAATTGCACTATTTATGTCTCATCAGCTTTATTTTAAAGAAAAATATACTTTTGCACATTTCTTTCTATAAGATTTAATGTTATTTGCATTAATTGTTATATTTCACAATGTTTTTTTATTTTTTATGCAAAATATACAAATCACATAAGTTAGTAACAGTTGTATTCGTTCTTCGTGTTAATGGCGATTTATATATTCATAGTCGCCCAAGAATGGAATGTGTTTTTTGAACTTTACTTTCTATGAAGTAAATAATTTCCGTTCTTGGGCGATTAAGAGTCCATTCATGAGCGATTCTTATGAAACTCGTAATATATCACAAAATGTTCATTGTATAAGTATTTAGCGCACTAAGAATTTTTCATTCAGTTCTTTACCTTTTGTTAATCTTTTCTCATCTTAATGAAAACACATGCTCTATTCTTTAGTGACTAAAAATATTCTTAAATGAAATAAAATGAGTTCAATAACAAATCTGAAAGAAAACAAACCGTAGACCTCACTGACAGAATTTTCCACCCAGTTCTACAATTTCTCGCATGTTACATATCATAATTTTGATAAGAAAGGAAAACATTCAGTAAAGCAAATAAATATGTTTTCATTGGGATTTCTTACGAAGCTCATAATATATGGGTAAGTCTATATGGCGAAAAAATATTAACAAAAGGAAAACCCGAATAACCTGATTCATTTTCCCTGAAGTCAAAAATTGTTGAGTTTTATTTCCCCATTCTTGGGCGATGACAACTTGAACACATAGCATAGCATTAGAGTCCTGCATTGGGTCGGGTTACCCACTTTTACCCGAACCCGACCTGCAGTTCGGGTCGGGTCTATATTTTCCCGTTGCGAATCTGGTTCGGGTTGACTTCAACTTCTTTTGTTCCGGTTGGCTTTCATTGTTTCGGGTTCGGGTTGGCCTTTTGACGTTTACAGTTCGGATTCGGGTTGACTCGATTTTTTAAAGAATGTCCAAACTATTTTTTCACATTAAAATTCTATAAAAACCGCAGATCAAAGTTTCACAAAAACAAAATGCGTGCCTGTCAGTTTTGTATAGTCTTAGAATTCGTTTCTGGAAATTAATATAAACATACTTTCTCAATTACTGATACGATAATGATTATAACGAATCCAGTAAAAAACCTATAGATGGCCCGAAAGAATTCTTGTAATGCGAACCCGACCTGCAGAAAGAAAATTAGATTCATTCCAAGCCGAAAAAACAAAATTCAGGATAACCCGATTCGATGTTTGACTCTATACAATGATCCCAACATGCTCAGAGGTTTTACTATATTTGAATGTTAAAGAATATAGATTTGTTCATTCTTCTATGTAAAACATAAAAATTGTATTAGAGATACAATTGTAGATTATTTTTCATAGTGGCATTAAAACATAATTTACTTTTTTGCATTGTGGGTTCAGGACGGGTTGATGGAAATTATTTTTGCGGGTTTCTGATCGGGTTTCCGAAAATTAATTTTGGGGGTTTGGGTCGGGTTGCGGGTTGACTTAAAATGGAATTTGTGGGTTCGGGTCGGGTTGTACCCGAACCGCGCAGGACTCTAATATACATCTTATACCAGACTGCATGTCCGTTCTTGGGAAAAGATGTATATTGTCATGAAACCATTTTAATTTGCAAAAATGAAGTCAATAAAATCACTTTTTGTGACAAATTGAGTTTCATAAGAATCGCCCAAGAATGGGCATGCAAATCTGGTATTTTCGCTTCATTGAATTGGGCCTAAACTTTGAACTCATATGCTTGGCACTATGAAAACATTCAATAAAGTGCAAGATATAGGTTTTTGGTAGGATTACTTACCAAACTCATAACATATGGTGTTTTGTATATGAAATAAACTAATTTCAATAACAAATCTTAATTAAAACATACATCTCATACTACATTCACAGGATTTTGCATTCAGTTGTACAATTTATAGCATGTTATGATTTCACCGTTCTTGGGTGTCTAAAAATATAGTCAATATTAACAGGAAGAAAGATAACTACAATAAATAACAGTACTCAAAAATTTCGTTCATTGAATTACGCCTAAACTTTAAACTGATATGCCTGGCACTATGAAAACATTCAATAAAGTGTAACATATGTAGAAAAGATTTTAACAAAAGGAAAAGAACTGAATTTAAAATCCTGAGGGCGTGAAATACTTATATGATGAAATTATATGGTGATATATTATGAGTTTCATAAGAATCGAACATTAACTTCACTTTTAATTGCCCAAGAACAGAAACTATTTACTTGATAGAAAGTAAAGTTCAAGAAACACATTTCATTCTTTCGCGACTACGCCTTTAACACAAAGAATAAATACAATTTAAACTAACTTACGTGAATTGTATACCTTGCAAAATAAGTAAAAAACGCTTCGAAATATCACAATTAATGTAAATAATATTAAATCTTATAGGAAGACAAACGCAAAAGTATATTTACATGCAGCTTACGACACATAAACATTGGGAGTTGCGAAATGAAGTTTGCCCCAATTGCCCTTTGCCGCTGCCGCTACGATAGATCCAATATTTAACGCCTGCTCTCATTGGCTGGCTGCTTCATTGCCGCCGATTGGCGGAAAGTTGTAAATAGCCTCTAACGCATAAAGTTTTAATTTAAAACAAAAAATCTAAATTGAAATTTTAAAATTCGGCTGTGAAGTACACTTTCCGAGGACAAAATTAACACATGACGAAAATTTCAGAGGCCTAGGTGCTATAATTTCGGCGCTTGCCGCGGTCAGGCAGGCAGGCAGGCAGGCAGACATCTCTTGTTTTATATATATAGATTACGGAAAATTCTATTATTTTGGACTTTGTTACTTCATATTTCCTTAAATATCTGGGCTCCTATTGGTCGTAGAGCTTAGATCTCGCGCCAAAAGTAGCTCCGACGCACCCAAGCAAACTTTTCCCCGCGATTATTTTGCCGTCTTCCGATTTCCTCTAACTCTATTAGGGGCCCGCGTAGAGCCCCTTTAAAATATTTTTCGTAGTAATTTCAGCAATTATCTTAAATTATTGGTTAAGACCGCCACCGTCCCGATTCATGTATCTACGGAAAGGTTGCATGAAGGAGTTTCGTTCAGATACGCTTTCGTTAAGAATAGAGTGCGCTCCCTGGTGGTGGAAAGTGGAACTAACATAACGCGATATTGTTAAAATTAGGAAATCTAACAATGCGATCTGTTTTAAATTTTGAGATAGTTCATAACACATAATCTATTATCTATTCTATTATATATATATAAAATCTATTATCTATTCTATTATCTATTATATATATAAAATCCAAACGGAAATTTCGTTCCGAACGCCTAGATTTCGAGTTCTACTGCATGGATTTTTACGGAACCTATACCGTTAGATAGGTATTGTTTCAGGGAAGGTTTTAAGCTATAACACATTATTCTACCTATATTAGTTTTATAATTATGACGGAAAATTCTGTTATTTTGGGCGATAAGGTTACCATTTTATTTCTTGGCGAAATTCATTGTTGATAAAAAAAAAATTGAAACGGCTATTAAACCTCGAAAAATAAAAGAAAAACTGTTACTAATTTTATTTAAATGAAAAAAAAAAAGAAAAAAAGAAGAAGAAAATCCGTTTTAATGAGTGATAATATTAAAAAACGGAAACATTTAATCAAAACCTGAAATAAATATTTGTAACGCTTAAAAATTAATTTAATAAGAAATATTACACTTGATACGCAATATTTGGCTCTTTATCGCTTGCATTAGATATGGAAACGAATCTGAAAATTTGATTAGATGAAATTTTAACGACATTTTCTTTCTGTTCTGTTCTTTTCTTTTTTTTATATCTAATTGTCCCATCACGTGACTTATAGAAGAAACAAGCAGATGTAATTGTGAGTCACATGTGTAATTACTATTTGTTTCTTTACAATTTTTATTTATTTTTTTTTTTTTATCGCCAAACAATGTGATTTTAAGCCAAAAATGCACAAGCGTGACATTAGCTTGAGGATGTTCTCACAAATGGTATTTTTTTAGGTGAAAGAGATCATTTTTTGAGTACATTTTCATATTCAATTGTAACTTATATGGATATCAGTTAATATTTTAAAAATGGAATCGAATACTTAAATTTCAGTGTGAATTTCTGCCACACATACATATTGTAAAATAATTTCATACTTTTTAAAATGTTTTTCGCCGTAATTCCGAAAGCATGTGATATTTATAAACTCGAACTCAGATCAACGAATATTACCCATTTTATTTAAGCAAATATTATCTATTTTCTCAAGTCATTTCGCCAATTTCATTTATAGGAAAATTCACAGATTCGAAATCTAGGAAATAAAGATAATTTTTAAGGAAATTTATGTTTTAATACGTTAATTACTATGGAAAAATTCAACATAAAAAAAAAAAATTACAAGTCTTTTGTAATTCGTCATTTCTTCTTCGTCTTTCTTCGTACTTTCTCCTCTGTTATTTAATATTTCAAATGATATTGGACTCATTTCCGATCATCGATTCACCGCAAAATCGCATATCTAATATAGTATATAAAATAAAGTCTGGATTAGGGGACTAATTAACGCACAGCGCAAACTACTGAACCTAAAATCTTGAAAATCGTGGTAAAAATACTTCTTATGACATAAACTTCTGCTAAGAAAGGATTTTCTAAAGTGTCACCCCTAATGGTTTTTGCACGGGGAGGGGAAAAAAATCGAATATCAAAATTATGCGTCAAATGATAGCATATTTTAATGTAGTTTTGTATGCTGAATCGAATGCTACCAAATAAATTTTTATAAGTCCAACAGTTCATGACACATTTCATATTTTTCTAATTTGGTGTCTTTGGCATCTAAACCTCAAAATATCTATCATTACATCTGTTACTCTAGCAACGGAAAAAATTCAAATCAACCCTTTTGGCTAAAAAATAAAAACGGCTCTATGAGTATGAAATAAAAATGCAAACATCTTAATTTTTTTAAAAAATAGTGATTTTATGTAAAATAAAAGGGAAAAAATTACTGAGAATTTAGCGTTATAAAACAAAAATGGAAAAGGTACTACTTAGATATTCCGTCGACCAAAAATCTATCGTCAAACTATAAGATTAAATGCCAATAATGGTTGATCGTAAATATCAAATTCACTTGAATTTAAACAAACTACACGTGTTTACGTCATCAAGTGATTTTAATTTCGACGTTTTATTTCTATTTTTATCAATGTTATACTAATTTATTTTTTATTTCGTTATTTAAAATAAAGATTATGTCAATTTATATAATTTGGCGAATGGTTTGGCGATTTATATAATTTGGCGAAATTGGTCGACGGGATAACAAGTAGTACCAATGAAAATATTTAAGTATGAAAGCAATGTTTGTAACGACTTAAAAATTATTTTCATATATATAAACTCGGTTTATGGCGTCAGATGCCGTCATCCGAAGAATCTACAAGAGTCTTTTTCCATTTTTTCCGGTCATAGGTTCCTCAATGAAAGAAATTGGAATTGGAATAATATTGTGCGATTTATAAATTGCTCCTCGATAAGAAGAAAAAATGGGTACATTTATAACAACCGTGCGCACATCTCGCTGATAGCATTTTTAAAATTCCCAGTAGCAGTAGTTACATTTTGCGTATGTAAATTAAAAATATTTTTTTGCTTTTAATTATGGCATTATTTCCTGTTATTGTTTATCTTTTCAGTTTTTAAAATGAAATTAGTATAAGGCATGCATTTTAAATTAAATGAGTGAAAGGTTTGTGTTTTAAATGAAAATAATAAAATAAGAATATGCTATGAAAACAATCTTTATTGATTTATTACCTGCGCCCGGCTGACATAAAAGTATCACAAAAGCCACATATTCACTTTTCTTTGAGTAGTTTCTCATGAGAATTCAAGTTAACCTTCCGTAATCGGATACTTCACATATTGGTGTATTAGCCTTAATGTTGAAAGCATCGTTTTTGTTTGAAGCGAAAACTTTACTATGAATTCTATTACACAAAATCGCATCATCATCTACTATATATTTACAACGGAAATTTGTATTTCATTCCGATTGTTTATAATACTTTCGTAGGATATACCACAATTAGTTAGGTAATAATTTTGGAAAGGTTTTAGTGTATACATATTGTTCAAGGGTACTTAGTTATAGAGCAACAGTAAAAGTTCAAAAATTAAGTGAACCTGATTATGAAAGTTTAGCCTTTTTAAAAAAAATGTACAGAACATATTTTGTTACAAGTGGCCCTGTTGCATGACTTTTAGGAATGGTGTTAGTATATACGATTTCATTATATGTTGATTAGTTACAGAGGTATTAATTCCTGTTGTCATAACGGTCTCATTACCCGACCATAAGTGCGCTGTTTATAATCAACTAAAACAATTACTTCTTAATTGCTAAATTTTGTCCGACGCTTAAGATAACATTATATCGCAATGGCGTTCGCATCGTTTTCAGTAATGTGCAAGTCAAGCTGAAGATCCATATTGTTTAAAATACAAGTTCAAATTCACCATTTAGTTTAATCCAACGTTCATTTGGAAATATTGACCAGCGCAGCGGGCATAGCCTGCTAGTATATTTATATATTTATCTTGTACAAATTTTCAATCGTTAATAAAATACTCATTATTCATCCTATCAGGTTGAAATAAATTTTTTAAACTTGTACTGGATGACAATTGATGTTAATAAAGTTTTTTAAAATATTAATTAATTAATTAAATTTTAATTAATTAATTTTAGTTTTGCATGGGAAACAAAATGGCCGCCATTGGTTATTGAATTTCAATGAAAGTATTTTCAATAAGGGTTACCATAGGGGGGGACCCTGTTCTGTTGCCAAATACCGCCAAGTTTGTCGCCAACTTGGCGATATATCGCCCTATTTGGCGGCCAAAATGAGTCACCAAAAGTGACGCCAACTTGGCGATATCTGTAATATTTCGCCAAATTCCCATAGAGTTCCATTGTAAACCTACTTGCTTATAGAAAATCAACAAATTGAGATATTTTAATGCAACAAAAACTCATATTAACTTGATTATATTAAATTTTTCTTTGATGGCCTAAGTAGGAATTGACTTTAAAAACAAAATTTTTATATTACTTGTTTCCATAAAAATTCCATTACAATACGTGATTTTGGTGCGGTCCCGATTATGGAAAATTCACCCTTTTTTTGTGCCTGGCCAAAACTGGCGATTGTGGATTTATTAAAAAATATATAATTCTTGTCCTTTTTTCAGATATTACAACAGGAAAGTAAAACAAGTTGGAAATTGCTCGTCAAACGTAGCAAATGAGGTGCGTTCGTACTATAACTAGTTCTATAAATATTTTTTGCACCGCATAGTTTACTGAATGTATATTTTAGTGCACTTCATAAGTGCATATCAATTTCATTCTGTTCGAAAGGCTGTAACATTATTAAAATGCACTTGCAATTATTTTTTTCCATTGGCCGTAATGTAACGTAAAACATTTGACTGTCCCTGTCATTAAACTATACATCCGATTTTCATAAAATTTGAAATGACCTGACTAAATTTTGCAACAATTATATATTTAAAATTTCACACCATTCGGTTGGGTAGTTTTATCTTTGTTATATGTGGACAGACGGACAGACAGACGGACTGAATGACGACTATAGATGCTACGTATTTATATAATTACGAACGCACCTAAAAAGGCATCCTTTAAACTAACTATTCGAGATTTGCAAATTGTTTTCTCAACATATAATCATCATTTAATTAATATTGCATTAAACTGTTAATTGATAAAAATGTGGGGTGGGGGTGGGGTGTTTCAATTATTACACTTTTTAATTTTATTTAATTTTCTACTTTTTAGCGTTTAAAGTATTTCGCTATTAAATTTTCTCAGCCATTTGGCCTTTTTTAGAGAGCTTGATTTGGCGCACCATTAAATTCCTTGGTGTTCTAACTCATATAACAATTTTAACTCTCAAGAATATTGGGAGATTGATCAACTGTGGTAGGCGAACAGAAAAATACCTTGAAATTAAGTTATTGATAATAATTAATTTATGAAAATATTAGAATGTTGTAGTAAGTGTTCGGTCGAAAGAAATTTTTAAGACCGAAAAGAAAAATGAAGCTGTCTAAAAAATAAATCCAATGTAATTAATACACACATTTATATATAATTATTAATTAATTATACGTATAAAGAAACACACTTCTAACATACACATATACATATACCGGGTGTCCCAAAAAGGACTGACTGATTTTAAAATTCAATAACTTGCAAACGGTGACAGATATTTAAAAAATTCTTGCAGGAGGTTTATGCATATGGTCAAAAGTTTTATTACAGTGATTTTCGATTTTAGTTCGAATTACAAATAATAGATGGCGCTGTAAGCTATAGTCGCTAAATACAGGCTCGATTTCTAGTCCTTTCTCTTGTTCCATGCTGAAAAAGGAGATGGAAATGTATTATCCGGGCCACGAAGTACCAAAAATCGAGCCTGAATTCAGCGTCTATTGATCGCAGCGCCATCTATCGTTTGTAATTCGAACTAAAATTGAAAATCACTGTAAAAAACTTTTGACCTTATGCATAATCCTCCTGCAAGAATTTTTTAAATATCTGTCACCGTTTGCAAGTTATTGAATTTTAAAATCAGTCAGTCCTTTTTGGGACACCCGGTATATTGACCTGTTGAAAAATTTATGTCTAAATTGGCTTTCTGTGCCTTTGACTAAAACTTTTAATTTTCGTATGAAATAAGATGTAATTTATCAATAACACCAAAATACTTTCTTAATTATACGAATTTTATCTAATTTAAAAGTATTTTAGGCTTTATTCTGTACTTTTATTCTACACCTTCTTTAGATTCGCATTCAAAACACTTCTGCCGTATTCAAACTAAAAGGAATTCGACCACTATTAAGTCTGCAGCTTTTAATGAGCAAGTGGGAAGCGTTTTGAAAATTAAATCCTATATATATTAAGTGATTATAAACAGTGAAGTTCAGAGCAATAAATAAACAGGCTCTCATTTAAGCTTTTACACGGACAAATTCGATTCCCCTTATACGACCGTAACAAAAAGTCGAAATCCCTTTGTTTTCGGGGAATCACAGTTTCGCTCCGGAGAATTGTAGGGGGCGCTTTTACCCACTGTGTCTAATGAAGAATTTGCCTTGCGCGCTTGTGTTTTCTTAGATATAACTTAACTGAAATTGCGATTTTTCATTTTTTTTAGTAAAAACCAGCTCATTGCTATGTTCCATACAGCACTTACGATTCACTAAAAAAATCCCAGGAATTTATTTTCATGAATTTTCATCAAATTTGGAGTACAAACTGTTCAAAGAAAAAAAAAAGACTTGTTGATTCTTTAAAATAATGAAACTTGAACAAAAAAATTATTTATTTATTATTAATTTTTTGTTTCCCCGTATTTCATGATCAGCACCTGCAATATTTAAATTTACTGGAAATTATTCACAATGTACAGTCGTGGAAAAAAAAAAGTAAACACCCCCTACTAACTCATCAACAAATTATCGTAGAAAAAAGTAACTGGTACCGAACGATTGGAAATAAAGTCTACTTTTAAATTATATAGATAAAATTTGCTTAGGGGGCTATCTACATATTAAAACGAACCATAACTTTGTTTTCTTCAATAGCAGTACACAATTCTGACAGCATAAATGAACTCTACACCCTTCAATTAGCCTAAAAACGAATTTTTATGCATTTCGTACCATAAGTTGCTGAGAAATTAATTATTTTAAAACGAGCGTATTTTAAGGGCTGTATCCAAATTAAAGTTCAGAACTCGATTGTTAACCGAGAGAGCCACCCATCTTGATCAAGGCACCTTAACCCCTTGGGGACGAGCGACACGTATACGTGCCGCATGAAGCGCTCAGAATCCTTGTTTTTCATCACCAGTAAAATTTTATTGTAAAATTTGTCTTATTTAATCAGCGCATTTTCTCGATTCAAGAAGACACAGATATCTGTTTTTAAAAAACGGTGACAAAAGATTAAAAATTTCGTAAAAGGCTCCCGTCCCGAAGGGGTTAAGAAGTCAATGAAGCCTGCTTGATTACAGGACATCAGAAGAAATTTCAAAATATCTAGTCACATCTATTATAGACGGCCCCTTCAACAACCATTTTGCCGTTTTTTAAGCATAATTTGAAAACTACTTGGAAGAAAAATGTAAAATTTTGGATTTCCATAAAGCAGGACTTAATAAATCTAAATCCATCAAAAAAATTGTAGGTTGCAATTCATAATTTTTTTGAATATTAATTTCATAATTCATATCATAAAATTATAAAAATTGCAAATTCAGCGTATTTATGTTTGGGTATATTAGCATTATTGCTACACAAAATATTAGCACATTAGGAGCATAATTTCAGGAGATATAAATAAAAATATGAAAATGTAATTTAACATTAGAAGAACTTAATTTTGAATGTTTATAATTCAAAATTTATCATTCAAATGACTTGAAATTTGGTGTCTAGGCATAGTTTGAACCGAAGATTTGAAATATCTTGTTAAAATTGGGTATTGTCATTGAAAAAATGAAGTTTGGGTTCGTTTTAATATGTAGATGACCCCTTAAGCAAATTTTTTATACATCATGTAAAAGTAGACTTTATTTCCAATCATTCGGTACCAGTAACTTTCGTCTAGGATAATTTGTTGAGGAGTTAGTAAGGGGTGTTTACTTTTTTTTTCCACGACTGTACATATATTTATATTTTTCTAAATTAAGAATTGTGTAAATATCCATGTTTTTGTTTTCTTTTTTTTAAGAAAAGAAGAAAAATCGATATGATTTGATTGCCGGATATTGGCGAAAAGACCTGCATTATATATATATATATGTATATATATATGTGTGTGTGTGTGTGTGTAAATATATATATATGTTGCATTCTAGCAACATTGGATTGGCTTTATCGTTGAAAATGCCGTACTGGCTGTCACGATAGTAGTTGTGCGTCACATGCAGCGATAATGGCGTAAAAGAAGTGGTCAGAACAGATAATTCGAATCTGTTATATTAGTAGAACGAATTGTTGAAATGCAGTTGTCGAGTGAAAACAATGGAATGCATCGTTCCGTGAAGTTTCCCCAGAAGAAATTGAAAACAACTCATAATCAACTAAGCACTTTATTAGAACATCTTTCAGAAAGTGCAGTTTCCACCAAGATAATTAGCCATCGCTGCGTAGTAGTAATTAGGTTTAAACAAAGTTCCAGATAATCGAATAACAGGACGGTGACCAGGGGATGGATGAAAACTGGAAATACGACTAAAATCTGCTGAAACACAGCGAGTATCAACTTTTTGTTCCTGACGTGTAAGGATACAAATATGACGTAGATCGCGCTCTCAACCAATGAATAATTAAGAATGTCACGTCATATAAAGAGTGCGAACAGAGCTGGCGGATGAATTTGAAGGAAAAAAGGATAACATCAGAAATACGCGGGAAAGTAAAAATGGAAGCTAAAAGAATAATCTCGAAAGAAAAAAGCGCGGGAATGGAACTTTACTTTAAGAATACTAAAAGCGTAATATTTAAGCGATTAAGACGAGTGAGACATTAAATTAAAGGGAATTTAACAGACTTAACGATAGAGATTATTTAAGGATAAGGATTTAGTGAAAATAAAGTAGTAATTTAGAATAAGATAAGGAAATCGCGGAATTAGATCTAATAATGTAACATATATACAGTATAACTTCAAAAATCAGGCATCATAGGGACTGAAACTATGCCGGATTTTTGAAGAAATGTCAAAAGTATAGTAGCTAGGAATATCAAATGTAGTACTATATTCTTAATGGTGCCTTTAGCCGTAATTCAATTCATATTAAGAGATAATTATGTAAGAAAAAGAGAATTAAATTTAAAAAACTTACTTTAATTAATATTTTCCATATTACAGAAAAAAAAAAAAAAAAACTAATAAAGAGTTTCGTCGCTTGTAATTTCGCTAACATCGATGTCCACTTTGTTTGCTTCTTTTTTTTTTTTTTTTTTTTTTTTTTTTTTGCCGTTCTTTTACATGTTTTTTTTTTTTTTTTTTTTTTTTTTTTTTTTGCCGTTCTTTTACATGTTTTTTTTTTTTTTGCATTTTATACAAATGAAAAATGTTGATTTTGGAAATACAGTCTAAAGAATATATTAATTCTCTAGTCAAATTTATGCATTTTACTAGTGACACCTTTTCTTCGGCCGGTGTTCATCCTCATCTTCGGAGTTGCTACTAGCACTATCAGCGGTTTTATTTAGCACAACGTCAGCGATCTTGCTGTCTGTTAAATTGTTTGTTCTTGATGCATTTTCTTCAATGCTTAGCCAATCATCTATATCACTTTTTTCGACACTTACTGCATTTTAAGATTTCGCGTGTTCAATCAGCTCATAAATTGCAGCCTTGGTCTTTTCACGGTTAATGTAAAAGTCTGAAATCCTTCCTCAGCATTGATGTCGCCGTTGCCGAAAATTCGTATAACCGTATAGTATTGTGCTATGCATTCACCGAAGTTGCTCCCAAATTTGTTGACTTTGCTAAGCAACGGTGCAGCTCCCAGAAAATGTGTTCAGAAAATAATCGCCTCTGACAAATGAAAAAAAAAAAAAAGTCAAATATTCTTTTTTTGCATTTTTAATTTCGATCTTGAAGTTTTGAATTCATAAATAAAAAAAGTGTAAAAAAAGAACTTGAAAGTGTAAAAGAAAAAGGAAGAGAAAGATGGTTTTGATGCCGTATTTTTGAAGTTACACTGTATATATATATATAGATATATATATATATTAGGGTGTCCCAAAAAAATGAAAGTCGTTTTATTTTTTCGCATACCCTCTCTTTTTTTTCCTTTTATGTCAAAACAATTGTAAATAAAGTTTCATGTAATTTGGACCACGGGAACCCGTGCCGACTTGTATCGAAATGTCTCAGTCAGTACTTGAACACTTAGCGAGCGAACGCTAACACATGTCACCCTGCCACGTATCTGTAGCGGAGCACCCAACAGTTGCAAATGAAAAAGATGAAACAAAACTAAAAAAAAGTTTTGGAATGCTTGTGACAATGCGCAACCCGTAAAGAAACAGTGCAAAACCTGTAAAACGTGTCAGTACCAGTTTAATCAGGACAGCGCACATCTATGTGTCAATGTGCGTATAATTCCAAGTTAGTCTTTTGTTAGTAAATGTCTGGATAGTTTTTAATCAGTGAGCAGAACATGGCAGCGGAATTTTGTAGTTCTAAAAAAGTGATATTTTTAATAGAGAAAATTAAACACCAAATAACGAGTTCAAAACTTCCGTCTAATGGACAAATTCTCGCAGTTTTGTTTTACAATATTCGAGAAGAGAATTTAACTGTTAATGAACATGCAAATATCGCTATTCGTGAAAGTATTATTATTTGGGAAAATGCACACATGCCTAAGAAATCATTGCCAAATTGTGTGAGGAAGCTTGTTAATATGTATCAAGTTTGTAGAGACTTACAAAAAATGCAAAGAAATTTCAAGACGTATTCAAGTGGCGACAGCAAGAATTTGTAACTATTTTAGAGCTTTTCCTTGCTTGCTGCCATCATGTATACGATCTGGTATTAAAGGCTGTATTCGAAATGAACATTAACAAGTGACAACAAGTTCCGATATTATACTCTTTAAAACGCACAAAGGGAATTGGAAAAACATCCATCCAACTAAAATGCAGTTCTATGGAGAAACAGTGGAATTGTTCTAACCCATATCTGAACTTGGCAATTTGCTTCAATTTTACCGCTCTGAACTTTAAAATGTTATGATTAGAGAGGACTATCAAGAGTTGATCAACATTTCTGTCATATTTTTAGGTGGAGATGCAGAAAAAAAAAATTAAACCAGACCTCTGGGTGCTAAGTACCAAGTTAGATGCATGCTCCGAGCGGTTTACTCCCTAAAACTCTCGTTATTTAGTTCTCATCTGAAATGAAACGCCAAGGATGAGACATCACTGTTAAACGTCTGCTTCTTTATCGTGAAAATCTATGCTAAACATGGCTTCAATACATTTTGGCAGTTAAAGAACCCTAAAAAGATTTGTGCTTTTTGAAATCTTTGAAAATTTACGAAAATGTGAA
The DNA here is from genome assembly GCA_963932465.1 of Maratus speciosus. Lineage (NCBI taxonomy): Eukaryota > Metazoa > Arthropoda > Arachnida > Araneae > Salticidae > Maratus > Maratus speciosus. Next base: position 430,166,076 of record OZ010800.1, read on the forward strand.
TGAAGAATTTCTCCAGCATTTATGGTATTTGACTGATGAAATAGCAGTATTAGCACTTTCTGATGATGATGATGTTGACAAAGAAACAAAATTAAAAATGATGACAAATTTACATAGAGAAAAATTCTCGACCCGGGAAAAAACATACATTCCATCGAAGTAAGAAAGAGGTTCAATGTATGGCGAGTTTCATATATTGATTTTGTAATTGTTTATTTAGTTATTCATTTATATCACGCGATTGTTACCTGTTCTTTTATTTTGTTTTACAGAAAAAAGCATCGATAATCTCATATCTGTCAAAAGATCAGTCATTGTTTTCTAGACTCAAAATTTATGATAATTTTGAAGTTGAAGAGTCCCTCTTCATGGAAGAATAATGCTTCGTTTCCCGACGCGAAAAAGACGATCTCAATGATCAGAGCAATGAACAATACAGCTTAAAGAGCGGTAAAATTGATGCAGGACTTTCATGATTTAATAACGGTGACGGAGGAACCAAAACAATTTTCGTTTAACAATCCGTCAATTTTCGTACAAGAACACACGAAGGTCTATCCCGACTGTAAAAAGAAAACATTGAAATGAAAATAAGTTCAGTAATGTTTCTTTTACTATAACTAGAGTATCGAACCCGAGCTCCTCGGGTTACAGAGTATAGGTGAAAATCATTCTTTTTTTTTATTGTAATTATTTTTTTACATGTAATATATATTTTAGTAATATACATGTAATATATAATTATTAGCCCAAGATTTTGAGACTTACGGCAGTCTTTCCGATCATTTCAGTGCTTTATGCGCGTGGTTCAAACACATGTCTGTTACATTTGTTTCTTATTTACATAATTTTATTTATTTTTCTATAGAGGAAGTTTTAATTTTTTTATGGAACATTAGACGGAAACAAATGCTGAACTTTTTAGATTGTTTTAAGGGCAAGCGGATTAATCTTTCGTAATCGAGCTACACGTGATATATAAATTTAAAAATAATTCATGCTTGAAAATCTATATATATTATGCTATCGTACGTGGCACAGAAATCGGCATTATTTGTTAATTGTTTAATGGCAAAACCTGAATGAAAACGCATCCCATTGGTTATTGTGTAGTATTTTAAAAAAGGGAATAACAATAAATAATTTTTTTAATTAATAACTATAGAAAAAAACTATTTATATACAAAATAAAATAAAATAAAAGTAAATAAACTATTTATTAATAAATAAACAACAACATCCGGGTTACCGTATCAAGCAAAATAACGACACTTTGGCGCCAGTTAAGTGCCCCGGTGCGTATATAACATTGGCGTCAGAAAAAAATCGCGCCAACGTGGTGCGTATAAGACATCTGTGCCGTCTTTCATTCATCTCATTTAAAATACAATAAATAAATAAACAAATAAAGATATTTTTCCAGTATAGGTACTTGGCGAAATAGAGAAAAGGTCCATGGCGAGAAAAGAAATTTGGCAACGTATTTTCTGGCAACCTATTTCATCAAAATATTTTTTTCGAATAAAACTACATAAAAGTTGCTATGATCGCTAAAAGTTCGTACTTTCATGTTAGCTGGGCGCAATTCTCGCCAATAGCATTTTTTAACTCGGCAGCAGCATTTTTCATTTTTCGGAGGGTAAATTGAAACAATGCTTTGATGTTGAAATTAAATGGTTTATGGTATTTATTCTTTTCTTTTCTTTTTCTGTTTTTTTAAAGAATTTTTTGATTCGAAGTGAAATTCATGAATTTGAAATGTTTTAGTTTTAAATTAAAGTTATCCATTTTAAACTGAGTGAAAGGATTATATTTTAATCTAAATTAATGAAATATGCAAAAATGCGACGGGTACAATATTTGCCATTTATCACCTGTGCCTGACTAACATAAAAATACAGAGTTCTTGATTTCTCTATCAGAATCCTCCGATTTGGCGAAGGATTGAGCAAGTAAATTAAATTATGAATAAAAGTAACATGATACAAATTTAAGGGAGACTTAACTGGTCGCCACGGGCGGCTAGTTATTTTAAAAACCGTAATAACTCAGTCGATTAACATACAATTTTCAAACAAATTGCATTTGAAAGTAGATTTTTTTCTATATTTGACGTTGTAAAAATTGATAATGTGTGATATTTGGAAACTTAAAAAATCGCTGCATAGCACGCATTATAATTGCAATTTTTTTTTCAGTTTTTATGAGAAAATGGCAACAAAAGGTACAGTAATATATTATTTTCTTTCCTCCGTGATTATTTTCCCTCTACTTTCAACCCTCCATGATTTTCAACAGAAATGCAGTACTTCAGTTGCCACAATAACAAAAAATGTATTAAAAACTACAAAAAAAAATAATATTTCAAAATTAAATTGAGATACAGCTTTCAAACAAATTGCATTAAAAAGTACATTTTTTTCCTTATACGACTGTGAAAAAATTTAAAATGTGCGATGTTTATAAGTTTAAAATTTTGCAGTAAAGAAAATTGCACAACCTAAATTTCATTTCAAATTTCAAAGTGTTGCCATTCGCAAAATGACGTATGCGTTACGCACAGATATGTTTGTCCTTTATAATATAGATATGTTAATAAATATCTTCGTTGAATAAAATAATGTTTTATTAACCAAAGAAACATACATTTTACAATCTTTCCATAGTAGTCCCCATACAAGATTTCATGTTCAAGTTTGACCGAAAGTCGGTACGGGTTACCGTTATCTGATTGCAATAATATTTTTTATTTATGTTTCAGGTGAAATAGAAAAAAAATAGAGGGTATGCGTATTTAATTTTGCAAAATTTTTTTTTTTTACCTTGTATCCTGGGACACCCTAAATATTATGAAACAGGCGAATATATTTTTATTTATATCGTATACTTTTATACTATGACTGTCCAGAATTAGAATATTTAATTTTATATGTGATTTTGTAATTTTTCTACATGCTTGTATAGTTAAGATTAGCCCATATAAAGGTTAAATTTATTGAAAATAGTTCGCAATGCACTGATATATATATATATTTTCTAAATAATTAAGAATTACGTCTAAATATCCATGTTAAAAAAAAAAATCGATATGAGTTAATTGCCGGATATTGACGAAAAGACTTGCTTATTTTTTTTACATTATGAAACATGTAAATATATTTTTATTTTAATCGTATACTTTTATACCATGGCTGTCCAGAATTGGAATATTCAGTTTTATATGTAATTTTGTAATTTTTTTGTACGTTTGAATATTTCAGATCAACACATATAATGACCAAATTTATTGAATATTGTTTGTAATGTACAGACATATATATTTTCTTAATAATTAAGAATCATGTAAATATCCATGTATAAAAAAAAGAAAATCGATATCAGTTGATTGCTGGATATTGACAAAAAGACTTGCTTATTTTGTTGATATTATGAAAGATGCAAATATCCTTTTAATTGTATCATACAGTTTTATACTATGAGTGTCCAGAGTTAGAATACATAATTTTATGTATAATTTTGTTATTTTTCTACATGCTTGACTGTTTCAGATCAACACATATAATGGTCAAATTTATTGAAAATTGTTTGCAATGTACATATATCTATACTTTAAAATTAATTAAGAATCGTGCAAAAATAATTAATGTTCTGAAAAAATATTTCGTTATGAATTGATTGCCGGATAGTGATGAACTTGCTTATTCTCTTAATACTGTGTAAATATTTTTTATTATTTTTTTTATACTATGACTGCCTAAAATTCAAATATTTGATTTTATAATTTCCCCTGTTTTTAATTTTTTTTTCTGAAAATGATAGAAATCTATAACTATTATTATTATTCTATTTACCTGAAGTGTACTAAAATGAATGAAGTGTACTACCTGAAGTGTTACTAAAATGAAGTGTATACACTACATTTTCACTACCTCTAATGTTTACTATTATCCAAAGTTGTCTGCAATCAATTTTATATACCTATATTTTACATCAGAATTCTGGTGAAAAAAATAATTAAATAGTTTAAAAAGTTATCCTGATTTGAGAAGAATTTGGTTTTTTGAAAAAGTTTTGGTTAATTTTCTTAATATTTTGAAACTAGTAAATATTATTTTTAAAAATTTTTACTGTATATTTTACGGTCAGAATTTTCAATGTTTCAAGCAATTAATAATTTAAATGTAATTAAATGCAGAAATTTACTTATAATCTTTATTTTCCGTGTTATAGTAGCGTGTTATTTAATATATTTTTAGTTGCTTATGCTTAAAGCAATGTATTTATTTATTTGATGTCCAAATCCTTCAGTTTTCTTGTTTGCAGTATAAGAAACGACGAGGCAAAATATACGTATATTATCTATACCTTTTATAACGCATATACAGAGACGTTTTTCGTATTTTTATGTATGAAAGCAACACTTAAGAGGCTACTTCAGTCAAATGGAAAGACCCGTTCGCTAATGTTAATCCTATGGAAGAAATTTATAAAGATATCTCGGTCGCATTTCACTATTTTTAAATGATTTCTTTTGCATTGAATAGTTGAGATCGATCTGTATGCAGGCCGTTTTTTACTTTTTCGATTTTGTTTACAGGTATTTCTTATGAGGACACTTTCATTTTCGGAACCGGTTTTGAAAGTAAAAGCATCCTCATAAAAAATATCTACAATCAAAATCGAAAAAGTAAACAACGGCCTGCATACAGATCGATCTCAACTATTCAATGCAAAAGAAATCATTTAAAAATATTGAAATGCGACCGAGATATCTTTATAAATTTCTTCCATAGGAATAGCATTAGCGAACGGGGCTTTTCGCGTGACTGAAGTAGGGCCTTAATAAGCTTTATTTACCGTGAGTATTCGCGCCATCTGGTGGCGACTGTAGTCCTTTAACGATTCCGAAACTAAGGGGTGATTGTGAAGACCGTATAAGGAAGGGGGAGAATCGAGCTTGGCCGTGGCCTTTACAGCTCAAAGTTATTAGTGTATTGCAAATTACCGTAGGGAAAAACAAGATTTTAGGATTACAGATAGTTTCAGACGAGATTCAGTCCCGGTCGAATATTCGACAGTATTTTCGCTTAAAACGAATGTTCGTCAAAACTCAGCCTTAAACGAAAACGAAACCAAATATTTAGTAACCCCCCACCCCCCCCCCCTCTTTCCCAAAGGGAATACCTTCTTTAGGTATAAACCGGTTTCTCGTGCACGGATTCCCGAGCGATCTTTCTCACTTTCTAATTTCCTCTATTTTTGATTGGCTATCCTTTTTTCTTTGCTTCAAACTTTTTAATCTGCTCTTTTCAGTTTGTTATCACTGTCTGTTCCTGTTCATGCTTGATTTTTTTTATTAATATTTTTGTTAAAATTTTTTTGTTCTACTAATTTTATTCCCTTTCTTTTGTTTAAAAAAAGAAAAGAAAAGAAATTAAAGTATCATAAAAATGACAAAAAACACACCTTGTTTCTAAGTTTTATCTCATATTACTTTTTTTAAATAAGTGGATTTTTTTTATTTTCACGTGGGACTTTATTCTGCCTTTTAAGGCTGATCGTGAGTCCCAGAGAACAGGATAATTTTCGAAATTCGGTTCCGTGATCGAAGGGCGCCATATTTTGTATGGTGCCTGTTATAGCGTGATCAACAGTGGGAGACTAGTGCCTTTCAATGATCGGGTTTGTAGGTTGGGCAGAGCTGCAAAGGCTTACCTACTGAATAGGATGTTTGTGAGGCAATCACTTATCTGCCCCACGTCACGATGGCAACACATACATCATGCTCATGCTCAACCACCAATCTGCACTCTCTCTTAACAATCTCCTTTCTTTTTTCAACAGAATATGATGGAACAGATTTTTCCTCGTGCTTGGTGCAGCGCTATAATTATACATTTTCCTAAACTAGGAAAAGATGCTACCAATCCAAATAATTACAGACTGATCGCACTTTCTAGCAGCCTTTGCAAAATTCTTGAAAAAAATGATCAATTGCCGCCTCGTGCATGTTTTAGAAACCAACAATTGCCTTGCCGAATTTCAAAGTGGATTTCGACGTGGTAGGTCTACTATCGATAACCTGATCCATCTAGAAAATCACATACGAACAGCCTTTCTAAAATGCAGCCATTTGGTTTCGGTATTTTTTGACATGGCGAAAGCTTATGACCGAACATGACAATATGAGATCCTTCGGGATTTTTTTAACCTGGGCTTTCGTGGGAACCTCCCAATTTTTACTAAAAACTTCCTCACTATTCCAGTTTTTCAAGTTCGAATTGGAGGAACACTATCAAGTTTTTATGTACAAGAAGAGGGTGTGATCCAGGGTACTGTACTGAGTGTCACCTTCTTTGCAATCAAAATAAATGACATCCTTAGCCAACTACCCAAGGGATATTTATATTTTGACGATTTCCGCGTTATGTGTATGGGACAGGATATTCGTTTTATTGAGAGACAGTTCCAAATTGCAATCACCATATTCTTAATTGGACTAATAAAAATCGTTTTATAATTTATCATGACAAAACTTCTTGTGTGCATTGCTGAAGAAGTAGGGATATCTGCACCAGATCCTGAAATTTTTATCAGTTCATCTCAAATTCCTGTTGTGGACAACGTTCGTTATCTAGGCTGACATTTTGACAACAGACTTACCGTTTTACTTCATATTTTACAATTACGGACAAAACGTGAAAAATCTCTTAATTTACATAAGGTGCTTTCAAATACTTCTTCGGGAGAAGACCGCACTTCTCCCTTTGAAATCTATGGAGCTGTGATCCGTACTAAAATCGACTATACCTGCCAGGTCTATGGTTCAGCTAGTAAGTTTGTTCTTAAAAAACTTGACACTGTACACCATAGCGCACACCGTGTTTGCTCTGGTGCATTTCATACATCTCCAGTTTTAAGTCTTTATGTTGACTGTAATGAACCAGCATTACACCATATTCGTGAAAATCTTTCATTAGAATTGCATTACTGTATCCTTTCGCATCCTGGCCATCCACTTCATACTTACATTTTAATACAAACAATGATATTCTTTATCAGCATCGACCATCTTGCATACCATCTTTTGGAGTCAGAATGGGAAATATTATTGACAATAGCCCTCTAAGCAATATCAAAGTGAGCCCATGTCCATTGCACATGTTCCCTCCCTGGAAATCTCCTAATATTACCACCCTCCATCCTTTAAAGCTGCGTACACACTATCCTTCTAACTGTAATCAGTGTCGGCTTCGTTTGTTCTTGCCACGCGGTGTCTTTGATTTTTAACGACATTAGCAGGAAAGGGACTGATGTCCAGCAAAAGAGGAACCTTTCCTTCAAGTAGAGTCGAGCTCCTTATCTCCTGACCCATTGTTGATTCCCCTCATTCTTTTGTCAATAAACCGCAGATGGGTTCAGAATAAAAGCTTTTCCAAGAATACTGGACAAGCAGGCAAAATACGCGTGAGTACGCAGCCTTAAAGGTTATGATAAAAAGAACTTAGAATCTTCTGTTTTTCGACATTTGTTTGCTGCACATCGTGCAAATTTATGACTTTACATACATTTATACAGATCGTTTAAACAGTGGGAATATTGTTGACTTCGGGATTTTTTATGATAACACTAAGAGAATTATTGGCTTCACTCTTCAATTTCTGTCTTTACGACCGAATTGATTGCGATACAGAATGCAGTACTTATCTCATCATCATAACACATCCTTCATCATTTATACTGACTCAAATAGTTCTATTGACGCAATAAAATCTTTTAAAAAGCATCCTCATGTCTCAGCTATCCTGGATTTTTATAATGAATTGACAAGACGTGGTTGTAATATTTTATTTTGCGGGTACCTGGACACATGGGTATTCCTCGAAATGAAAAGGCAGATGAGGCGGCAAAACTTAGTCTTTTAATCCGTTATATCATAAAATTCCATTCTCAGACGTTAAACTACTAATAAAACATTTTATTCAGAATAAATGACAAGAAAGTTGGGATTTAGAATACAATAATAAACTCCACCATATCAAACCAACAATCATGACCCGGTTACCGAGTTACCCGAGGAAAACTTATGTTCGTCTGACTCGTCTGAGAATAGGACATTCGAGGATCACTCATAAATATCTATTACTCTTGAAGGATGAACCCATGTGTCCGCACTCTCATTTTGATTTTCTGACCATTCATCATCTTTTAACTGACTGTCCGTGCCTCCGGCATTTGCATAGAATCTATTTTAATACATCTTCACCCACATTGACGAACCTCATCGGGGAAACACCTCATGGGGCTCTATTTACATTTTTAAAGCATGCAGGATTTTCTTTTGAAATATAACTGTTTCTGCTTCATTTGTCTAACATTTCTCAATATTCCTTTAACCTTTTATGTCATCTGGATGAAAGCCCCATCCCGGTAGCTTCTTTCATTAAAATATAACGTTTTACTCTTACTTTTTTTTAATTTACATTATTAGTTTTCTACCCTTGTACGACTACATCTGGATGGGATATCCCATCTAGATTGCTTTTCTCATTGCTTTTCATTGTTCTCATTATTTTTTATCATTACTTTTAACTTAACTTTTTTTTTTAATTTTAATAACAGTGTTTTAGCTTCACCTTTTTTTAGTCTTCTTTAGTGTCCCTTTTAGTTCCTTATTTTGGCGCAGCATGTCCCTATTGGGATTTTGTGCCATAAAAAGCTATAGAGAAGACTAGGGAGGATTGACCCACTTTTTAAGAAATGATTTTTAATTTTTTAAATATTGAACATAGAATAAAGTTTTATATATCATTTTATTCGTTATACAATCAGTTATCAAAATAAAATTGCTACATAAGTGTAATATATAAGAAATTTGAAAAATGATCGATTTTAACCATGAAAATAATGGGTCAAGGCCCACATATGGGAGGGTTGACTCACTGTATGGGAGGCTTGACCCACTTTGTTTTATATTGAAAAACTTGTGAAGAGAAATAAAATCTGTTTAAAAAGGGCAATATAACTTTATGCTACATGCTTTAATTATTATAAAAAAACGTTTTTGAAAATATGATGCTTAAACAAACCTGTTTAGACGCAATCGCAAGTCAGAGGTGAAAAATTTTGTTTTAAACAGAATTTCGTCTGAGTAGGTATAATTGTACAACAGGGAAAATGAAATTTTAACATTTAAGACAGTATTCTGTTAGAGGCAGGTTCCGTTTTCATAGGATTTCATGTATTATTATGCCCGGAAACCATTGTCCGCTTTTTTTTTTTTTTTTTTTTTGTCTCCTTTTCCTACTTTTTGTGACACTCGACCTGACAACTCTAATTGTCACATAGTTTGTCTTCATCTCACTGTATTCATGCTGGTGAAATTTGTCTACATACCTTCCAAAAGTTTGTCTATCAATGCTATGTTCTTTTGCAGCCGCATGTGCACTTAACTGATCATTATCTTCTTTATCCCTTTCAGTGGCAAAGTACTTTCAGTACTAAAAGGTTCAAATAAATGACTGGCACCGGAATTTGCGAACAAATTTATTTGGAAATAAGAAAAAGGGTATGTTTCACATACATATTAAACGGAAAAGATTTTAGCAAAGTTCTGGTGCCATTGTGGCATCTGGGAGTTAAAATTAAGGGGTTTTATAAGCATACCGTTGCCCCTGAAAGTGTTAAGACTGCTACTTTCATACTCTCTAGTCCTTTTTAGTCTTTTACGCTGTTTCTATTTACCTATTGTAGTAATATTTAAATGGAAAACGTTCCTATCAACTTTTCCATTTATATTTCATTAAATTTTTTCTTACAGTGGATACTATAGCAATTTTTCACATCTTTCTTTAATCTAAACTTTTTCTTTTCCATCACCCTATTTTACCGTGCCTTTATAGAATAAATTTACATTATTTTTATATATATAACCATTAACCTTTCATTATGCATAGTTTATAATAAAAAGATTTCATCTGGCCAACCCTCCCTCACATTTACTGCGTCAAACCTCCCCACATAGCCCTTTTCTAAAGAATAGCACATTGTTATGTTAAGTCTAACTTACTGTACAATCTTTATGCCTGGAATGAAAGCTCGATATTTCTGCATAAGGTCAAAAGTTTTTTTACAGTGATTTTCGATTTTAGTTCGAATTACAAACAATAAATGGCACTGTAAGCAATATGGTCTAAATACAGGCTCGATTTTTTGTCCGATCTCTTCTTCCATTCGGAAAAAGGAGATTAAAATGTATTGAGTGGGTCCCGAAGGACCAAAAATCGAGCCTGAATTTAGCTTCTATTGATCGCAGCGCCATCTATTGTTTGTAATTCGAACTAAAATCGAAAATCACTGTAAAAAAACTTTTGACCTCATGCACAACCCTCCTGCAAGAATTTTTTAAATATCTGTCACCGTTTGCAAGTTAATGAATTTTAAAATCAGTCAATCCTTTTTAGGACACCCGGTATTTCCAATATGATGTTAAACCTCGTTATGTTAACCTCATTACATCGTTACAACAATATTTTACGGACCAAATAAATATATTGTTGTAGAAGGGTTTATTGCTATATCGAGGGCCTACATATTTTGGGCATTTAATAAGGTTTTTTATTAATTTTAAGGTATATACCACTTAAAAAATTTATATTTAGAAGAAATTAATTAGCAAAGTGTTAATAGTAGTGGTTAAACACTACAAAAAAATTTAAATAAATTCAGAAAATAATCACAGAAATATTCACATACCTGAAAACCATTTTTATTGAAAATAATTCAAAATTTTAGTTTGTTTATTCATTTTTTTAACTGTTAAGTCAACCAACAAGGTATGCATCGAGTATAGTGCACGAAAATATGATCATCATTTGTCGACGAAAGGCTTGAAAAAAATATCCGTAAAGACTTCACAGGTTGAACAGCTTCCTGGGGTGACACTAAGGATTTTGATGGACCTGATGAGAGCATTCTTTTCAGAATTCTCGCTTGCATTTTAATATTTTTAAATGATTTTTTCTGTTTGAGATAGCTGACGTTGATCTCTAACCAAGTTATTGTTTACTTTTTCGATTTTGGTTGTAACTTTTTTTTTATAAAGTTACTTTCACTTTCGGCACCGGTTCCAAAAGTGAAAGTAGCCTCATTAAAAAAAAAACTACAATCAAAATCAAAAACGTGCAAACGAACGACGTCAAAAAATCAACCTCAGCTATCCTAAGGAAAAATTCATTAAATATTAAAATGCAAGCGAGAAATTTGAAAAGAATTTCCCATAAATTTAACATTAGCTTGCGAGTTTCTTCGCGTGATTAGTGTAGGATCTTAACCCTTTCAGGACGGGTGATGCATACTATATGCATAGTCCCGAAATTCAAAAAATTTAACCCTCCCCATTTCCACCCCCTTGGGTCGATTTTGCCCATTTGTAATCCCCACCGAAATATTAGCCATATCAATGTTTTCGGCGAGTTTGAAGCCGATCCGTGGATAATTGCGACTTTTATCGTGCGGACAAAATTTAGTACATACATATATATATATATATATATATAATAAATTTGAAATCACAAATATATGAAGAAATTGATAAAGTTCTAAAGATGATTTAGAAATGAACATAGGAAACCAGTATGTAAAATAAGAAACTATGAATGACTCACAGAATCATCAGAGGAGCTTGTCAGTTCATTCATAGAAGATGCGTTATTTCATCCAATTTTGTCGGCATTAAGCCTAAAATGACAAAATTTAGCTCCTTATAACGCAAACATTACAGAAAATAGATAATAAAAAGCTAAGAGATCCAAAGAAAGATACACCTCATACAGAATATTAAAAATTATTAGAGCACAATACCTGAATGGCATATTAAGAGTCAAAACTACTACATATCAGCATGGAAAACAAAGTTAAGACTATTTTAACAAGTGATTTACAGTTGAGCATCTGAGTGAAACCCATAACTGTGCTGCCATCTGGTGTGAGAAAGGAAAAATGTAAATTGGAACTGGATTAATAACAAAAATGTTTAGAGTTGCCATCTTAACCCCCCCCCCCCCCAAAAAAAATAAAATAAAATAAAATGAATGAAATGATTGAAGAAATCAAGAAAAGACTTAGATTAACTTTTAGTTAAACTAGAATGAAAAAATAGGAATAAACTTAATAAGTACTGAGTGAATACAAAATAAAATAAAGAAAAGGAATAAATTAATACATATAACTAAATAAAGAAATAAAGAATTATATAAAAATAAATAAAAGGGCAATGGATTAAATTAACGTTTTAAAGACAAAAGAATTGTAATATAAAAAATGAGATTATAAATATCATTTAAAAAGATGAGGAATATTTGAGATAGTAAAATTTAGCCTTGTATTATGTAAATAAATGTGAAAATTTAAAAAGCAATGAGGAATATTGAGATAGTAAAATATATCCTTAAATGATGATGCAGTATGTGAAAATTTATTATATTAAATGCATGATATCCCATTTTTTTTAAATTATATGTCCATACAATATATAAGCATATATACATACACTTATACACGCTCACACACATAAAAACATATAAGGTTTTAAACTTTTTTTAGCATTCCCGACCGAGGTGGGGGTGGTTTTGAGTTCCTGGGGTCCTATAATGAAAAGTTATGAAGGAATTTTTCAAAAGTCGCACCATGGTAAAGACTGCAATAGATAGTATTTCTTGCGTAATCTACATAAAAGTAAAAAATGCATAACCAGCAAAGATTACGTTCGTCGCCTATTATATCTAAAATCGCTGTATAAAATCGCAACTACAAAATGCTACTTGTTTTATATTACTCCCGAGATAGCATGTTGTAACCCATCTCAATCTCATTATGTTTCAAATACAGTTGAAGATCTTTATAACGCAAACCTAAAAACGCAAGGTTGTGTGTTACATAGCATTTTGCATTATATGGATCACATAATTAAATTTACCTTGTAAACATAGCCAAATATGTCTGAAACATATCAAAATACATTAGAATATCTTTATACTGCATCCCTTGTTACCAAGAGTTATCCAAATTATAAATTTTTGCATAATATAGGTCAGACATTGTTAAATTTACTTCATAAACATGATCCACATAAAACTGACCAAATCATTCCTTATATTATACATTTTCAAAAATGTTTATTCTAATAATAGCCATTTTTTTCAGTAAAAAGGTCTTAAATTAGGAGATGAACTAATGCATCAAATTTAGTCCTCTAAAGAATAGCAATTTTTTATGATGTGAAAATGCAGGTGCTTTTTAACTGCTAAATTCATTGTTTACATCTGAGAAGTTGTGCGTTATATGGAGAATTGCGTTATATAGAATTGCGTTATAAAGATCTTCTACTATATTGTAACATCAATAAAATGCGCTGCAAATAATTTTCCCCATAGACAATATTGTAACGGAATTCTTTTGTGTGTCCCTGTAAACGAACTGAAAAGGCTTCATACTTCAATTTCAATACCGAATATTCTATAGTAAATCTTAATAACGTATAAAAAGTTCTTAGAAATCCGAGTCTATGCGTTTGAGTACGGACAGACAAACCGAATTCATATAGTATACACTTTTCAAGTGTGTTGTAAAGTGTTAATGAAACAGTATAATAACTAGAGAACATGAATTCTGCTTTTCCAGAATTTAGTGTCGCCCCCGATGAAAAAAATATATATATATGTATATAAATATAGATACGGTAGAGTCCCGATTATCCAACAAAATAAATTATGGCCATTCTTTTTTCTTCATTCTGACCAGAAAATAAGAGTTCTAACTTTTTACGGCTGCTTTTTCATCTTCACCTGACACTTAATTTATAATGACTGGTTCATAATAGTAGAAGCCATCAGTCCATCAGAAAAAAATAGGCGGGTTAAAGCGGAAACTCGGTTAAGCGCGACTCGGTTTATCGGGACTCTACTGTACCTCAGTTTTAAGACTTAAAACACGCGATTTTATTTATATAAAACGACGTCATCCGAATGCGCTGAAGAATTCCTCATTTACGATCCAATCATAAACATCTACAATAAAGTTTGGGTAAGACGTCACTATCTCAGAATAATACACAAATGCAGCAAAAAGAAATAAATTCATTTATATTTTTTCAAAATAGCACGTATTTTAATTACTTTTTTTTCAGTTTTTATGAGAAAGTGGAAACAAAAAGATATAACTGCTATTTTCCAACTATTTTTCCTTTACTTTCTACAGAAATGGAATACTTGAGTTGCCAAAATTAAACAAATGTTGCTAAAAACTACAAAAAAAAATTAATATTTCAAGAATAAATGGAGATGCAGTTTTCAAACAAATTGTATTTAAAAGAACTTTTTTTCCCAATACGACGGTCTAAAAATTGAAAATGTGCGATGCGTAGAAGTTTAAAAAATTGCTATAGAGCATTTAATCGTACAATGATACATCTGCTTTGTTTATTGCTGGCTTCTGTAAGGTAACGTTATTTTTTGAAGGCGACACAAAATAAGCTGGGAGAAAGAAATAGCATACCGTACCGGGAGCTAAAAAAGCGTCCGATTTCACATGTTGACCTCTTGAAAGAATAACTTCAATAGCTTACAAGGAAGGTCTCCATACTGGGCATACTCAGAATATTTTGAAAAAAATACCAATTAAACTACTTATGTATGTAATAAAGGATCAGTCAAATTTAGCGGCGGAATTACAGTAGAAAGTCTGTAAAAAATAAAATACTTTCGAGTATTTGGCGCGAAAAGACGAAAGCGTCACGCGATTTGGCGAGCAGTACTTTTCCTCGCCAAAAGCAAACGATTTTAATGCATCTGAAAATTGTTTGTTAATTGATTTTTAGAATGCGTGTAAAAAGTATTTAATAAATTTAAACATAAACAATGAGAGAGTTTAATAAATACATTTTTTCGTATTACATATTTATGTTGCTTGTTATTTAATTTTATTACTTTAAAAACAATTTCATCTATAAAAAATACTTTCATATATTTAAGCGTATTCCAAAATAAAGGCAAGATTCATTTAGCAGTTATTCATTTTAAACCAAGGAATTCGTCGTTTCCATAGCAACAAAATTGAACCGACAGCGCTCAATTGGACTTAATTTTGAGATATTGAAACAATTTTAATTTTGTTTTAATTCATAAAATTTGATATTTAATTTTCATTATAAATACATATATGACAAAACTATAGCTAAATCAAACTAAAACTGACAAAACTACAGTTATTTAAGTTAAATTTATTTAAACAAGTTCAATATGAAATATTTTTATCTTAAAGAGTATTCGACATGAAAAAGTATTTTTCGAAATTTCATTTCATCGCCCACCGATGATAAATCGCCAAATAAACGAAAATTTCATTATTTTTTTACGAACGTTCTATCGGGGTTCCGCCCAAATTTTTTTTATAAACATATATATCCACATGAGACGAATACTCTGTAATTTTTTCAGAATTTTCTGAATATGCCCGTATGGAGACCTTCCTTGTTAGATCGGTAGACGGCAGCAGAGACAATCACCTCATTGAGTTCACGGCTGAAATTCCAGAATTAGTTAAAACTCGATTCCCATATTAAAACGCAATCGTTCTGCCAAGTCATATCTTGGTGGAAAACACCTGAAAACTCGATTTCAGCGTTTGACTCGTAGGTTTACCATTGTGTTTTCCTGCACCCAAAACTATGAAAACATGGAAGATTGGGAGCAGAAAAACACAATGGTAAACCTACGAGTCAATTGCTAAAATCGAGTTTTCAGGTGGTTATTGAAACCATATATCTTACATGTCATTTAATTTAAAGTTAATGGTGTTTCTTAACAATGACTTTTATCACTTTCCAACGAAGTTGAAAAGTTTTTATTCGATTTGTCTGTCTGCGCGTTTGTCTGCGTGTACCTGCTCGAACTTGCGTAAATAAAGTCAGATTGCCATGAAATCGATATATGTTATTGGTGTTTACTGTGGCACGTTCGGTGTTGAAAATGGATTGTGTAGCATTAACGGTTCATTTACAGGAACACTCAAAAAAATTCCATTACATTACGGCCTATGGGAAAAACCGTTAGCGGTGTATTTTAATGATAATACACTATTTTAAATATATTGAAATTAGTATATATCACTGAGATGTACTGCAAAACACTTACTGTGTATAGAATTTATCGTTCATTTACAGGGACACACTAAAGTATTTGGCTACAGTAAGGCCTACACTGTAAAAAATGACAGTCAAGGTGTTTCTAAAAATGACGGATGTTTCTTAATCTACGAAAATGTACTATAATCACGAACGCAAATATATAATAACCTTTTCCGAGTAACCCAAGATTCCGAAAAGTGTTCCTTTATCTTTAGAAACCTCAGAAAATATTTATTTTCGAAATTTAAAGAAGAATTTACAAAAATTAATTTTTATTAGCTGCCCGTCATTTTCGAAGACGTTTTCTAGTAGTTTTTACAATGCATTAATCAGTTCTATGTACCCGGAAAATCGGTTTTTCGGATTCTATCAATTCTTAAGTAAACATTTTCAACTGCTTAGCTGAATCCGTGCATGCAGTTGTAACAGAATAATGTTAAATTTCATATCAACTAGCCACCCTTGGCGACCAGTTTGGTCTCCTTTAAATGTATGCTAAGCATTGTATTAAAGTTACTTTTATTCATAATTTAATTTACTTGCGCAATCCTTCGCGAAATGGGAAGATTCTGATACATAAATCATGAACTCCGCGTTTTTATGTTACTGGGGGCAGGTAAAAAATCGCCAAACATTGTTCCCGTCGTATTTTTCCTATTTCAATAATTTCATTTTAAATATAATACTTTCACTTATTTTATTTAAAATACATAACTTTAATTTAAAACTGAAATATTTAAAATCACTCAAAATTATTTCTTAAAAAAAAAGAAAAGAAAAGAAAAAAGAAAAGTAATAAATAATACCATAAACCATAACATTTAATTTCGACATCAAAGCTTTGTTTTAATTTAGCACACGAAAAATTGTTTATGACACTGGCATGAAATGGTCTATTACAATACTGATGGCGATGGAACAATATTTGGCAATTTATCACCTGCGCCCGGCTAACATTAAATTACCAAATTGGCATATAAAAAGCCTGCCATATAAAAAGCGAAGCGGTCAACCCGGAACTGTTGATGACAGTCACATGACTTAGACTATTATTATAGAGATGTTAATGCTGGTAATACTGTATGTTTGTCGATTAAAAATGTTTTCTGAATATCAAAATATTTACCTGAGAATTGTTAGCATCCGAAAAAGTGATATTCCGATTTGAGAAAATTGATTATTGCACTGTAAAAGCTACTCGGAAACGTTTCCGAAAATGACAGGAAGCTAATAAAAATTTATTTGTATAAATTCTTCGCTATATTTCGAAAATAAATAGTTTTCTGAGATTTTTAAAGGTAAAACAACGCTTTTCGGAATCTTTGGTGTCTTGGAAGAGGTTATTGTAGATTTTCGTTCTTGATTATACTACATTTTTGTAGATTAAAAAACATGTCATTTTTTACAGTGTATGAACAATAATTGCTGGAAATGCGTTTTCAGTTGTGATACGCGTTTTATTATTTAAACTAACTGTTTAACCCGTTCTGCGCACGGAAGTTCATGAATTTAATTCAAAAACCAAAATTAAAAATAAGTATTCGATTTAGAAACATATTTTTACACTACTGTGCATTTTTTAATGAAATTTAATTTATCCTGATATTATGGCAGCAGACGATAAAACGATATCTTGGGAATAAATAGAATAAAACGTTTTGTTGGTGTTTGTAATAAAATGTTTTTCTTTATTTTTTTAAAAAGATAATAATTAAGCGCAATTAAATAATCTCTAATTATTTGCATGTGAGGTAAAAGAATTATCATAATACCCGCTAGAACTTCTAGTATTGCAGCGTGGCGTACGTAATATGTATATCTCTAATTAGTTGCATGTGAGGTAAAAGAATTATCGTAATACCCGCTAGAACTTCTAGTATTGCAGCGTGGCGTACGTAATATGTATATCTCTAATTAGTTGCATGTGAGATAAAAGAATTATCGTAATACCCGCAACAGCTTCTTAATATTGCAGCGTGGCGTATGTAATATATATGGTTAGAACTCGCGTGATTACGGGTTAAACATAAAAAACGGCAAAAATTCGTCAAAAACATAAAATAAAATAAAAGTTATTTAAAATTTTTAAATTTTTTGCCGCAATCGTTCATGGGCCCCCTACCAGCAGACCGTGTGCCAAATTTCGTTGCCCTGCGCCCTGTGGTTTCCAAGTTTTTGAGGTTACGCGCACGGATTTTAATAGGGTAGATATTCTTTTTCATTTGGTGTGTATAAATTCTATAGATCCTATACACAAAAGATCGGAAGTGTATTTCCGCTTACTGGCGGAAATTGCTGAATGAGAAATTTCAATTGTGGTACGCGTTTAATTGAATTAACTTTTAGCATATGTAATATACATACGAATCTATGAATCCTATGGCTGCACAATAACAATTTTAGAATACTATGTTACAAACCTCTATACAGAGCTTCAAAAAATAATTCGGATATTTTTCGGACTATCTATATATCTATCTATATCATAAAGGACAAACATATATGCGCGTAATGCTGACGTCATTCTGCGAATGGCAACACTTGACGATGAAATTTCGGTTTTGCAATTTTCGCTACTGCAAATTTTTAAACTTCTAAATATTGCACATTTTTATTCTTTACACCATCGTATGCGGAAAAAAATGTACTTTTAAATGAAGTTTATTTGAAAACTGTATCTCATTTTTTTTTTAATTTCTTTTTTGAGATATTAATTTCTTTGTAGTTTTTAATTCTATTTCTCTAATGGTGGCAACTTGAGTACTTCATTTCTGTAAGAAGTAAAGGAAAAATAGCCGAAAATAGCCGAAAATAGCAATAGCATATTACTGTATATTTTCGTTGCCATTTGCTCATAGCAACTGAAAAAAAAATGTAATAAATACTAGAAAACCGGAATTCTGCTTTTTCAGAATTTAGTGTCGCACCCGATGAAAAAAAAATATATGTATATAAATATAGATAATATGAAACATATTTCAGTTTTAAGACTTAAAACACACGGTTTTATTTTATATAAAATGACTAATGTTTAGGTTTATTATTTAAAATCAACGAAACAGTTCCTTCTTAAGCATTTTCGTTCGCCGAAATTCGACGGGTTCCACCTCGTTCATGGTAATTTCAGAAATTTGGTTCTGAAACGTGTCAATCATTTTCTAAATTGTTTATTTAGACATCTTTCATCTTAATAAATTGTAAAGTTTTATTACAGTATTCTGAATGCGTTGGAAAGTGTTTTATAATCTGTGCGAAACGCATGATTTTTCGTTCCATTCGCTGACGTGTTATTGATTATTTCTCTCCTTATCAGTCCTTTTGTCTGTATTGAAGAGTTTTAAAACTTTTTCGCTTAAGTGAGAAATCAAGTCTTCTCAATTTTATTTCTTTGGTGAAAAAAGAATTAAATTTAAGTGATTGAAACAAGTACATAATATTTTATACATTAAAAACCATTTTATGTATTTTTTTTTCTTTTACTTGCTCTTTTTAAACGAGTTCAAAAAAGATTATAGAGTTTGTTTGTATATTTTATTATTATTTTTTTTTAATATGGACTAATAAACTAAGAGATGCAAATCGGGTCTCCCGAGTTAGAAAACACGCTGCCGGAGTTGAAGACATAAGTGAAAATATATTATTTTTTAAATGGAAAACTGTAATAGACTTTGTATTTTAATTATTTTTTTTTATTGTTCATTAATAATACCAAAAATCATTTTTATATAAAATAAATATAAATAATGTTTTCAAATACAGTGTTGTCACTGGGCTACTTTTTTTTAATTAAGATTTCTTGATTTGTACCACTTTTTTCAATTGGTAAAATTCGCTTTATTTATCATATCAATAAAGGCGAAAACAAACGGAATTTTACCATTTTCAAAAAGTGGTGGCAGTCAAGAAATCTGAATTTTTAAAAGTAGCCCACTGGCAACACTGTTCAAATAAAGTTTTGAAATTTATTAAAAACGATATTATCTTATTAGCCACACGCCAGAAGTTTGTAACCGAAGAAATCACCAAATATTTTGCTACTTACAACAGCCCTTTTTAATCTGATTATTTCAGTGTTTAATCGTACGTTTCGATTAGATACCTCTTAAATTTGTGTTTTATTTGTACTATTATTTTTTAATTTATGATAAAATTTTAATTCCGTTAATGAATATTATTTATATATATAATGAATATAATGAATATATTTATATATATTGATTTTGAAATCGGTTTGGTATTTCCTAACATTCCATAGAAAACGTAATTTAGAAAGCTTTTTAAGGCTTTTAAAGAACTTTGTTGTTCCTGCAAACCCGAGGTGATAGTGGCACCGGCATAAAATATAGCCTGTGTATAAGGATCAGAAAATATCATCATTCATTCGAAACCATTACGTTTGGAATCGGTCCACTATTTTTTGGGATTGCATAAAAATGGTAATTTAGGACTTTTTTTTAGAACGCTTTTCAGTCCTTTCCTTCGTTTCACCCCTTTTAAATTTCGAATTTATTTTCGACTGTTCTTAGAGGGCATTTATATTTTATAAGTAAATACCATGCCATATTTCAAGTTTCTAGTCTCTTCAGTATCACAGAAATCATAATTTAGAAAGTTTTTTGCTCCTTCAGCACTCTAGTGGTAGTGGCACCGACATAAAATATAGCTTATGTTTGAGCAGGTTCTATCACCACCAATTTGCAACCATTATTATTTAAGTCGGTTTGATATTTCATAAGACTGCATAGAACGCTTTTCGCTCACTTCATCCTTAGAGCAAGGGCTGTCACCATCAATTTCCAACCATTACATTTAAAATCGATTCGGTACTTACTGAAATTACGTATATCGCAATTTAGAACGTTTTTTAGAACGCTTTATGCGCATTTTCACTCCTTTTTATCACCCCTTTTTCGATTTCTTTAGGAAATTTTCTTCATTTATATCTTATCCAACTACCATGACAAATCTCATGTTTCTAGCCCCTCACTATCACAAAAAACGCAATTTAGAACGTTTTTTGCTCCTGCAACCCCCCACGTGGTAGTGACAAGAACATAAAATATAGCCTATGTTAGAGCAGGGACTGTCACCATCAATTTGTAACTATTACTTTTGAAATCGGTTTGATATTTCCAGAGATTGCGTAGAAATCGCAATTTAGAACTTTTTTAGGACACTTTTCGAGCCTTTTCACCCCTTTTAAATTTCGATTTTTTTAAGAAGCAGCTCATAGAGAACATTTACATCTTATAAGTAATTACCATGCCAAATATCAAGTTGCTAGCCCCTGCAGTATCAGAAAAATCACAATTTAGAACTTTTTTGCTCATGCAATCGCCAGGTGGTAGTGACACCGGCATGAAATAAAGCCTATGTTGGAGCAAGGGTTGTGATCATCAATTTGCGAACATTACTTTTGAAATTGGTTTGGTACTTCCTGAGATTGCGTAGAAATCGTAATTTAGAACGTTTTTTAGAACGCTTTTCGCGCATTTCCACCCCTTTAAATTTTGATTTTTTTAGGAAATTTTCTTAGAGCTCATTTATACCTTATAAGTAACTACCATGACGAATTTAATGTTTCTAGCAGCTGCAGTATCACAGGAATCGCAATTTAGAAAATTTCTTGCTCCTGCAACGCCCAGATAGTAGTGACACCGACATAAAATAGAGCCTATCTTAAAACAAGGGCTGTCACTATCAATTTCCAACCATTACTTTTGAAATTGGTTTGATACTTCCCGAGATTGCGTAGAAATTACCATTTAGAACATTTTTTAGAATGCTTTTCGCGCCCCTTTTACAGTTCGAATTTTTTAAGAAATGTTCGTTTATATGTAATGGGTAACTACCATGCCAAATTTCATGTCTCTAGGCATTCAGTAACACAAAAATTGCATTTTTAGAACGTTTTTCGCTTCTGCACCCCCTTTGGGTGAGTGGTATGAACATAAGATATAGCCTATGTTTGAACAGGGAATAACACAATCATTTTGATACCATTACTTTGAAAATCGGCTCGGTAGTTCCAAAGATTACCTCCTACAATCAAACAAACAAACTTTACTTCTTTATAATATTAGTATAGATGAAAAAAATGATAAACTAGAAAACAGGAATTCTGCTTTTTCAGAATTTAGTGTCGCCTCCGGTGAAAAAAAAATATGTATATGTATAAAAAAAATAGTACAAAACGTATTTCAATTTTAATACTTAAAGCACACGCTTTTATTTTATGTAAAATGACGTTATTCGCATCCGCTTAAGAATTCCACATTTACGATCCACTCTTAAACATCTACAGCAAAGCATGCATAGGACGTCACTATCGCAAAATAATGCACAAATGCAGCAAAAAGGTTCCGTCATAAAAGAAACTCGACAAAAAAACGGCTATCTAATGATTCATAGGCCTTCATTTGTTTGTAACATTAATATAGATACTCAAAATTAAATATAGTTTGTAATAGCTCAATGCTGTAACAGAAATCATTCGTTTATATTTTTTCAAAATAGCACGCATTTTAATTACATTTTCTTTCGGTTGTTATGAGAAAATGGCAACAAAAATATATAATTACTATTTTAGAACTATTTTTCTTTACTTTCTACGGAAATGGAGTACTTCCGTTGCCAATATTAAGCAAATGGCTCTAAAAACTACAAAAAAATTAATATTTCAAAAATAAATGGCGATACAGTTTTCAAACAAATTGCATTTAAAAGTTTTTTTTTCCAATACGATGTATAAAAATTGAAAATGTGCGATGCTTAGAAGTTTAAAAAATTGCTATAGAGTATTTTATCGTACAATGATACATCTCCTTTATTTTACGGATGGCATATATAACGTAACGTTATTTTTTGTAGACGACACAAAATAAGCTGGGAGAAAGAAATAGAATACCGGGGGCTAATGCCATAAATAAGATTGGACTACGTTATATATATATATCCTCAACTAAAAATTCAACGCATAAATGAATTTCCTTCTTATCTATTTTTTAAATTTACTTGTAATTAATTGCAACACATTTTGGAAAATTTTTTTAGTGAAAATACTAGTTCTGTCCTTCAAAATTTAATTTGACATATTTCTTCTAAGCCTTTGAAAACAAAGTTAAGTGAAGTATTACAAAATCGATTTTTGAGTAAATTTCTAAAATTACTACCCGAATATTGAAAGTTATCTAAAAATGTTTTAAATTCCCCATTCTTTGGTGCCTACCACAAACTATTAACTTTTTTTTTTTTTTTTTTTTTTTTTTTTTTTTTTTTTGCATAATGAGTAAAATTTTATTTTATTCAAAAGATATGTACTCCACTATATTTCACTATATTTCCTATTGTTAAATCTTACATTAAACACATTAGAATCATGCAAAAACTTAGCTAATTTATATTGCATAATATTAGTTTTAAAAGATTCTCATAAGAAAATCAATTTAAATCAATTTATTTTATTTTATCTCTATAATAAAAGCTCAAGTCATATGACGGTCATCAACAGTTCCGGGTTGACCGCTTCGCTTTTTGTATGGCAGGGGGCCAATTTGACAATTTAATGTTAGTCGGGAGTAGGTGATAAATCGCCAAATATTGTTCTATCGCCATTATGTCATCAGTATTATAATAGTCCATTTCATTCGACTTTCATAAACAATTTTTCGCGTGGTAAATTAAAACAGAGCTTTGATGTTGAAATTAAATGTCATGGTTTATGGTATTATTTATTATTTTTCTTTTCTTTTTTTAAAGCAATAATTGAGAGTAATAAATTTTAAATATTTTAGTTTTAAATTAAAGTTATGCATTTTAAATAAAATGAGTGAAAGTACTATATTTTAAATGAAATTAATGAAATACGAAAAAATACGACGGGAACAATGTTTGCGATTTATCACCTGCGCCCGCCTATCATAAAAATGCCGAGTTCATGATTTCTGTATCAGAATCTTCGGATTTTGCGAAGGATTGAGCATGTAAATTAAATTATGTATAAAATTAACGTGATACAATATGCTCAGCATATATTTAAGGGAGACCAAACTGGTCGCCAAGCGCGGCTAGTTTTTAAAAGATTCTCATAAGAAAATTAATTTAAATAATGGTAACATTTTTCATTTAAAACCTCCATAATGAATTTAGCAGAAATAATGATGATGTATGAAATAATTAATTAGTAAATATAATATATTTAGTAAATTAAAAGAAGGGAAATATAGGTACTATTAAAAATATATGTTTTATTCTTCGAATATTTGGCAGTTTTCGAACTCCATTGCCTTTTGCAAGTAATTACGCTTCTTCAGATCTCAACAAGTGAGCGTTACAAATCCTTTTTACACATTCTGTTTTATATGTACTAACTAAAGCCCCCGGCGTTGCCCGGAATTTGAAGAATGTTTGTTCTGAAAAGTAAATTTCAAAATTTACAAAATTTATGAAATTTTCAAAATTTCAAACACACAACATAAAACAAACAATAAAAAAAAGCAGTCGAAGTGCTGTGCACATAAACCAAATGAAAACCCAATATAAAAATGTATAAATTTATATAACTGACGCAAAAGAATACAGCTATAAATGAACTTATTTCAATTCATCATTGGAGTAATGATGTTAAAATACGCCAATATTTCCTTAATTGGGTTTTTATCATGCTTCAATACGTTTTTTTCACACTCATATGACGTTATACTACATTCACTACGTCTTTTATATTTCCAATATGACATAATATTCCCTTTTTTTTTAATTCGTCGAACTATTTATTTCATTTTCAGTTTTCACGTGGAAATCTTGAAATAGAAAAGTTATGACGTAACATTCACTTTTATTTAAATTAGTCAAACTATTTATTTTATTTTGATTTTTCACGCGGAAATCTTAAAATAGAAAAGTTATGACGTAATATTCCCTTTTTTAAAATTCTTCAAACTATTTATTTAATTTTAATTTTTCATGTGGTAATCTTGCAAAAGAAAAGTAATTGCTGTGGTAAAAATTTTATTGTGGATTTTTAATTTTTGGCAACTGCTATAAAGAAAAATGTTTAAATTTGATAGGAAATTGCTGTTAAATGGGTGGTTTTTTATTAATTAAGAATTAACTATAAGTTATTTTGATTCCGTGCCTCGGCCGTGTTTTAATACACATGTACGTAGCATTTCACAATTCTCGCTTCCAAACTGTGAATTTGTATAGCATTACAGACAGACAGACAAATTTTCATTTTTATATATTAGATAGAGAATGACAGGTACCACAGAATGGAGAAATATGGCTTCAGACTGAAAAAAAAATCATGGAATATATATAGAATCAATATAGTATTAAGTGAGAATGAATCCACCGTGAGTGATATAATATCGAAAACAAATCTCCGACTATCTTAGTGATGGGCGATAACGAGATGTTTTTCTCGATTTTCTCGATTGTATGGACATCTCGATATTTTTCGATTGTATAAATTTTTTCTCGATGACTACAGTTTGCAAATTTCTTTTATAAATCATATATTATGTATTATATATGTCACACATTTATCAAGAATCGTCTGCGGGTGGACTGGAATGAGTCGATGTTAATAAAGACTAGGTGGCTTCGACCGCTAGCGGGCCCCTCCTTTAATCGGGGCCCCTAATTTATACGTAATCTTGTAATATGAAATCACGAACAGGTTACCCGCTATATACGGCACTGATATATGATAGCAGGCGGGTGTGGTGTACACGCACTACAAAATCTTGTAAAAAATATAATATCGAAACGAATGAACGTCGGACCAGATCTCTTGGGGGAGGGGTCAAAGCGAGCGGAGGGGCACAGCAGCTGCATAATATGATTAAGTCGTCACAGGTCTTTAGGCCTTTCCAACCATATGTCACATGAGAAGTCTGGATCTGAATTTATAAAAATGCCCTCCCCGTGGGGGGAAAGGGGGGGAGGGATGCGGGAGGTGGATAACATGAGTAAGTGGTCATAAGCCTTTCCAACAATATGTCACATGAGGGGTCTCGGCTAAATTTAGAAAAACACCCCCGTGGGGGAAAAGTGGGGGGGG
Organism: Maratus speciosus; assembly: GCA_963932465.1. Classification (NCBI taxonomy): domain Eukaryota; kingdom Metazoa; phylum Arthropoda; class Arachnida; order Araneae; family Salticidae; genus Maratus; species Maratus speciosus. Next base: position 430,192,325 of record OZ010800.1, read on the forward strand.
CGGTCACCGGAGGTGCATTACATCAATAAGTAATCACAGACCTTTCCAACGATATCTCACATGTGGGGTCTTGGCTAAATTTGGAAAAGTGTCCCCCGGGGGGAGGGTTCAAAATGGGGGGATGGACACCGGAGGAGCATAACATCAATAAGTAGTCACAGACCTTTCCAACGATATCTCACATGAGGGGTCTTGGCTAAATTTGAAAAAGTGTCCCCCGGGAGGGGCAAATTGGGGGAGACTGTCACCGGAGGTGCATAACATCAATAAATAGTCACAGACCTTTCCAACGATATCTCACATGAGGGGTGTTGGCTAAATTTGGAAAAGTGCCCCCGGGGGGGGGGGCAAAGTGGTGGTGGGGACACCGTAGATACATAACATCAATAAGTAGTCACAGACCTTTCCAACGATATCTCACACGAGGGGTCTTGACTAAATTTGAAAAAGTGTCATCAGGGGGTGGTGGCAAAGAGTGGGGGGGACTGTCACCGGAAGTGCATAACATCAATAAGTAGTCACAGACCTTTTCAACGATATCTCATAAGAGGGGTACTGACTAAATTTGGAAAAGTGTCCTCCAGGGGGGCAAAGTGGAGGGGGGCGGCCACCGGAAGTGCATAGCACTAATAAGTAGTCACAAACCTTTCTAACGATATGTCACATGAGGGATCTAGGCTAAATTTGGAAAAGTGTCCTGAAATTTCATATATTATAAATAATATTTAGCGGAGGGCTCCATAAAAAAATCCGACCTAAAATGATAAAAGCGGAAAAAACTACCCTCGCAGTGGGGGCCAAATTGGGGAGGGGAGGAAGAAAGTCTCATAATATGAAAGAGTCATCCGAGAGCTTACCGATGACATATCACATGACTGGTCCAAAAAAAGTTTGAAAATTGCTCCCCCTCTCTCCCCCCGTGGGTCCACTCTTTCACCCCGGAATTCACACAGCCGCCACTTTAAAATTTTTATGTTCAATAAATAATATTTACCGGAAGACTGCATAAAAAACCCATATTTAAAGTGATATTTAAATTTATTATAGAAATCGGCTACGGTTTTAAAAATTTGTTCGAACCTTCCCCACCCCCCTTTGAGCGAAGAAAGGTTCATAGTATGAAAGAGTGGTCAAAGGGCTTTTCGATTATATGCCACAGGAAGGGTTCGGTAAAATTTTTAAAATTGCACCCCATGAGTCCACTCTCACGTCCTCCTCCCTCGAAATAACCCGACCCACCTTTCTCTTTGAAAATTTTATATTTAATAAATAATTTTTATCGGAGGGTTCCAGGTATGTGACATCTTGGTAGGGCTAAAATAAGAGAAACTTTGAAAATTAAAGCTTCATTTCACAGCTCATTGTCAGGCCTTTTTCTCTATCTCGTCCCTTGGTACTCTCGATAAATTTTCTTACTTTTCTTCTCTGCCGAGGACGAGAGAAATCCTCGAAAAGCTTCTCATAGCGAAATGTTGAAAAGCGCGAGAGAAATCCTCGAAAGGCTTTTCATTGGGAGATTTCGAAAGGGACGAGAGTAACAAGCGAGAGGCTTCCCATCGGGAAAGGTTGAAAAGGGCGAGAGGAAACTCTCGAGAGACTTCCCATCCCGAAAGGTTTAAAACCGCGAGAGAACCAACCATCGAGCAGCTTGCCATCTGGAAGCGTCGAAATGCTAGAAAAATCATCGAGATGAGATTTGCCGAAATGCGAGATGGAAATGAAGCTTTCAGAGTCAAACTTACCGCATTTCTGGTTTAAGTCATAATTTCTCAAAGGAGTCCATCTGCTTATCCAATCTCTTTTTAGCTCACAGGCTATCTAAGCCTGAGAGCTAATGTACCCGTCGGTTCTGTGTCTATGCATGTACTGTACGTACGTACGTACGTGTGTATGTACGTAACGCGATAACTCTTGATTAAAATGTACGATTTGCTTCAATTTTTTTATGTTCATTCTGATAAGGCGTTCCGCTGTTTAGTTTTGACGGTTCATTGGTTAAGGATAAAGGGAGAGAAGGGGGGCTGGTCCCCCTCCCCCTCCTTAATTTAGATAAATAGGTTTTTCATGCAGAATTCTTCGATTTGCTCCAAATTTCGTATACCGGTTTATTATGTTAAGGAGCTTCCCTGATTAAACTTGGAGGTTCATTAGTTAAGTATGAAGGGGGGAAAGGGGGATAGACCCCCTCCTTAATTTAGATAAATGTGTTTTTCATGCAGAATTATTCGATTTGCTCCAAATTTGGTATACCGGTTCATTATGTTAAGAAGTTGCCTTGATTAGATTTGGAGGTTTACGGGTTAAGTATAAAGGGGGAGAAGGGGGCTGGTCCAACCCCCCTTAATTTAGTTAAATGGTTTTTTCATGCAGAATTATTTGATTTGCTCATAATTTGGTATACCGGTTTATTATGTTAAGGAGCTTCCCTGATTAAACTTGGAAGTTCACTGGTTAAGGATAAAGGGGGAGAAGGGGGTTGGTCCAACCCCCCTTAATTTAGATAAATGGGTTTTTCATGCAGAATTATTCGATTTGTTCCAAATTTGGTATACCGGTTTATTACGTTAAGAAGTTGTCTTGATTAGATTTGGAGGTTTACGGGTTAAGTATAAAGGGGGAGAAGGGGGGCTGGTCCCCCCTTAATTTAGATAAATGGGCTTTTCATGCAGAATTATTTGATTTGCACCAAATTTGGTATACCGGTTTATTATGTTAAGGAGCTTCCCTGATTAAACTTGGAAGTTCATTGGTTAAAGATAAAGGGGGAGAAGGGGGGCTGGTCCCCCACTTAATTTAGATAAATGGGTTTTTCATGCAGAATTACTCGATTTGTTCCAAATTTGGTATATCGGTTTATTATGTTAAGGAGCTTCCCTGATTAAACTTGGAGGTTCATTAGTTAAGTATAAAGGGGGGAAAGGGGGGTAGACCCCCTCCTTAATTTAGATAAATGGGTTTTTCATGCAGAATTATTCGATTTGCTCCAAATTTGGGATACCGGTTTATTATGTTAAGAAGCTGCCTTGATTAGATTTGGAGGTTTATGGGTTAAGTATAAAGGGGAGGGGCTAGTCTCCCCTTAATTTAGATAAAAGGGTTTTTCATGCAGAATTATTGGATTTGCTTCAAATTTAATGTACCGATTTATTCCGATATGGCGCTTCCTTCATTAGATTTGGAGGTTCATTGATTAAGTATACAAGGGCGAAAAGGGGGCCAGTCCCCTTAATTTAGATAAATGGATTTTCATGGAGAATTATTCAATTTACTTTAATTTTTTTTTCTATGTTTGTTCTGATAAGGAGCTTTCCTGATTAGATTTGGAGGTTCATTAGTTAAGTATAAAAGGGTTAAAGGGGTTAGTCCACCCTTAATTTAGCGATATGTTCCTTTTTTTCATGCAGAATTATCTGATTTGCTTCAAATTTGATATACTGATTTATTATAGTTAATAAGTTTCCCTGATTAGATTTGGAGGTTCATTGGTTAAGTATAAAAGGGGCAAACGGGGATATTTCCCTTCATTTATTTTTTGAGGGACATTATTCTTTGAAATAAGAGTATAATATACAGTTAGTGTTAATAACCTGTGAGCTCAATGCCATCAGTTTAAATGGCACTTATCATTTTATTGCTATTAATCGATGTGGGTTATGAAGCATAATGGTTTATGTATTCAGTTCTGTATAGTCCTAGTTTCAAACTTTACTGTTAAATTTAGTGTCATTTTGCCACGAATTTTCAATGTTTCTCTTATTTTAGCTCTGTCAAGCTGCCCCATACCTGGAGACTCAGATAAATACTATTTATTAAATATAAAAAGTTCAAAGAGGAAGGTGAGTGAATTCTGGGGTGCGCGAGAGTGCACAAAGGGAGGGGGGGGGGGGCGGGTAATTTTCAAACTTTTACCAAACCTCTCCTTGACATATCATCGAAAACTCCTTTCACCACTCTTTCATATTATGAACCTTTCTCCTCCCAGAGTTGAATTCCGGAAGGGGTTCGGGGGGGGGAGCGGTGCGGGGGTGACTTTTTTTTAATTGTAGAGATTTCTACAATAAATATCATTAAATGAGGTTTTTTAATGGAGCTCTCCGATAAATATTATTTATTAAATATAAAATTTTAAAAGTGGGGCTGCGTGATTTCCGGGTATTTTCTAGGATAAAAGAGGGAACCCACGTGGGAGGGGTAGATTTCAAACTTTTTTTGGACCAGTCATTTGATCTATCATCGGAAAGTTTTCGGTTATCATCGCAAAGTTACTCTTTCATATTATGAACCTTTCTTCTTCCTTCCTTAGTTTGGCGCCCCGAGAGAGGCACTTTTCGAACTTTTTTGAAATCGTAGCGTTTTTAAACATTTTAGATCGGATTTTTCTACGGAGCCCTCCGATAAATAATTTTTAATATATGAAAATTTCAAAGAGAACGATGGGCAGGGTATATTTCGGGGTGGTGGGGGGGCACGATAATTGGAATCCTGGGAGTTGGGACTCTTTTCTATCTTTTGCTGACACCCCTCATGTGATATATCATTGGAAAGCTCTGTGACTACTATTTCATTTTATATATCGCCCGCGCCCCTCCCCTTACTTTGCCCCCGAGCGGGGCACTTTACTAAATTTAGCCGACACCCCTCATGTGCCATATCGTTGGAAAGTCCTGTGACCACTTATTCATATTATGCACTTTCCTTGCCCCTCCCTCCTACTTTGCTCCCCACGGGAGTTCGTTTAATGTATTCCAGTCGAAGACTTTATAAAAATGGGGAAATTAAAAATCCAATCTCAAATGACGTAGAAAAATCAATAAAAAATTTTGATCCCTTTTATCATCCTTTAGTTCATATTTTTGCCACTAGGGGGTGCTTTTGATTCTTATTTCTTTGGCCATTTTGGTACTAATTGCCGAAAAATTCTAATTTTTGATACTTAAACTCCCCTTACCGCTTCATAGCTACTCGCGTTTTTTCAGCTTTTTTCAACCAGGGGGCACCCTTACAAGACTTTTCCAGTCTTATGGCTCCTTTATAGTTTCCCTTTGGTTTGTTGTTTTTTTATTCCATCTGTTTTCAGTTACCCTATATTTAATAAAATCTGCCTTATATATATGTAAAAACAATGATTTCAATAATCGATTCTAGAACATCTCCTTTGTAGATTCTCGAAAGTAATCGATGACTGTATCGATTGTGTATTTTACGATAACGATTTTTTTCGATTGCTAAATTTTCGAGAATCGCCCATCACTAAGCCCTATCGCTACTATGAAATTGTCGGCCAGAATAATAGCTAAGTTTTCCAATAACTGTTTTTAGCTTTTCTCGTTATAATCGATTGTAAAACATCTCGATTGTAGATTCTATGAATTAATCGATGGCTGTATCGATTGTGATTTTTTACGATGACGATTTTTCTCGATTGTCGAATTCTCGAGAATCGCCCATCACTAGCACTATCTATAGAAAAAGGTAATATTAGAATGGCAAGGAATCATACTTAATACTTTTATAAAGGCTTTAAAAGAATACAGTGTGGGTCAAAAATTTAAGCGCAACATAAATTTCAAAATAAAATTTTATTATTGTCTAAAAGTTACTTTCCTTTTCACATGACGTACAAATTTTAATTTTAAAAAGATATTTAACAGATTTATGCTTTAAAATTTATCTCAAATAATAGAATTTATCAAAACAACAAAAATGAGTGTGTAAAAAGTTTAAGCACAGTAGTTCTTTAGTCTCTAGTAGAAGAAGAATAAAAAAAAAATTAATACTTGATTATTGCTCCCTTCTGCTGAATTACTTTAAGTATACGGTCTTCCATCGATAAAATGAGGTTCTGTATTGTTTCTGGTTCAATTTTAAATCCCGATTTCTCAATGGTATCTTTCAAATCTTTAACTGAAGAATACTGCTTTCCATTTGGATAAACTGCATGGGTGAGAATACCCACATATTTTATATAGGATTTAAATCAGAGCTAATTGCCGGTCATTTGAAAAGATACTTTTTTCAACTTAAGCCACGTTGAAGTTGAGTTTGATTTATGGATAGCATTATCATGTTGAAATAACCCGGGGAAAGGTTATTTCAAGGGCCATCCCACCCCCCACCCCAAATAAAAAAAAACCTCGGCAACAAGTAGCAAATGATTGGCAAATGTCTCTTGATAGATTCCAGAGTTTTCACGACCACTAATGAATGCTAGAGATGTCTGACCATTGAAAGAAATATAGCGCCCATACCAATACACAACCACCACCATGTTGTCGGCTAAATATACTTCTACACTGTTAAAAATATCGTGAAAAATTACCTCTGTTTATCTATTTTCTGACCAATGAAAACGCTTCATAGGTGTTTATGTAGCGTTCTCATTGGTCAGAAAATAGATAGCCTTTAAAAACAGAGGTAATTTTTCACGATATTTTTAACAGTGTAGGTTCTTTGCGGAGATCATACCAATAGTACTTAAACCCATCAGGGCCATCAAGATTCCATTTTTTTCAGCACTGAATATTACATTCAGCCACTTATCACCAAATGACATATGCTTGTTGACGCACTGTAATCTAGCTTCTTTGTGGTGTCGTTTCAGACATGGTAACCGCGCCATTTTACAGTTTTAGATATATTCCGATTCCAAAACTCTTCTGTGAACAGTTTTTTTCGATATTTGTCCTCCAACTGCATGTTCTATTTGCGAAAGAGATTAATTACCTGTTGAAGCCTTGTTTCTGATGCGACGGTCTTCGCACAAAGTAGTCATCGTGGCCTTCCTGAATGGAATGTTCGTTCATTACCACGAGTCAAAACTTGATGATTACCTCTTTTTGATCTTTTTAATGCACTTGCAGTTTCAGAACCAGACTTATGTTTTGCTCTCATACTTCAGATATTTATCACCTCCTCCTCTGAAAATTCTTTCGAGTTAGGCATTTTTTACTAACTCAAAAACAGCAACTGACGCTTAGTACACAGCCAGAAATCACTTGCGTGCACAACCACTTGCATCAGTTTGTAAAATTTGCATAAAAACGATTTTGTGCTTAAATTTTTGACACGGTTATTTTTGTTCTATTCTTAAACACATGGTTTGAAATAAAATTAAAACGATAATTTTATTGAATATGGTGTTAAAACTGCTATTATCAACATATACAAGACAGATATTGAATTAAAGTGAATATTCAAAGTTTTATTTTAAAATTATTATTGTGCTTAAACTATTGACACGCACTGTAACATATTTTTAGCATATTATAAAATAGAAAATTCATAGAATGAGACTGGAAGGGCTTAAAAAATATATTTTATTCTTCAAGTATCATAGAAACTCGATAGAGTTTCTCGCCAAGCAAAAAAAACAACAGTGCAATGAACCGTAAATGAAAGGAATTTCCACCAATTAATGCCAAACAATATTTCAAAATTTTTTTAGTACTCTAAGTTTATAGTTTCCGGACTGACCAAAGCGGGATTTTGACCCCTCTATATCTCCTGTTCTATTTATGATAGAAACAAAATTCCTGTTTCTATGGAATGGGGCGTGCCACGTGACTCAGAAAACGAAAATAAAGTTGAATCCGGCAAATAGGTTTTAAGTAAATGCGATTTTAAAAATGCTGTTTTTTGCACTTTTGAAATTCTTGTTCTGACCAAATCTGTTGACAGGGCTACAGCAATGTGTAATTATCGGAATTTTACGCGGTTTACGGCATAAGAATTGTTTTTATGAGTAGTTCAAACCTTTGAAAGTTTCATGTAAAAATATTAATTAGTTTTTTATTTATACCAGTTTAAAGTCTTTATATTTTTGCAGCGTGGCGTGCGTAATATGTGAGGCATTCTCACAATCTTTTGACTTTTAAGTCCCGGAATAATAATTTTTATTTTAATAAAAGAATTATCGTAATACCCACTATCTTCTTATTATTGCAGCGTGGCATACGTAATATGTGAGGCATTCTTACAATCTTTTGACTTTTAACTCCCTGAAATAACAATTTTTACTTTCTTCTATCTTTACAAGAAGAAAGTATTGGATTCGTGAAAAATCGATCCGAGCAAGACAAAATAATTTCTGTCGACACGCAACCGGAGCAGAACCTGATAACAAAAGACCGAAATCTGACACGAACCAAATATGATAATCGACAAAAATATTCTAAAGCACCATAAGCCGATCGGATTAAGACAAAATAATTTCCGTGAACATGCAACTGGAACCGAACCTAAGAAATCCCTTAGAAAAAACCAGAAATCTTACACGAAGCAAATCTGAGACCCGACAAAAATATTCCAAAGAACCATAACCCGATCCGAGCAAGACAAAATAATTTCCGTTAACACGCAACTCGACCCGAACCTAATTTTTTTTAAATCGAAATATGACCCGAACCTAATATGATAACCGACGAAAATATTCCAAAGAACCATAACCCGATCCGAGCAATACAAAATAATTTTTTTGGACACAGAACCCGAACCGAACCGAAAAATTCCATTAAAAAAATCTGAAATCTGGCCCGAGCCACATCTGAATCCGACAAAAATATCCCCAAAAAACATATCCCGATACGAAAAAGAAAAAATAATTTCCGTGGATGCAACACGACCCCAACCTAAAAATTCCATTAGAAAAAAACCTAAATCTGAAACGAATTAAATCTGAACCCGAAAAAACATTCCCAAGAACCATAACCCGATCCGAACAAGACAAAATAATTTCCGCGAACACGCAACCCGACTCGAAACAATTTTTAAAAAAAAACAAAAAAAAAACAAAATATGACCCGAACCAAATTTGATAACCGACAAAAGTATTCTAAAGAACCATAACCCGATCCCAGCAAGACAAAATAATTTCAGTGGACGCAACACGACCCAAACCTAAAACTTCCTGTAGAAAAAACCCGAAATATGACACGTACAAAATTTGAACCCGACAAAAATATTCCCAAGAACCATAACCCGATCCGATCAAGACAAAATAATTTCTGTGAACACGCAACCCGACCCGAACTTAAATTTTTTTTGAAAAAAAACCCGAAATATGACCCGAACCAAATATGATAACTGACAAAAATATTCTAAAGAACCATAACCCAATCCGAGCAAGACAAAATAATTTCCTTGGACACGCAACCCGAACTGAACCTAAAAATTCCATTTTAAAAAACCCTGAAATCTGACCCGAACAAAATCTGAATCCGACAAAAATATCCCCAAAAACAATAACCCGATAAGAGCAAGACAAAATAATTTCCGTTGACGCAACACGACCCGAGCACAAAAATTCCATTTGAAAAAACCCGAAATCTGACACGAACCAAATCTGAACCCGACAAATAAACTATTCCAAAGAACCATAATCCGATCTGAGCAAGGCAAAATAACTTCTGTCGACACGCATCCCGATCCTAACCTAAAAAGTTAGTTTGAAATAAACACGAAATATGACCCGAACCAAATATTATAATCGACAAAAATATTCTAAAGAACCATAACCCGATCCGAGCAAGACAAAATAATTTCCATGGACACGCAATCCGACTCGAACCTAAAAATTCCATTAGAAAAATCCCGAAATCTAAACCGAACCGAACCAAACCTGAATCCGACAAAAATAGTCCAAAGAATCGTAACCGGATCCAAGCAAGACAAAATTATTTCCATTGTCATGCAACCCGATCTGAATCTAAAAGTTCTACTTGAAGTTAACCCGAAACCCGGACAGTAACCGAAATAAAAATACATCAGGCCGTACCCCGATCCGAGCAAGGAAAATTAATTTCCGTGTATACTCAATACGACCAGAATCTGAAAATTCCATTTCAAGTCAACCTGAAACCCAATCCCGAACCCGATCTGAACAGGACAAAAATATTTCAAAGAACCGGCTCGGATAGGGTTGCATGTCGACGGAAATTATTTTGTCTTGCTCGGATCGGGTTATAGTTCTTTGGAATATTTATCTCGGGTTAATTTTTGGTTCGGGTCTGGTTTCAAGTTAACTTCAAATGGAATTTTTAGGTTCTGGTCGGGTTGCGTGGTCACGGAAACTAATCTGACTTGCTCGGATCCGGTTATGGATCTTTGGAATATTTTTGTCGGGTTCATTGAAAATTCAGAAAATTCAATAAGTGTTGGAGCTTATGAAAGCATTTCCTAAAAAAAGAGGCTTAATCAGATAATCTGAGTTTCTGCCGCGCTTATTGGAGGGACATTGGATTTCAAAATTATAAAAAAAAAAAACTAATTTTATTTAAAAATTACTTCAAGCACGCTCTGTGATAAAACAAATGCTCATTATTCAGTCTGTTTTTAAGTCTTTAGATATTTTGTGTAAAATGGTGCGAATTTTGAAAATGTAATGGCAGCTTTTCAAAAGTTATTAGGATAAAATCCTTGCTGAGTTAATGAATCACCGTATAGCTTATAGAACAACAGCAAAAAATATTACTGGTTAGTTCGACACATTTTATCATTTCTAAAAAAAATATGATTTCTTCTGAGATTTGCAAGGATCGATAAAATGGTTTTGAATTATATTTAAAAAGTCCAACATTATGTCTTACTAGATATATTACACTTTTGAAAAGTTTATAGCATCACTATTAAATTATTTTTTTTAGTTCTATCAGCTTTCGTTTATCTTTTGTTTTCTGAATTAAAATGGAATATGTATAATGCAAATGAAATACCTTACAAAAAGGAGTAATATCTAATCAAAAACAACTCGTTGTAAATGATCCCGCCAAGCCACAAACCTAAAACATCAGTCATAAAAAGAAGTGATATCACATAAAAAGAAGCGATGTAGAAGTGCATACTCCGAGTGCCGTGTAAAAATCCATCACTACTCATAATGTTTCCAAAGGACTCTTATCACTCTTATTAATATTTGTAGTAGGAAGATCTGTAATAAGTCAGAAAGATTTGTAAGACAAGCAGGAAATGGTATGTAAATGTGGTAATCATCTATTATTACAATTATACTTTTCATTATTTTAAACATAATTTTTAACTACATAAATACGTTTAATAATAGACCGTACTAGCATTAAAGGGAAAACTGGTAAAATGGATCCTGTTTATGAAAGATTTATTTCTTAAACGTAAATGTCATGTTTCCAACATAAGGAATATTATATAATACTAGTAGCATTACTAGAACAGATTTTTCCCCTGTCATGTGCAATTCCGTTTACGCAGGCTTTACTGCAATATATCTTAGTTTAATTAACGTCTATTATTAGGTGCATTGTTAGTAATATTCATATGATCATTATTTTTTATTATTATTTTACAAACTCAAAATGTTTATTTCTTGTTTACTTAGAAAATCATCCTCATAAAAGTGGTCTTTCTCGTTCAAATAATGGTAATCAACAAATCGATCCCATGATGTTAAACAAGAATGGGCGTGTAAACACCAAAAGCTTCGAATTTTCACAATTTAATGGGAGAAGTAATACATGAAGAAAATTGTTAAACAAATAGTCATATGTAAGTGCGGGAAAAACAAACATTATAAAAGCCTGCAGGTCGCCAAGCAGTTTTCACATACTGTACCTCACTCCGAGTCCTTTGGAAACATTATGAGTAGTGATGGATTTTTACACGGCACTCGGAGTATGCACTTCTATATAGCTTCTTTTTATGTGATATCACTTCTTTTTAAGACTGACGTTTTAGGTTTGTGGCTTGGCGGGATCATTTACAACGAGTTGTTTTTGATTAGATATGTCACTTTTCGAGATCACTAGCTTTTTGAGTAAAACATTTTCTTCAAATCTCAACAACTAAGAGTTATAAAACCTGTTGACAGCATTTCATTTTCTATGTTATAGAGAATAACAAGTGCTAATTGTTCATTTACATGGCAATTAAATGTAATTTTCATTCCATAAAAAGTGTGGCTTTAAATTTTAATCAAATTATTGAATAACCATAGGAAGAATAAAATTATAATGAATCGCTATTACAAAGAGCGAGCGTAACAGAATAATATATATGTTAATATGTTTTTAAATTGAAAATTCCTAGAATGAAACAAGGTAGAATGTTTTAATAGATATATATGTATTTATACTAGCAGGCTGCACCTTCTGCGGTGGTCCATTTTTCCAAACGAACCTTGATTCAAACGAAATGGTGAGTTTGACCTTATATTTTAAAGCAATATTTACCTTCACCTGGAATATCCTTCCTCATTGCTGAAAATGATACGAACGTCAGTGCGATATTATACTATCTTATGCGTTAGACAAAATTTGGCTTACTAAGAAGCAACTTTTTAGTTGATCATTTACAGTAGAGTTTGTTAGGGAAATGAGACCGTTGCGACAACAGGAATTAAAATGTTCTGTAGTCACCACATTACTACACTGTAAAAAAAACTACATTTTTACAGCCAGCAGTTTGTGCTGTAAAAAATTGCGTCCAAATTGCCAGCACATTGTGCTGTTAATTTTACGCAACTACTGTATTTTCCATGTTAATATAATCAGGAAACTAAAGAAAGATACAGCACATTCACTGTGATCGAGTTTGTTCTGGCAAATTTACAGTGGTTTTTTTACAGTGTAAACTAAAGAGCATGACAATGATTGCAGAGATTGACCATTGAACTTTAATAATGTCCGGGTCAATCATTTTTGTTTGTTTGTTCTTGAAACTTGGGACCCTCAATTTGTTCTATATGTGGTTCTATTAGCTGAAATACAATCTCACTGAATGTTGTGTTATATTTCGTAACAAACGCCCTCTTCTGTCAGGTCTAATGCTGTTTTCCATCTTTGGATTCCAGCAGAGTAAATACAGTCAAATGTATAACGAATTATTTTCAGACAAAGAGTGCTGAACTTTCATATTTAATAGAAAATTGAAGAATAAAAAATTGGATTTTTAAAACTGAATTGTTTGAATAAAATTAAAATAACGTCAATTTCACTACCTTTTCAGTTTATAGACCAGCTACAATCATACAACCATTAATCCAGGAATAAACTCGATGACTTAATCTTGTAGAAAATAAACCTCTAGCTTGCATCCAATAATATCTTTCTAATCTTCGGTAATCTGGTCCATAACCAAGTTTGATGTCAACCCTTAGAAGGGCTTGCAACGATATGCTTAAAATGTATTAGAATTAGCTACAAAATGAAGTTGAATGCATGTCGAACTGCGTTCCGTTAAATAATGCTGAATTGCTGTAGATTCAATTATAGGTCTTTCATCAGCGAAATTCCACACCTTAAATAGAACTGACAATGATAAATAAAGTAATTATGCAAACTTTCTAGCAATATGCTTTTTGGTAAACACTTGAATGGAAGATTTTCTTTGCATTTTTCTAATGAGCATAATAACACGGGCGAATCTATTTGCTCTATCTGTTTGCTTTATATTCCAGATTAAAACATAGTCCAGGCATTAGGTGCTCAAAAAGGACAAATAGGGGAAAGTTTTGATATTTGGTGCCTTTATGTTTTGTGGGACGCTAAACACGAATCTGAAGTTTGCCAACAAAATTTATCCCGGGAAACACGTTTTTCTTGGCAAAAAACGGGAAAAAACGGGATTTTTTTTGGTTTTTTCCAAATAACTTCAAAATTATACATTTTACGTAAAAGTTCTCAGTACATAAATTGAAGAGGATAAAATTTCCTACATTTTATGTATTAAAAGTTTTTTTCTCTGATCAATTGTTTAGCCGTTACAATGCCACATAAATGGGAGTGAAAATCAAAAAAATCATAGAAAACGGGAATTACGCCGCTGTACGTAGATTTAACATGAAAACTGACCATTTTACACAAGCATTGACTATAAATTATACTAAAGATTATATGAATGACTACATTTTACAATGAAGTTGCTGATAATAAATAGGACGACTCATTATGAATCATTAGTTAATTATAAATAAACATGTACATTAGTAAGTACATTTATTTAAAAAACAAAAAAATATTATTTCTGCTTTCTTTTGCTTGAGGGTCCCTGCTTTTCACCGACATCTACTGCATTGAAAATAGACGTATAGAATCAGTGGGTGTTTTTATTACAACCAACAGTATAAAATAAATGTTTTTTTAATAAAAAATATTTGATACCTTCTGGCATGACTTTTTCTTGACATTTTAGTTCAAGTACCATTTTTTTTTTTTTTTTAATCAAAGACAGTAGAATTTAAGTTAGTTACATAAATAAACTTTTGCACCATTATGCAACGGCAACAAGATTTAAAATGTAACGAAAATGTGAATTTGGTTCAAAATATTTTGTTAATAGAGGAAAATTACAATGAAGAGCACATGAAGTTTTGCAAGAGCGAAATGTTTAAATTTATGACCAAATTTGGACAAAAATTGCCAGTTGTATGTAGATATATCGGGACAAAATCATTTAAAATATATTACTTGGCTGCAAATTCTGAGTGGTTACAAAATTGATACAGACTAATTCAGATTTGATACAATGCAAAACATAATGTAAGCATTTTCTCATGATATATTAATAATGATATCTTATGATTCCCTATCTAACATAAGGTTCCTGTTAGGTTTCCTGTAAAGTTTGTGCAGAAATAAATATGAATATACAACAGAATATGCAACACAGCAATTTTCATTTAATACTGTCGAATGTTTGTCCCGTACCTTAAATTTTAAAATTTGTTATAATAATACAAAAATAGTTTTATCACTTTAGCTTCCATACAGTTAAGAAAGTATCATTAAAATTATCAAGAAGAACGTAAAATCATGCGTCAATCAGATTATGGAACATTTTTGAAGGCATTCGGGCTACTATAATAAAACTTCATAATTTAATAACGTGAAAAACGATGTCTAAGTAATAATTTGTAAAACATATAACACGTTTGAAAACACAATTTCAACCAAAATAAAAAAAATAGCTGAAAATTTTGTACATCCCTGTATATGAACTATAGATTTATCATATAATTCACAATATGCTAAAATTTAGAACTGTTAGTGAATGCATAGCACAGTTGAAAATTCCTCGTTAGTAATTTCCGGCAATAAGCGGGTAAATAGATATCTTGTGCAGCCCTATATATGATTTATAGAATTTATACACGCTAAATAGTATGCAATGTTTAAAATTTAAAAAGTGTTCCACAACTGGAAAAGCACTTCCATCAATTATTGTTCATACAGAGAAAAATATAACTGATTTATTTTGCGTGCCCCTGTATATGAAAGATCAATGGCACATCCTATTCAATAGTAAGCATCTTATAGAGCACCTCGGAGATATATATCAATTTAAATACTTTTGAAATGGTGTAACATGAACAAAATACACCACAAACAATTTTTCTCCATAGACCGTAATGTAACATAATTCATTTTAGTGTCCCTGTAAATGATCGATAAATACTACCCATACCATATTCTATAAGAAATCATCTTGTAGTGCACTTCATAGATATGTATATAAATTTCAAAGTGTTTGAAATTATGAAACATTATTGAACAAAAAAACACAAACGATTTTTCCCCAAAGGCTTTAATGTAATGAAATACTTTTGAATGTTCCTGTAACGAAATTATGACTGCTACACGCAACATTTTACAATACCTAACATTCAATAGTGAATATCAATAACATTTTTCAATTTCATGTCGATGCGACTATATTGACGCCAAAAATAATTAAGACCAGCTAGAATCGGTAAATCACCCACCGTGCACTGCCGTAATTCCCGTTTTATTTTCACATCCATTTCTGTGGCGTTGTCACGACTAAACCATTGATCAGAGAAAAAAACTTTTAATACGTAAAATGTAGGAAATTTTATCCTCTTTAATTTATGTACTGAGGACTTTTGCGTAAAATGCATAATTTTGAAATTATTTTTAAAAAAAACAAAGAAAATCCCGTTTTTTTCCAGTTTTTTGCCAAAAAAACGTGTTTCCCGGGATAAATTTTGTTGGAAAACTTCAGATTCGTGTTCAGCGACCCAAACAACATAAAGGCACCAAATATCAAAACTACACCAAAACTTTCCCCTATTTTCTACCAAATGACTGGACTAATAGTCTTCAGTCTGTTGCCTAAGTCAGTTGCCCATAATGAAAATAATTGTTAATTTGTCTCTACGTTTATCTGCTATGGCGTATGTCAGCAGATTTTTCTTCATAATGATCGAAATTTTATCTAATCAGAATTTCAGGCCCCTTTTTTTCTTATCTAGGCTGAAATGATAAATCAACAAATATTTTAGGTACACTGTAAAAAAAATTCCGCAACGTTCCTGGGAAAAAATGGGCAGCTGAGTTGCCCATTATTTCCAAGAAACATTTCTTGAAAATGACTGGTACTTTACTGTATATGTTAAAAACTTTCTACAGAAATGCCAGTAAGTTTCCTGCGAAATACCAGGAATATTTCTGTTGACAGCAAAACATTACTGACATATTCAAGGCTGGAGTAGCACAAGAGCGAAAAATGTCCAGACCAGGGATCGAACCTGGATACTTGGCGTGCCGTGCCAATGCCTTACCTGTTAGGCTATCCGGACCGATACCTGGCTGACATAATTCACTCTGGATGTTCGTTCCCTTCATTATGACATTACTGACATTTCACAGTATGCGGGATCCGCAGACGATTTTTACATTTCCAGTTGACAATTTTCGCTTTATTATCATTATTTGTTAGAATGAAAAAATATTTTGAAATTGACATCAAAATTATTATTTATAATTTACACGAAAAAATAAATTTTCAGTTAAAATTCAATAAAGTAAATATATATATGATATATTGTTTCTGAACTTTGCTTAAAATATAAAAATATATAAATGTAAATAATAATTAGAAAAAAAAATCTAGACATAAAATATTTTGGATTTTCGTCAGTGATTATGTTAGTTTACAAGTTAGATAAAATACATATAAATTTTCATGAAAAAAAAAACCTAAACGTAATTGTATATTTTTTCCGAAAATAAAAAAAAAAATCAAATTTGCAGCATTTCAAAGTGTCAAATATATGTCAAATTTAAATCAAATTGTAATAAAGTGTTAAAATATAAAATTAATTAAAAAAGAAAAAAAAAAAAGTCAAGAGGTAGCATCGAACCCGGACCGTACGGGTGGCGTGCAAGCTTTCTGCGTCCACACCACGAAAGACACGTTGAGAGCTGCAAACTAATGGGTATTTGAAACGTATGCTAAAACTCGGCATCTAATTTCTGAAAATCTAAGGCCCATTTGAAGAAATCCTCTCACAAGAATAATTAGAGATAAGAACTCTAAAACATACTTTAAATTAATCAAAATAGGTGAGAATCATATTTGATTGTCCCCTGGTTAATGCAGATCCAAATAATAGGTGTATTTTTTTTTTTTTTTTTTTTACACAGTCTGCTCGTTAAAGATTTCACAGACAAGTATGAGAGATAATCTCTTAGTGATGTCACAGAGGTATTGTATTTTCATCTGAATTATCTTGGCAATAGAGACGTAAAGGATTATGTCGTCTATTGATTTATTTGCATTCCATATTGATTTTTTTACATTCATTTAAGGAATTCGTTTTCGACACTCGCGCGCGAGCAACGGATTATAGGAAAAAAAAATAATAAATGGCGGCCGCAGCGTTTTGCTGTTTCCAACTTTTGTTCAGGAACGTTTCAGATAAGAAAACCAGAATTTCACAGGAAAGAGCTAAATTATTCTGAAAACCTGATAAAAGGCGAAACGTTCCTGGATTTTACATGGAAAGTTACCATTTTTTTTTTACAGTGTAGCTTTCTTTACAAAAAAGCTACCTATTGCAGCCGTTCGGAGGAAAGCGATTTCAAAAAATTTTGGTATATTTTCATCGATCATGACCCCCAGACCCCGAAACCACCTCCGTTCAAAATTGATATATATATATATATATATATCTATATATATATATATATATATATATATATATATATATATCTGACCTATGTCACACTGTAACTCCCGTAATTATGAACCGATTTCGATGTAATTCGGTGTGTACATAGTACATACCAATGTCTCGACCGAGTTCGTTGGCCAGCTTCATCCGCCGTTTTGTTTCAAAATGGCGGCCATTTAAAATTTTTAAAAAAATTTAAAACTTGAAATGTGGTACCAAAAAATTAAAAATGGAAAAATATTTTTTTCTTATGTATTTGACCTTTATACAAAGATTCCGGAACAGTTTTTGTTTCGTCTATACCTTAAAAAATGGCTGAGTTATAGCATTTTGAATTTCTAGCGTGGCTGACATTTTGAAACGTCCTGAATTTTGTCACGCGATAAAAGGCGTATTTATGAACCGATTTGGATGTAATTCAGTGTGTACATAGTATATACCAATCTCTCAACCGAGTTCGTTGGCCAGCTTCATCCGCCGTTTTGTTTCAAAATGGCGGCCATTTAAAATTTTTAAAAAATATTAAAACTTGAAATGTGGTACCAAAAAATTAAAAATGGAAAAATGTTTTTTTCTTATGTATTTGACCTTTATACAAAGATTCCGGAGCAGTTTTTGTTTCGTCTATATCTTAAAAAATGGCTGAGTTATAGCATTTTGAATTTCTAGCGTGGCTGACATTTTGAAACGTCCTGAATTTTGTCACGCGATAAAATTCGTATTTATGAACCGATTTGGATGTAATTCAGTGTGTATATAGTACATACCAATCTCTCGACCGAGTTCGTTGGCCAGCTCCATCCGCCATTTTGTTTCAAAATGGCGGCCATTTAAATTTTTTTTAGGTAGCTTTCTTTACAAAAAATCTACCTATTGCAGCCGTTCGGAGGAAAGCGATTTCAAAAAATTTTGGTATATTTTCATCGATCATGACCCCCAGACCCCGAAACCACCCTCCGTTCAAAATTGATATATATATATATATATATATATATATATATATCTGACCTATGTCACACTGTAACTCCCATAATTATGAACCGATTTCGATGTAATTCGGTGTGTACATAGTACATACCAATGTCTCGACCGAGTTCGTTGGCCAGCTTCATCCGCCGATTTGTTTCAAAATGGCGGCCATTTAAAATTTTTAAAAAAATTTAAAACTTGAAATGTGGTACCAAAAAATTAAAAATGGAAAAATATTTTTTCCTTATGTATTTGACCTTTATACAAAGATTCCGGAGCAGTTTTTGTTTCGTCTATATCTTAAAAAATGGCTGAGTTATAGCATTTTGAATTTCTAGCGTGGCTGACATTTTGAAACGTCCTCAATTTTGTCACGCGATAAAAGGCGTATTTATGAACCGATTTGGATGTAATTCGGTGTGTACATAGTACATACCAATCTCTCGACCCAGTTCGTTGGCCAGCTTCATCCGCCATTTTGTTTCAAAATGGCGGCCATTTAAAAAATTTAAAAAAATTTTAAATTTGAAATGTGGTACCAAAAAATTGAAAATGGAAAAATATTTTTTTCTTATGTATTTGACCTTTATACAAAGATTTCGGAGCAGTTTTTGTTTCGTCTATATCTTAAAAAATGGCTGAGTTATAGCATTTTGAATTTCTAGCGTGGCTGACATTTTGAAACGTCCTGAATTTTGTCACGCCATAAAAGGCGTATTTATGAACCGATTTGGATGTAACTTCGTTTATACATAGTACATACCAATGTCTCGACCGGGTTCGTTGGCCAGCTTCACCCGCCATCTTGTTTAAAAATGGCGGCCATTTAAATTTTTAAGAAAAATTTAAATTTGAAATGTTGTACCAAAAATTGAAAATTGAAAAAATATTTTCTTCTTATGTGTTTGACCTTGATAAAAAGATTCGGGAGCAGTTTTTGTTTCGTCTATATCTTAAGAAATGGCTGAGTAATAGCATTTTGAATTTCTCTTGTGGCTGACATTTTAAAACGACCTGATTTTTGTCACGCGATAACAGGCGTATTTATGAACCTATTTGGATGTAACTTGGTCTGTACATAGTACATACCAATGTCTCGATCGAGTTCGTTGGCCAGCTTCATTCGCCATCTTGTTTCAAAAGGGTTGCTATTTAAACAAAATTAAATTTAAAATTCAAAATGATGTATTAAAAAATTGGAAAATGAAAAAGATTTTTTTATGTGTTTGGCCTTGATACAAAGATTCCGGAGCAGTTTTTGTTTCTGAAAATTTGTTCTTTTGTTAATATCTTAAAAAATGGTTGATTTATAGCACTTTGAATTTCTAGCATGGCTAACATTTTGAAACAATCTTGTATTTGTCACGCGATAACACACGTATTCGCCTATTTCGATGTAAGAAGGCATGTGGATAGTATACATCAACACCTCGACCAAGTTCGCTGGCCAGATTCATCAGCCATCTTGTTTCAAAAGGGCGGCCATTAAATTAAAATATATATATATATTTAAAGTGAGGTGCAAAAAAATTAGAAATTG
Source organism: Maratus speciosus (assembly GCA_963932465.1). Classification (NCBI taxonomy): domain Eukaryota; kingdom Metazoa; phylum Arthropoda; class Arachnida; order Araneae; family Salticidae; genus Maratus; species Maratus speciosus. The sequence goes on from OZ010800.1 coordinate 430,212,775, forward strand.
AAAAAGGTTTCTTTCTTAAGTATTTGATCTTGATATAAGGATTCAGGAGCATTTTTGGTTTTTCTTTACCTTAAAAAATGGCTCAGATATAGCAGTTTCAATTTCTATTGTGGGTGACATTTTGAAAAATCTGATTTTTTGCATGCGACAGCAATCCTATATATTAACCGATTCCGATGTGAGTGAGCATGTGCACAGCAATTACTAAGGTCTCGACCAAGTTCACTGCTTAGCCTCATCCATCATGTTGTCTTTAAATGACAGGCACTTTAAGAAATTGCCGAATTTGGCAGCCAAATATAAGTTACTTTAAAGAAAAGCAGCTTGGATAAAGCTGACTAATTTCGCGAAATTCTCATTCATTATATTGATAAAAATTAGTATTGAATCTCCTGTATTCGGTTTCCACTAAATTGAGCTTCGTGTGTTTGCATGATATAAGTTGGCTTTTTTTAAATAAGGATTATGAAAGCTACCTCTTCCTCCCGGCACTGGCCGGAAGGACTTTTTCCATTTGCCGCGACTGGCATCAGAAAGTTTTTTCTCTCTACATATTTTGCTGTTTTGGTGATAGTAAATTAACTGGTGATGAAAAACTTATAATAGTAACTGTTCCTTTCGTTTGTTTGCTTCATAATGAAAAACCATAATTTTAGTAATCGCTACTTACAAAATCCGTGTAATATTCTGTCATCAAATTCATCTTCCTAAATGCCATTCAAACGTAAATGAATTATCCGACATCGTAATAAGTGTTAATGATTATTTTAAAGTGAGACTAATGTGATATAAAAGAAATCGCATTTAAATCATATAATAAAGGTAAGGGAAATCAGCTTACCTTCTTCTTCAGGATCGTCCACGGTAACTTTCTGCTTATCCACAAAAACTTAGTGGTTTATCCATTTATTATGTGAATTACCCATGGTGATTTCAGCTGTGAATAACTTGTAAAGGTGTTTATTAAAAATGTGTATTTTTTCTCATTATTTGTATCACAAGAATTTTGCACCACCTTTCGTTTTAAATTAATTTTTATATATCTAAAGAGACAATGGAGCATTCATTTTTTGCTCTTATCTAGGTTAAAACATCTACAGAGACTGAAAATAATAATACAAAACATTATTTAGATTTGATTAAATACATAAATAAATTCAAGGTTATGTTCATTAATAAAACACATATTTTTATTTAAAGTCAATAAATTGTAGATATAGTTCTTTATAATGTCAATACTGCAGCTTTATTATGCAAGTGTTTATAACATTTGATTGACAGTTCAAAAGATGAAACAGGAAGTAATGTTCTATTTTCGTAACAGGATGGATGGATCATGTAAACATTTTACTTATTGCAGACATTAAGTGTTTTTGAAAAGCAATTAACTTGATATATGATAAGTTTTATCTATTTCTGAAGAGATTAGTATTTCTAAAAATAAGTACGCTAATTGCCAGATGACCCAATTATGCAAGGTTAGTCCACTATATTTAACAAAACCTACTTAAAAAAATTAAAGTTATGCAGAAAAAGGTAAAAAAAAAATATGAATTATAAAGAACTAGCGAAACCCCCGGCTTTGCTCGCATAACAGTTGAAACATGCCAAGTGATATTTGTGCACCTATTTTGATTAAAAGAAATTACACGAATAATTAAAAAAATTAATAGTTAAGCCACAATTTAACTAAATTTTATTATACACTGCATTAGGCGAAAATTAGACTAAATTAATCAAAAGAACTAAACTTAATTCCAAATAAATGATAATTAAGAATGTATTTTGAAGCTTTTACGCTCATTTCAGTTTTCATTTGAAGTTTTTAATTCTTTAGAAAGAGCACTTAGCACGCAGTACGTCTTAAAATTAACCCCCATGCAATATTCAAAGCTTGTATTCTAACAATCTACAACCCTCCTAGTGGTAGTGGTACCAACATAAAATGTAGCCTATGTTGGAATAAGACTTGATACCATCAGTTGCCAACATTAATTTTGAAATCGGTTTGGCACTTCCTGAGATTCTATAGAAATCGCACTTTACAAAGTTTTTAGAATACTTTTCGCTCATTTTATCCTTTTAAATTTCGAATATTTTAGAAATTGTTCTTAGAGACTATTTACAACTTATAAGTATCAAACATGCCAAATTTCAAGCTTCTAGCTTTGGAAGTACGTTTACAATTGTGGCATGAGTTTTTAAATTTTACTATGTTTTTTCATATAGTTCATGTGTATAATTTCTATAAATCATATACAAAGCTGCGCGAAAGAATTCGAGTACATTTCTGCTTATTCACGGAAATTGCTAATGCGGAATTTTCAACTGTCTTATGTGTTTCCTAACTGAAGTAATTTTTTTACATACTATGTAGTATATAATATAAGGAGCAGTCGAACGTAAACGAGACAGACTATTAAAATTTTGACTTATAAAATTTTGTTGAAACTTTTTTTTTTAATTTTCTTAAAACATTTTCTTTTGTAAAACTTTTCTTTCTTCTACTATTTTTTAATTTATATATTTTTTAAACTTTTTAAATTTGTTAAAACTTTTTTTTTTTACTTTTTTTAATTTTGCTAAAACTATTTTTTTTTTTTAATTTATATATGTATATATATATATATTTTTTTAAACTTTTTTTTTAAATTAGATTTTGTAATTTTTTAAACCAATAATTTTTTATATAAACACGCATATGTAAACTTATACATGCATATAAACATATTAATACTTAGATACTTATATTTAGAAACATATACTTATATACTATATATACGTATATATATTCATTTGGATAGATTTAGACATATATGTTTAGCGATATTTAAACATTTATATTTATAAATTTATAAACACTTATATACATTTTATCTACATGTATATAGATACACGTGTACATAGTCTGCTGATACCTATACTTACTAACATGTGTACATAGCCTACTGATACCTATACTAAACACGTGTATATCTGTTAACAATTGTATTCAATAAAGTGATATATATATATATATATATACTTATTCAAAAACAAACTTGTATACATGCATCTTTTTAACAAAATATCGGAGAAAACCATAAAATGAGATAAAAATAAACAAGTGTTTCTAAACGAAACCGCTTTGACACCTTAATTCTTGATATATGCGTACATCTTTCTAAGCAAAGTGTTAAACTGAACAACAACATGACACACTTAATTCTTGATATTGACACCTTAATTCTTGATATATGCGTACATCTTTCTAAGCAAAGTGTTAAACTGAACAACAACATGACACAATGATTGTCGTGATTAGAAGGAAGGCGGACCTGAATGAGCATTGCTCACAATTGCTCATTCCGGATTCCGCCTGTGGCCGTAGAACTGTCCTTTATCTACTACTAACGTTATTTATATTTTTTAATAAATAACGACTATGACGCGTTAGTTGGTAACGCAGGTAAGTGTGTCTATAGCAGTGCCCTCTATAGGAAATCAGGAAGGAACAGCGCGAGCGATCACCGCTTTGCCATTTGTCTATTAGACACACTTAAATTGAGGTGAGGGAGTCGTGTGTGCGTCCGACATCACTATGGAGACCGGGATTGAGGTACAGCAATGTGTAATGCGTTTTTTGACTGCGGAAGGTGTGTCAGGAAGTGGAATTCATGCCCGAATGTCTGCTGTGTATGGCGAAAACAGCATATCACGTGCGCGTGGTTTGAGTGAAATAAACAATTTCGAGAAGGTCGGGTGTCATTGAAAGACCAAAGTCAGAGAGGGCTGGCTCAACGTGTCATTACCACTTCTGTCATTGCTGCGGTGAATGCTGGCGTCAGAAGTGACCGACGGCGGATGGTGAAAGACATCTGACTCATATTGTGCATCAGCCGCGGTACCGCGCCCGCCATCTTGACAGTACACTTGAAGTACCTAAAAATCTAACTGCAATTATTCAAACATCTATGTATTTCCGCAATAAAACCTCCATAACAGTCTCGATTTGAATGATGGTGCGGTCCTGCCTGTTCCGCTATCGCCGCTACTCGCAAACTCTTCACGATTAAAACATGCTCGGTAGGTAGAGCGATTACGGATGATATCACTGGACAAATTAAAAAAATCCCTGCCGGCTCGGGCCTACAGGCGGAGGTAGATTTCGAAGTTAAGTACTAAATTCACCAACAAAACTTAAAACAAGATTAGAGATAAACCCAGTTCCTTCACTAAGAATGAGCTCTAGGGAGCTAAACATTTTGTGAAAATTCTAATATACACGAATACACACACGCATGTATGTGGAATAGGTTTAAAAAATAGCTAAAGCAAATTCAGAGAACCTCAAAGTGTTAAAATAAAATAATATTTCCATGGTCGGGGCTTTATAATGTTTTAATACGTTTCTTCAAACTTACATGACGTTGCATATTCACCTGCTAAGGTCCATTTTATTTCCAATATGACGCAATATTTTTTTTTTTTTAATTCGTCAAATTATTTATTTCATTTTGAGTTTTCATGCGAAAATCTTGCTCTAGAAAACTTATGACGTAATATTCAATTTGTTTTCAACTCGTAAAACTATTTATTTAATTTAATTTTTCACGTGAAATTCCTGCAATAGAAAGCAATTGCTGTGGTGAGAATTTTATTGCTTTTTTAGGTAGATTTCGTAAGAAATACTACCTATTGCAGTCGTTACCATGGTGCGACTTTTGAAAAATTCCTTCATAACTTTTCATTATAGGACCCCAGGAACCCAAAACCACCCCTACCTAAAAAGTTTATATATATATATATATATATATATATATATATGTATGTATGTACTAAATTTTGTTCGCACGATAAAAGTCGCAATTATGCACGGATCGTCTTCAAACTCGCCAACAACTTTGAGATGGCTAATATCTCGGCGGGGATTGAAAATGGGTAAAATCGGACCAAGGGAATGGAAATGGGGAGGGTTCAAAAATTTGAATACCATTTTAACATGATTCCGATAAAATCAGCTCTTACACAACAATGACAGAAAAAAATAAATATTTTTCGTTATTGCAGTTGCCAACAATTAAAAAAAAAGCAATAAAATTCTCACCACAACAATTGCTTTTCTTTTGCGAGAATTTCACGTGAAAAATTAAATAAAATAAATAGTTTGACGAATTGAAAACAAATTGAATATTACGTCATAAGTTTCCTAGAGCAAGATTTCTGCATGAAAACTCAAAATGAAATAAATAGTTTGACGAATTAAAAAACAACAACAAAATATTGCGTCATATTGGAAATAAAATGGACCTCAGCAGGTGAATATGTAACGTCATGTGAGTTTGAAGAAACCTATAACATGATAAAAACCCGACTATGGAAATATTAACTTATTTATCACTTTGAGGTTCTCTGAATTTGCTTTAGCTATTTTTTAAACCTATTCCACATGCATGCGTGTGTGTATTCGTGTACATTAGAATTTTCACAAAATGTTTAGCTCCCTAGAGCTCATTCTTAGTGGAAGAACTGGGTTTATCTCTAATCTTGATTTAAATTTTGTTAGTTAATTTAGTACTTAACTTCGAAATGTACCTCCGCCTGTAGGCCCGAGCCGGCAGGGATTTTTTTTTTAATTGTTGGCAACTGCTATAACGAAAAATATTTATTTTTTTTTTCCTGCCATTGTTGTGTAAGAGCTGGTTTTATCAGAATCATGTTAAGACGGTATTCAAATTTTTGAACCCTCCCCATTTCCATTCCCTTGGGCCGATTTTGCCCATTTTCAATCCCCACCGAGATATTAGCCATCTTAAAGTTGTTGGCGAGTTTGAAGACGATCCGTTCATAACTGCGACTTTTATCGTGCGGACAAAATTTAGTACATACATACATATATATATATAAACTTTTTAGGTGGGGGTGGTTTTGGGTTCCTGGGGTCCTATAATGAAAAGTTATGAAGGAATTTTTCAAAAGTCGCACCATGGTAACGACTGCAATAGGTAGTATTTCTTACGAAATCTACCTAAAAGACGTTATAAATAAGTTAAAGACATCGACCAGTCTATTCGGTAGGAGTGAGGCCTTTAATGCATCGGACGACCGAAGCGGCTCGTGGCATACGAGATTTCTCTTATCTCTCGTATACCATGGGAGGTTTCGAGCTCACTCATAGCTCTCGGCGGAGCGGTGAAGTGTGCTTGAGGATGACAGCCGCTACTCACGGAACAGGTAGAACTGCGGCCTTTTCGTTTTCAACACTACGATTGTTGGGAAAATAGCTTGATCACGGAAGACATGACCAAGAGATTTTAAAAGTTAAATTCAAATTTTTAAAGACAACGACCAGTGACTTCGAGAGGTCTGGGTCGTTTAATACATCGGATACAAAGGTGGTTTCTAGATTAGTCATTGCTTACCTTCCAGCTGTTTGAAAGAGGAGGCGTCCAAGTATATTTGTTCAAATAGTTGTTTCTTTATCTTTCTAACACGATTCCCAAAGTAACATTTTGGTAATCGCGAACAAATATATCAGTATTTTACGTATTCTATTCTTAACATTTATGAGAGCAAGGTGTCTTTTCACAGTACATCAGCGGTGCTCTACAGCGTAGTAATTAAATTTTAATACTTTTCGAGATAAGTACCATTTAACTTTACCAATAGGGCTGTAAGTAGCCTTATCAAGGAGCAAATTTTCACTTTACTCTATAAAAAACATTACACTTTTATTTTTAGCGCTATAGCTTTCGTCGTTCAATTGTTAAAGGTATAATAAAAAAACTTTGGCATACACCCTATAACCCTTTAAGACCCGATGAGCTGTATCCCTTGCGCTTGTAAACAAAGCTATTCATGCCCGCTGAAAATAACACATGTACACCTCTGTCTGTTGATAAAAAATTATACTTTTATCTTTCTGGAAATCAAAACGATCGTTCGATTTGGGTTTTTATTACATATGACTATTACATCCGACTCAAAAGCAAAAATTTAAATGAATTTTTATCATGCACGATCGTACGGGCTGGGTCTAAAAGTGATATAGTGATTATATTTAGGAATGTATTCTAACATGCTGAGCTTAAATTTCTTCAACAACATAATCTTTAGACATTTTCATTTTTTGCAGTCCACTATTCATTCACTTTCATTATGCTAATTGAACGCCACATACTGCACAGATTAAATTTATCCTTATTTGTCTTTAAAAACTCTTCTTTCAAAATAATGTACATAATTTTGAAATGTGCATTTATATAATTTCAATAAATGATGAATGATTGAAACTGGTGAATCTCTTATGAATTGAAACTGTCAGAATTTTTTTTTTTCACTTATTTTTATAATGACATACAATACAACTTCTATAAATATATTACTATGCATCTTCCTCAAAAGAAGATAAAAGAAAATCTGATTGATTTAGGCTTGAAAAAAAATTTATAACAGTGATTGAGTGGAATGGGGGTGAGAATCTTTTTGATCAATTAATTTTTGAGGGAAAATCATTTGTTAGATGGCTTACATATTATATGACTTGTGTGTAAAAAAGTAAAAATTTAATTGTCATCCAATTATTCGTGTTCATAATAAGCATTATACATGACTCTTTGACCTTTTAATATTAAAAGGAAAATGTACTAACATATAGTTGTGTATTAGAAGTGCTTCCTGTGAATATAGAAAATTATTTGAGATTTTGGAAAATGCAATGCTTTTCTGTATTGTAGCTAAAGACAAACAACATGATTGCCTTTTATTTGGAGAAATTTTGAAACTATTTACTAATACTTAATATAAAGATAGTGCATTTACTGAACCTAACGTCAAAATATAAAGTACCATTTAAGAAGGAAAATAACAGATTCGAGAAAGAAATTTTCCATTTTTAAAACATATTAATTATCTTAAATATTTATATTTTAATCTAAAATTGCTGAAAGAAATTATGTCCTCGGAGAAATTTTGTAAGGGTACGTAAATATTATAATTTGTGCGTAATATAAATATTACGCATCCAATTTTTATTTTTATTAATTTTGAAATTACATAACTTATATAAAATTTATTTCAACTAAAAATGTCATGGACCTATTAAATATGAAAAGGGAATCCCCAATTTGTATGGAAAACAACAGCGCTTATAAAAAGATTTTTTATCTCTTCAATCTTTGTGGTTTGTTTATTAACTTGAAGACCAGATCTATCAAGGGTCACAAAAATATAAGACATTTAACAATCTTGTTTTTAAATATTTTTCTATACGCTATTAGTGCTTTGCAAGTTCTTGCATGCATAACTTTCTTACTTTTATCTACTTCAAAATCTAAAAAGGGACAACTGATTTTTGTTTGCATATGGATAATATTCCATTCATTTCGTATTTTTTTGATCAACTGCTTATTTGAACTGAAGAGAATTGTTAAACGTTTGAGCCGCACTTCTGCTAAACTAAGTAGTGCAAAAAATAATATGCCATGTTGGATAAATTTTTGGATGACTGCCGTTTTGAGCATAATAACTTTTATGATTATAGAAACGATTATAATGATGTATAATGAAAGTAACATAATAAAACCACTACTATTTGGTTATTCGTTCAAAAATATTTACATAAAATTCTTCTTCTCTTTCTCGTATGCTTTGTACAATTACCTATGCCTCTACATGCCTGTGAATGTATTTGACTTCTATTATGTAATGGTATGCTTAGATATTTCTTCATTATTTAATCGTTTTTCTGAACTACTCACGATTTCGTCTAAACACGATTACAAACAGCTAACAAATATGTACCATGAAATTCTATCGATTGCAGAGTTTTTAGATCAGAAAGTTGGATTTCTAATGTTTATATCCTTCCTTTACAGTGCATTTTTGATGTATTATGGCTTAATTTGTGCTTATGCTTTTAACAATAATGCTAATGAACATAATTATTACATTATAGTTCCTGCTTCGCTGTTATGCTTCTATAGTTTTATCGTTAAAGTTGAATCTGCATATCGCATCTATACATCGTCTCTTTTATGCAAAAAAGAGTCAAGAAAAATGCATGAGAGCAATTGTAGAAACGTTTATGAATACGAAAGATTTGCGAAAAATTGCAAAGAAATATCTATGACTGTATGGGGATTTGTAAATATGAATCGAAATGTTATTCTTGGCACATTTGGCACAATTCTGACTTATAGTTTATTGTTTGATAATTTGTTAAGAATTTGATAACATGGCATTTCTTGGTGCTATACTGTACATAAGGTACAGGCGTGGAAAAAAGTAAACACCCCCTACTGATTCTGCAACTGATTATAATAGAAGAATGTTACTGGTTCCAAACGATTGAAATGAAGTCTACTTTTAAATGACATATGTAAAATTTGCTTAGGGCGGCGCCATCTACAAATCAAAACCCGACCAAACTTTGTTTTTTTCAAAGGTTACACCTATTTTGATAATATATTCTAAATCATTGGTTCAAATTATGCCTACAAAAGAAATTTGATTTGGATGCTAAGTTTTTGAATTATAAACATTTAAAATTTAGAGATTCTAATGTTAAATTACACTTTTATATTTTTATTAATAACTCCTGAAATTATAATCCTAATGTGATAATTTTGTGTATGGTTATAATACAAAAAAAAAAAAAAAAAAAAAAAAAAAAAAAAAAAAAAAACAACAAAAAAAAAACATAAATACATTGATTTTGTAATTTAAAATTTTTAATATTATGAATTATGACATTAATATTAGAAAAAAATATGAATTGCAACCTACAATTTTTGTGATATATTTATACACTGTTCAAAACAATTAGGAGAGCACATGGTTTTAACGAAATTACGCAAATATTTACACCGACAAGTAACGTAAAATAAAACATCCATAACTTAAAGTGCTGTAGAAAACAGATAAAGAAAACTTCACATGTAAATTAAAGTTTATGACGTCAAAAACTAGAAAAAGGAGATAAGTGCATAAATCGGTATTTTGCAGAAACGTCTGCTTCACTGCCTCAGTAGTAAAATTCAAGTGCTCAGCTTGTGTTTTGAGAAAAGGTGGCTTGAAAATATCACAACAACATGATTTACCGCAATCCATGGCTTGGCGTGTTATCGGGACAGTTGAATTTAGGGAAACACAACGAAGAGTAGTGGACGCTGTTGCAGTCGCAAGAAGTGTCCATGAAAGGCTGTGGAATCGATTCCAAGACACATGGAATGATAGTCATCAACAAGTGCAAGGTCGAAAATATGCTAACACAGGAACTGATGACAGATATATCATGTTAACACCTCATCAAGACGGGACGGGCCATGCTACTTAGCTGCAAACACAGTTGTTCTTGGCCACAGGACGAAGGGTGTCCAGCCAAACAGTCCGAAATAGGCTTCATCAGAGTAGTCTCTATGCACGTAAGCCAATGGTCTGTATTCTGTTGACCCCAAGTCACTGTGCGGCCCAAAGAAGGTGGGGGAACTGAACATGGAGTTTCGAGACAACGTTGTCGGAATCAAATTCTCTTTACAGATGAGCCCCGATTTAGTCTGGATGTGACATCTGGTGTGTTTTGGCCTGGAGAAAAAGAGGCACTCAAAATAATCCCACATTCGATCGTGAAAGATCACATTACTGACGACGTGGATTGATGCTATTGGCTGGAATCAGCATAGGTGGACGTGCGGACCTGCATATCATTCGGAATGGCACTTTGACGGTCCGAAGTAATACAGGCGAGATACTGAGACCTCAAGTCGTATTTTATGTTGCAGTAATTAGTGATTTCTTTTTTTTCCATGCATGATAATGCCAGACTTCATACAGTTCGTCTTGTGGAAAACCTGCTTGAAGCTAAAACAATACAGCGTATGGAATGACCAGCATGCTCTCCTGACCTAAATCCGATTGAGCATGTTTGGGACATACTCAGACGATGCATTACTGAGAGACCGAGGCCTCCTTTTACTGCCGGGACTTGGAGATTGCAATTCTTGAGCAAAGAAACAGTATTCCCCAAAGTCTTTTCGATAACCTCATCTTATCCATGGAAAACAGGTGTGCAGCAGTCTTAGCTGTTCGAGGAGACCACACGCCACATTAAAAATCTTGCATAATTTCTAAACAATACTTTTTTTTATCATTTGCATGAAGCCAAATTGTTGCCCTAAACCATCTTTTCATGTTCTTTTCATCTTTTCAAAGAATAAAAGCTCCCTTACAATTTTTTGCCTCTTTTTTTTTTGTATTGCGCATTGATACACGTTTACTATCCATTTATGTCCATACATGGCTGTCTTGCACTGTTCTCTTCACTGTTTTGCTTGCTCCCCTAATTCTTTTGAGCAGTATATTTATTATGTCTCGCTTTATGCGAAATCTCAATTTCAAATTTTTCTTCTAAGTAGTTTACGAATAATGCTTAAAAACGTCAAAATGATGGTTTAAGAGATAGAATATGAAATGCAAGAAAGTATAATTTGAAAAAAATATATACTACCCATTTTATTGGGCTGGCAATAGTTGATACATATTAACCGAGTGCAATGGTTATTTTGTCTAAACATAATACCATCATATAACTGACATAGTCATTCTGTAACATTTCAACAATCGAGTACCGAACTTCAATTTGGATACAGCCCCTAAAATAAGCTTATTTTAAAATAATTAATTTCTCTGAAACTAATTGTACGAATTTCATGAAAAAAATTGATTTAGGCTAATTGAACGGTGTAGAATTCATTTATGGTGTCAAATTTGGGTATTGCTATTGAAAAACAAAACAAAGTTTAGGTTCGTTCTTATATTTAGATGGCTCCCCAAGCAAATTTTATATGCACCATTTATAAGTAGACTTTATTTCCACTCATTTGATACCAGTAACTTTACTCTACAATAATTTGTTGCAGAGTTAGTAGGGGGTGCTTACTGTTGCTTTTTGTCGGGTTTTTTTCACGACTGTACATTTGAGAAAACAAAAACAACAACGTCAGCTTTCTTGTCTTAAAAGGTGTTATAAAATAAATGGCACATGGTATTCTGAAGAATTAGATTCATACATAGATGGATTAAAAAAACATAAATTATAAAAAATATATGTTTAAATTGATGGACATAAATCATCAAGATGAATAACTGTGCTAAAAATAAACTAATTTCTTCAGTTACATAAACAATATAACGTTTCAACTTAGCCATAAATCTTTTTATAGTGCTAATGAATTTAACCTTGAAATTCCTGTAAAGATAATGACTTGTTAAGTGGCTAAATTATGCTCATAAACTACAGTGAACCGATTTATTGTTATTATTATGTATCTTGTAATCAGGGATGTAGTGGAGGGTATACGGTGATATACGCCGTATACCTTCTGGATCTTTTTAAAGAACACCGTATACTCTCTGTTTATCAAAAAAGCTATAGTATATACACTGTAGGGTATACGCTCTGCCTTCAGCGTATACCCCCTGCTCTTTTTAAGACTACACCACTGCTTGTAATGTAAACATTTTCTTTCATTCTGTAAAATGTAGCTAACCAGGAAAGAGCATATAAAAAAGCTCTCTTATCTACCCTATATATATATAAAATCCTAATGAAATGAATTTATGAAACGGAAGTATGAATCGACTGATTAAAACACTGATTATGTTTCACGGCGATTTCTCCTAAAATATGGAATACTTTGCGATGAAATTAACACCAAAAATCAATATTGATCCGCAGATTTCAAAACTGGTATTAGAATTTTAAATTCAAATTAGTTTTCGAAATATTAATTTTTTTCTAATTTTATATACATTTTTCTAATGATGGCAACTCAAATTTTAATCAAACATACATATATTTTTTTTTTCAGATTTTAGAAAAGGTTACTATTTTAAACTAATTTGGCGAGAAGTTTGGCCTCCATTAAATGTATGCTAAGAAATGTATCATGTTACTTTTATTCATAATTCAATTTGTATTTCATTATCATTTTATTTAATACAAACTGAAACATTTAAAATAAATGGCTTTCACTTCTTTATTTTTTTAAACGAAATGAAAAGAAAAATATCAGGCACACATATCATATACGCACCGGGGTACCTAACTGGCGCCAAAATGGCATCATTTTGGTTGACATGGTAAACCGGCTATTGTTGTTTATTTAATCTAACAAAAACATAGCTGTGAAAAAAGGGAGCCAAGTTGTGTAAAGACAATGGCAAGAAAAGAAGTGATATCTAAGTGGGTGCCAAGTTCAAATAAAATTCACTCAAACTTACCTACTGAAGTATTATAGCATTTTTTAAATTGTTTAGAAATAAAAATTATTGATAGCATATTAATAATAAATCTAGAACTTGGCAAGTTTTTACCTACAAGTCATTTATTTTTATTAATGACATTATTATATCTAAACTTGCTCCTTCCCCTTGAAGGATGGTGTGATAAAATATATCCCAATTAATTTTAACTGCAAAATGCCACATTGACACTAGAATTCAGGACTAAAAAGTTTAATTTTATTAAATACGTGAAAAGAAGCTTTTACCCATTTTGAAATAAATTTGTTTTTAAATTCTGGTGTGATTGAATCATTTCAGCAAGTCACGAATAAAAGCTCTTTGCCCCTGAAGGGTTAAAAAGGGGTGCAGTCTCTAGAGGAATGACCAAGAACAAGAGTAAAGGTAACTGTCTCTTTCTAAGGCCTTGCCTGAGGCCCTCAGGCTTTGCCTTCTCAGGCCTCTTTCTCAGACCTAGTCTGTTTGCATTGAGGTTTCCGAAGGGTGGGTGCCAGAATGATAACCAAAGACGAGCGGGAATGTATTTGTGTATTTATTGGTTTATCAAATCTTTAACATGAGTCATTTGTTTATAATAATAACCATATAAATTTTTTTTATAATGACATTGTTGTTAATCATCATCATTTTATTAAGACATGAAATTGATAGGCATAGCATTTATCAAAAACTTGCCAAGTTCTAGATTTATTATTAATATGCTATCAATAATTTTTATTTCTAAACAATTTAAAAAATGCTATAATACTTCAGTAGGTAAGTTTGAGTGAATTTTATTTGAACTTAGCACCCACTTAGATATCACTTCTTTTCTTGCCATTGTCTTTACACAACTTGGCTCCCTTTTTTCACAGCTATGTTTTTGTTAGATATCATTACTTTTTGTAAAGTTACAATATATTTAGACACTTTACTTAATGTTTTTTAATGTGTTTACATGAGACTATTTTATTCACCAAGCAACATTCAATTTTAATTTAAATTTCCTACAACAAACTATTTGGCTGTCAATTTGCGGCAGAAATCTATATTTTAATACTGCTACACTGAATGCATGTTTTGAAACGAAATGTATTGATTCGAAATTTTTATTGTTTCTGAAACAACAATTCCTATTAAATTCCTATATTAAATTCTCCTATTAAATTTTCCGATTAAATATCCTATAGCTGGGCCTGCTTTTTTGTACTGGAAGTGAAAAATAAAGTTATGTGCTTATGCCACACTATGTATCATTCATTCATGGGTGCGGGCAAAGAGGCAGTGCAGAGGAAGGACATTGCCCCTCCCTGGATTTTTAAATTTAATTAACTAAATAAACTTTTCTCTAATGATTTTCAAAATAACAAGTGGGTAAGTGTGATCGCAGATCGCACAGAGGGTTTTGTTTAATATTCCTTTCAAAACACTTTATCCTTTTGAAAAATCTGTTAGTTCCACATTTCACAACCAGGGGCGCACTCTATTCTAAACAAACCTCTATCCGAACGAAACTCCGTTTTACATACTATCCGTAGATATATTAGTCGAGTGGATTGAGCCCATAGTACCCGAGATAAGTAGGTGCACCTGGCGATAAAAAGTGGAACTAAAATATGTAAGACTATGGTGCATAATATGAAAGAATGGTCAAAAGGGTGTCAGCAAAAGTTGGAAAAGTGCTCCCCGGGTGAAAAGGGCGGATGTTAGAAAAATTGCTTAAAATACACAAGTTAGAGCCCGGAGGAGTAAATAATAGACTTTTTGAAAGTTTTATGATTTGTCGTGTGCTCTGACGTATTCAGCTATACGTATGCAAAATTTCATGTCTCCAACTCAATTAGGGGCTCTCTTAGAAAGAATTGCTTCAAATACATATGTGGTAGCTCAAAGGGTTAAGCGTAAGACTTTTTCAAGATTTTATGATTTGTCGCCTAGCCTTAGGTGTTCTGCTATAAGTATGCAAAATTTCAAATCTGCAATTTAATAAGGGGCTCAGTTAGAGAGAATTGCTTAAAATACGCATGTGGAAGCCCAAAGGGTTAAATGTACGACTTTTTCAAAATTTTATGATTTCCCGTTTGATGTGAGGTGTTCAGCTATAAGTATGCAAAATTTCACGCCTCCAACCTAATTAGGGTTCACTTAGAAAGAATTGTTTAAAATACACATGTGGGAGCGCAAAGAGTTAAATGTACAACTTTTTCAAAATTTTATGATTTGTAGTTTGATGTGAGGTGTTCAGCTGTAAATATGCCAAATTTCACGTCTCCAACATGTATAGTTTCTGAGAACGGGCTCTGTGACGGACAGAATATCTCAATTTGTTGATTTTCTGTAAGAAAGTAAACCCAGATAAACCCCCAGTAAGTAGATAGGTTTTCAATGGAAGTCTATGGGAATTTGGCGAAATATAAGAGATATCGCCAAAGTGGCGTCACTTTTGGCGACTAATTTTGGTCGCCAAATTTGGCGACATATCGCCATGTTGGCGAGAAACTTGGCGGTATTTGGCGACAGAACAGCGTCCCCTCCTACGGCAAATTAAAATTTCGCCTAATAGACGCAACGGTAAAGTAAAAATGGGCACCCCCAGGTGGGTAATTAATCGATTTTCACAATTTTTTTATTTTTTTCCTTAGTTTTATAGTGTAAACGAACTTCGCACCAAATTTGAAGTCTGTAGCTGCAGTGGATATACGAGATCTTTTTGATGAGTGAGTCAGTCAGTCAGTCAGTCAGTGGTAAAATTATCGGATATCAGACATTTTCAAATATCATTATCTCGGAAACTAATCATGCGTTATTTATAAAATTTTGGATTTTAGGTAATTAGGGTGGCCTTACTACTCATTTCTTATAACAAGTACGTAGGTCTCATAGATTTACAGTTGTAGAGCATTGAAATTAGATGAAAACAGCTCGAAATGGTTCGTGTAAATAACACACGGCTATGTCAGGCGAACTTGGCTGACACACTGCCGTGTGTCTAGATAATAAAAGTTTATTTACTTTATTTTCTTTTTTTTTAATTACATAAATTGTTTTGTTCCATAGTTAATATTTTTTGGTTATTTTCCTTTAAAAATCAAAAATAATAGAAAATAATTAAAAAAAACGGTACTACTTAGTTATTCCATCGACCCATTTCGCCAAATTATATAAATCGCCAAACCACTCGCCAAATTATACAAATTGACATAATTTTTATTTTAAATAACGAAAGAACAAAGAAAATAGTGTAACATTAATAAATATACAAATAAAACGTCGAAATAAAAATCACTTGATGACGTAAAGACGTGTAACTTGCTTAAAGTCAAGTGAATGTGACATTTACGATGAACCATTATTGGCATTTAATCTTATAGTTTGGTGACAGATTTTTGGTCGACGGGATAACTAAGTAGTACCAAAAATACATATGTAACTGGTATTCGAAAACGAGGTTTTTGCCAAATTTTCGTAAAAAAAATAACGCCAAACCCGGTGCATATATGGCATCTGGCCAAATATTTAATGATGTGACAAACGATGACATTTAATTTCAACTTCAAAGCAATGTTTTAATTTACCACTCGAAGAATAAAAAAAATGCTAACTGGCGACTGGAAAAATAGCTATTGGCGAGATTTGCACCCGGCTAGCGTAACAGTGTTGGGGCGCCAACTATGCACCAAGAATTCTTTGCGAAAATGGAAATTTTTATGTAGTTTTATTCGAAAAATAAATTTGATTTTTTAATCAAAAGGGGAAACTTTCGGCACAGATGTCATATACGGACCCACATTGACGCGATTTTTTTCTGACGCCAATGTCATATACGCAACGAGTGCTTAACTGGCGCCATAGTATGGTTATTTTGCTTGATTTGATAAGTCGGATGTTGTTGTTTATGCTGTTGATGTTTTTCCCAAATTAGCGTCATAAAAAAATTGCGCCACTATGGAGCCGTATATGATATCTGGGCCAAACTTTCATATGAAAAGCGAAGGGATCAGAGCGTATTTATTTATGGCAGTTACATGACTTGGACTATTATAATATAGATGAAATGATGGCGATAGAATAATATTTGGCGACTGTACCTGGCTAACATTAAAGTACCAAAATAGCACCAGGAATATAAAAAGCGAAGTGGTTCGCCTGGAACTGTTGATGATAGTCACATGACTTAGGCTATTGTTATAGAAATTGTTTTAAAATACCGGGAGACAAAGACTCTGTACACTTAATTCATTTTATTTTCGTTTCTTTTCAAATGTTTAACTGATCATCTTTAATCAAACACGAAAACAACCATTGGATGTCTTAACAGCAACTGATTTGGCCTTAAATTTTTGAAATCAAAGGAAATTGAATAGAAACCCGTTTACATGGAGATCTACACTGCTTTTTTCAGCATAATTCAATCTTCTATAATATTTTTAAAACCGATCAGATTAGCGTGTTTTTAGATTCTACGGTGTCTGAACGGGGGGTTGGCGAGCGTAGCTTGTAGGGGGCAGAGCCTCCTAGTTTACAATATAAATAGTGTGAATTAAATTAATTAAAATGTTACTGCATCTTAAGTTAATAATGTACTAATAATCTAGAATTTCTTTACTTAAGGGAGGCATAAAAAGTCGTGCATTGGAGAATATAATTTTCTTCAAATATAAAGTGAATAATATCTTCAACTAATACATTTTGGATAAAGGTAAAATGTGGGTTTATACCATTAATGGATAAGTATCCTGAAAAAGGGTAAGTCCCAATTTATATTTCTTACTCACGCCTATTTATTGGGACCTCCACTGAAATCTGAAATATCAGATATTTGATAAATGAAGTCAAATAAACTTTTAAGCTTTCAAAAGGAAAAGTTTAAAGAGCTTTTTACGGTAACACGTAATTAATAAAAAATTAAGGAAATGGCAGCTTCTAACAAAGAAAGCTAGCAGATTTAGCAATGGAAAAACTCACAGTTACGAACTATTCGATCTGGAAATTTAAGGCTGAAATGATGTTAACTAAAGAAGATTTATTTCATGTAATTACGGAAGACCCGCCTAATCAGATTACGGACACTTGATCCAAAAGTGATAAGAAATCCCTGCACTAATTAATCTAACAATTAATGATAATCAGATTACACATGTTAAAAATTTACAGACAGCTAGACAAACTTGGCAGACTTTGCGCGAAATCCATGAGCGACATAATTTGTCTAGCAAACTTTATCTCTTAAGAAAACTTTATGGCATTAAATTAGTGGAAAGTGGCAACGCTGTTAATCATATTACAAAAATAATGGAAATAGTAGATAAATTAGAGGCCATAGGAGAAGTTATTAATGATAACCACATTTCTGCAC
The DNA here is from genome assembly GCA_963932465.1 of Maratus speciosus. NCBI lineage: Eukaryota > Metazoa > Arthropoda > Arachnida > Araneae > Salticidae > Maratus > Maratus speciosus. The sequence continues at coordinate 430,231,391 of OZ010800.1, forward strand.
TGTTATTATGCTCCCTAGCACAGTCTTATTATACTCTTATTACTGCTCTTGAATCGAGAGAAGAAAATCAGCTTACTCCGTCGTTTATTAAATCTAAACTTATTGACGGATATAACTGAAGATATGATAATGGAGAGAGACCAGAAAATCCTGCCAGAGCATTTAAAGCTCAGAAAAATTACAACAACAAAACAAATAATAAATACTGCTCTAATTGTAGAATGAGAAATCACAACACGCAGGAATGTTGGCATAACAAAGACAAAACACACCACAAAATCAACATATTAGACCAAACAAAAAACATTACATCACTAGTTTTTCAAATGGGTGAAAACAATTTTAGAAGTGAACAAATACCGGAATCAAACCGTAGGTACAGTAACTCCGAAAACAAAAACAATACATGGAGGACGAGCGAAAATAAAAATTATGCCTTTATAACGCAAGGAATAGAAAACAAAACATTTATAGCAGACAGTGGCTGCTCAAGCCATATTGTACGTTCAGAATCAATGTTTACAGAAATAAAATCACGCGAAAAAACAAATGTAACCATCGCAAACGGAAAAAAAATTATCGGTTACGGGTCCGGCGAGGTAAAAATAAATACGCTAACATCAGACGACAAAATTCATGAAATAACACTTAAAGATGTATTACTAGTACCTGAAATCGAAACAAATTTATTATCGGTTAGCAAAGCGACGCAAAATGGATGTGAATATATATTCAGAAATGACAGATGTATGTTAAAACTTAACGGAGAAATATGTTTAGAAGCTCGAAAAGTAAATAACCTATACGAAGTTCCGTTAGCATTCGAAAACTACGCAAATGTAGCACAAAGCTACAACAACAAAAATTGCCTAGAATTATGGCACCGTAAGTTAGGACATAGAAATCTAACATCAATTAAAGAAGATACGCAAAAGGAATTAGCTAAAGGAATCCAAATAAACAACTGTAAGCATAACATAGATTGCGAACCGTGTATTAAGACAAAGTTAACTGATGAGCCCTATCCGAAAACTGTAGAGTATAGAACAACTAAAAGACTCCAGCTCATTCACTCCGACGTGTGCGGATCTTTTCAAACACCGACAGCAGGGAGGGAAATCATATTTTTTTACTTTTATTAGATTGAGCAAAAAGTTCTGGGAAATTTTTAATCTAATAGTTACCAGAATTTGTATCGTATATAGGAGTAGGAGGAAGGTTAGCGAAGAATTCTTGCTTCTGGTCACAATGTAGAAAAAAAAAACGGATTATCTTATAAAAAAGGGAAAAGTAAAAGGAAACGTCGAAATATTCCATGGGATTTTTAGATGAGAGCAACACAACTTTAGTTGAATTTATTTGAGCATGATAATATGCATCACATCAAAAAGAGATGACCGGACTTAAGAATTATACCGTATTTTTTTTTTTTTTTTTTTTTTTTTTTTTTGTAGAGCAGTTTACCGGTACCTTAAAAAAAAATCGCCGAGCTGCAGCCGACGGCCGCACACGGTAAAATTTCACAATAATTGCATATTTTTAGGACAACGTCAAACCCAAAACTGATTCGAAAATTAACGGGTTTTAGCTTATAAACGATGAGTACGGGGTTGACAGAGTAATTACACGGCATTGATTAGCTAATTTAATTTTAAATTGATTAGCTAAATTAAAAGTTACGGCAAATTAATGAAAATAAAATTACAAGCTGTAGATTTAAAAATGTTATCGATGATTTGAAAAGCGAAATTAACGCACACCTCTTATAAAACGTCAGCAATATCGCGTAACGACTACGTCACGAGAGGGAAGAGAGGAGTGCTTCAATGATGTCATCATAATGCATGACGACGACAGAGAGACCAGAGCTCCGAAAACGCAGAGAAGCGAGGAAAGGTGTGTGCGCAACATCGTTGATGATATGCTCCAAATTACTATGGAGAAAAGATCGCTGGTCGAAAACAGACTTGCATTAAGGTGCGAGATAAAATGTAAACATTGAACGCAATGACTGAATTTAAATAGACATCGATGCAAAAAAAATAGTTAAAAAGGAACAAAAATAAATTAAATTTAAATACTGTGAGAAGTATTCTTACAATGAAGGAGGCGAATGTAGCAAAAGACGTGAATGTGCTAAAGAAACAGCGATCGCAAACAATTGAAGATGTCGAAGAATTGTTATAAATTTAAATCAATCAAAAACAGTTAGATGGCGATTCTGTTTCTGAGGCCATCATATGTGAAAAGGACCGACTATTGGATTCCGATGTCATTCAGAAAATACTTGGGACGATTGCTAGTTTTAGTGAATTTAAGGCCAGCAGAGACTGGTTCGAAAAAATTAGACGGCGTACTGCCATACACAGTGTTACTAAGCATGGCGAAGGTGCGATTTCGGACAAATCTTGGGCCGAAAAATTCGTGTCTGAATTTAAAGATTTTCGTAGAGGCTAAAGAATTCATCCCCTAACAATCTCCAACAGCGATAAAACTGACTTCTTTTCGAAGAAAATGCCAAAGGGCGTTGTAAGGTTTTGGGCAAAGTGCTATAATTCAAATAGATTAATGGTCATTTTTTAAAGAAGTTATAATGACTCCTCATATAAGGCACCTTCTGCAGTTAAGACAGGAAAAATCCAGATCTAAATCGTTTTAAAAATTCAATGTTTAAAAATCCCAAATAATAATATTTACACGAATAATAAAAAAGAAAGAAAACTTTAAAACTAGAGAACAGGAATTCTGCTTTTTCAGAATTTAGTGTCGCCCCCGACATTTCCATTACTTCATTTTCTTTTGGTGGACTGGTGGTTTCTATTATTATGAAACAGCCATTATAAATGAAGCGTTAGGTGAAGATGAAAGAGCAATCGTAAAAAGTTAGATCTCTGATTTTCTGGTCAGAATGGGGGAAAAATGGCCATTTTTTTTTTTTTTTTTTTTTTTTTTTTTTTTTTTTTTTTTTTAATGTGGCCATTTTTTTCCATTCTGATTAGAAAATCAGAGTTCTAACTTTTTACGGCTGCTCTTTCTCCTTCACCTAACGCTTCATTTATAATGGCTGTTTCATAATAATAGAAGCCACCAGTCCATCAGAAGAAAATAACTCAGTTAAGCGAGACTCGGATAATCGGGACTGTACTGTAGTGCAAAATATATTTCAATTTTAAGACTTAAAGCACACGCTTTTATTTTATGTAAAATGGCGTCATTTGATTAATATAGATACTTAAAATTAAATATGGTTTATAATAGCTCCATGTTTTATCTTAAATCATTCACTTATATTTTTCTCAAATTAGCACGTATTTTAATTAAATTTTTTCAGTTTTTATGGGACAATGGCAACAAGAAGATATAGTTTCTATTTTTCAATTCAACTATTTTTTCTTTGTTTTCTACAGAAATGGAGTACTTGGGTTGCCAAAATGAAACAAATGTAGCTAAAAACTACAAAAAATTAATATTTCAAAAATAAATGGAGATGCAGTTTTCAAACAAATTGCATTAAAAAGTACTTTTTTTTTCTCAATACGACGATATAAACATTGAAAATGCGCGGTGCTTAGGAGTTTTAAAAAATGCTGTAGAGTATTTAATCGCACAATGAAACATCGGCTTTTGTTTTACGGCTGGCTTATACAAGGTAACGTTATTTATTAGAGACAAAATAAGCTGGGATAAATAAATAGCATACCGGGGGCTAATAATTAAATTATTACGTGCGAAAAGCATTTAATGGCGAATTACGTCATATTAAAAACGATACATTTAAAATGTCTTATTTAAAACATTTTCTTATAGAGTCGTTTTAAAAGTCCGGGAAACAGCGACATATTTTATTTATTCATTTTATACTAGCTGATTTTTAAATGTGAATTCATCTTACTTAATCAATCACGAAAACAGCCGTCAGATGTTGCGACAGCGGTTGGCTCGGCCTTAAGAACTGAAAAATTCTCCAGTAATAAACAATTAAATTTAAAAAAATCAAAAAACCCGACTGCGTAAAAAGCGAACTAATTAATTATTTCTCATCATTGTGAAAGTATTTTTATTTCAATTCCTACTATTAGCTCACACTCTCGCTATATATATCTTGTTCAAATTTTCAATCTTTTATAAAATACTTATTATTCATCCAATCAAGCTCAAATAATTTTTTTTTAACTTGTACTGGATGACACTTGATGTTAATCCAGTTTTTTTTTCAAATATTAATTTATTAATTAAATTAAATTAATTAATTTTCAATAATCGAGAGATCCCTTTTCTTGATCAAGGAATTTTAAGACCGAGAGAGCCCTCTTCTTGATCAAGGCGTTTTAAGCGCTACTCAAGAAGAAAGAAGAATGGGCGAGAAAAAAAACAATTCTCTTATTGACCTAAGTAGGAATTGACTTAAAATATTTTTTTTTTTTTTTTTTATATTACTTGTTTATATTACTTACCTATTTTTTTTATTTACTTGTACTGATGACTTTTAAGTTGTGTTTAATTGTTAGTTCCTATCTATAAACACTGTTTTGATGAGGCCTATTGATGTTTATGATGGTTAGAGTTGCACTAAAGCTAGAGATCCACAATACATACACAACATCCTGGTTGTGTAATACTTAAACGGAGCTTCTGACTGCAAAATAGTCAATGAAACATCGTCTTCATTTTGAAAGACCTATCCAATGATATGCCACTCAATAGGGTGCGTAAATTTTTTTTTGTCTCTGCCGCCATTTTGAATTCATAAACACAAAACCTAGCCTATAACCATCGGGCTGTTAAGACGAATTGATAGAGACCTCATTCATTAAAATCCATCCAGCCGTTGGGATGTTTCGAGGGTATAAAGAAATCCACATACCCAGATACGCGTGAAACACATAACCCTTCTTTTCAGTCGGGTAAAAAGGAAATGAATGGCAACCCGGTTACAGAAGGGAGCCACTGCTCGTGATAATCATTCAAACTTCCATAATAGGTTAATATTTTTAGCCTGTTTTTTAGAGCTCCAAAGTCTGGATGGGGTTTTGACAGCTCGTAGAGGGTAGAACCAGTTTTAATTTAAACAGAAACATTAGCAGAATGATTTTTGGGGGAGGTTTCAGTGGCGCCAACTTTTGAAAAATATTGGGTGGGCTCAACTCTCTTTCGGGTAAACGGTTTCAAATGATAAACTTTTAAAGTACAGTGAAACCTCCCTGTGCGACCACCTGTGTGAAACCTCCCTGTGCGACCACCATTAAGCGACCACCTCCATTAAGCGACCACCTCCTTGAACGACCATTTTTTCATGGAACGAAACGAAACTCATTCCCTTAGGCTCAATACTAATTTTACCTCTATTCAGAGACCACCCCAGTTGAATTCCCTCCAGCAGTGTTGAATTCAGGGGGCATCCCTCCCAGAGCAGTAAGATGCCCTTCCGGAAGATTTCAGATTTTTTTTGTTTTCAATGGTCAAAAATTGTAATCCCCCTCCCCCCCGAAACTCTATAATGTCCCCCCGGAGCCACAGAAATCCCTCCCGGAGAAAAGAGTTTGAATTCAACACTGCCTCCATGAGCGACCAATTTCTTTGAAGAAAATGAAACAAATTCCGTTTTTTCCTGGTCGCTTGAAGAAGGTTTTATTAGAATAATAATTCCTGAGAGCACATTATTTATCAAACTTCTAAACTAAGTTTAGAATTTTTATTTATTCCGGTAACTTTTAAGTGTTTAATGCAATGAATTTAACTCTGATGACAAAGTAAGGATGACGGTCAATAAACTCCCCTGCCCTATTCTGTCAGGAAACTCTCTAAAAAATGGATAAATTTATGAAATCGTCATAATTTGTTCCCGTCCAAAAAAAAAAAAAATTCTTTTTGCATTTATTTACTGAACTTCGAAAGGACTTAGAAATAACAGTTATAGAAGATAAAACCATAAAATCAAAGTAAACATCAATGTATTCATTTTTTAAACTCTGCACAAATTAACTTATGTAATTAACTTTTGTTTTTCCTAATGTGAAAAATAAATTTTAGTAACATTAATTGTTACCTTTTTTCAAAAATTAAAATCTAGATTTAAACATGACCAACTCTCGAAGTGACCAATTTTTATTGGAACGGAATGTGGTCGCTTTAGAGAGATTTTACTGTATACATTTGTGATTTTATTAAATTACATTCGCATAAGTAAAGTAAAAATGTTTATTGATACCACATGAAAGCATATTAAACTTTTATTATTTAATAACATCACAGTATTGATTATTGAGGACTTATACATAGAATATTATACTAGCGTTTATAATTTTTATAGTGATAATAACAAAGCCTTCTGCTTTGTCTGTCACCAGTTCTCGTTGTACTACTTTACTGCTTTTATTATTTCAGGGGCTTCTTTATGCATGCACTTATTTGCTATAACATCGTAGATATAATTCCTTATCAAAAATATTAATAACTTAATATTAAACATGTGGCTTTGGTAACTAATTCTGCATTGCATTTTTAGCTGTATAAGTTTGTCCCCCTGTAAACAAAAAATGAAAAATAACATTACCTATTTGTGCATACAAAATATAAAAAATGTACTGAATGATCAAAAAACAAAATAGCAATAAAAATATTAGCTCGCTAAAAAAATGAAAATAAGCTAGGAAATAAAATTGATGCGTTACAGGAGTAAATTCCTTTTTCTTTTTCATTCTGGATAACTTATTTAAATATTTTTAATCCTCCCAAGATACGTTATTTCTTTTGCTATAATGTTGAAATGGTTTAATATCACCAGAATTTAAGAACAAATTTATCTGAACGAATAGCTTTCCATCCTGAACCTTATAAAAGTAAAATTTTATTCGAAAATTTTGGGGCAAATTTGACATTTGGGGATTAAAATTAGCTAAGAAGCCTACTTCCCAACGACTTATAATGGGTTAAATTAGGAACGTAGCAATTTTTTAAAATATAAAATGAACTCACTCACCGTTATTTAGCTCTGCATATTGCAAATGTGTTTCTCCTTGATGCACTTCTTTTTATAAATTCGTCGCAAGCTTCGTCCAAATCCAATTTTTCAGCACTTTCCTTGTGCACGTTTAAGATAGCAACATGATTAAGTCTTTTCTGTGCCATCGTTGAACGCAAAAATGTTTTCAGTCTTTTCAAAGAAGAAAATGATATTTCAGCTGTGGCTGTAGAAACTGGCATTGTTAGGGTTATGCGCATAAATTCGATGAATTCGGGCACAACGTTACGAATAAGATTGGATTTCAAAAATTTTATGACATCGTCGAACGTTTTTAGTTCAATGCCCAATAAGGCAGCGTTGTCACAAACCATATTTCTCTGGGTTCGTAAAATGTCATAGTCGGAGATGTCATCATTAAAAGGACAATAAGCATTATCCGATTCTCCAATGTCAAATTTTTCTACTGTATCTAAAATCTCGTTTTCTTGAAAACGCTCTTTGAGAGAAACATTAACACAGTCTATTAACTCATAAAATTTACATTCAAAATACTTTTTCACATCAGTAAATTCATGTTGTGTATGCGTGCGATCGTCAATGCGGAGAGAAAGCTTTCTTTGTTTGGGGAGCTTTGGTTCTGATATTTCAAGTTCATTTGCCCTTTTTGTGGTAGTCTCCCAAAACAATTCAAAGTTATCGCGAATAACATGAAAATTTTCCATTAATTGTTGAATTAGAGAGTTAGCATTATGAAAATGTAGTTTTTCACTTTACAGTTGTATATTTGTTGCATCAAGGGGAGTAAATATATGGGACAACATATTTAAATAAGCAAAATGCTCAAACGACTCTAATAATTTTAAATATCCAGAAGCTTTTGTAGAAGCATCAGTTTTGTTGTTTTCGCAAAAATCTGACAGAAAGATGAGGACATTTTGATAATTGTCAATCAGAGATTTTAAGCTAAGAGCCTTAACAGTGAATCTGGTGGGGCAAAAAGGTCTCAAATTTTGATTTGTTTCTTTTGCAGTGGTGTTTCTCAAAGAATTGAACCAATTTAATCTTTTGGAGATTCTCTTATCATATTTATTAAGTCTTTCGTTATATTTAACACGTTTCTGCAGGTTGTAATATGTTTAGTACTGTCCTGTGCCACTAAGTTTAAAGAGTGCATAAAGCAATGTAAATATCTCGCTTTTTCATTCACTTTTAAAATTCTGGCTTGCATCCCCTTATATTTTCCGCTTAAATTTTCGGCCCCATCGTAGCACTGTCCACGACAATTTTGAATATTTAGACCGAGCCTCACTAAAATGTCGTTCACAATATTGAATAGAGTTTCAGCATCTGTTGCTGGTGTTTCATAAAATCCTATAAAGTGTTCTTTTACCTCAAGTTCTTTCGATACGACCCGAAGACACAGTGACACTTGTTCTTTTTTTGATACGTCCATAGTTTCATCAATCAAAAGGCCAAAGTAACCCGATTCTTGAATTTCAGCTGCCAGTGAACGAAGCAGTTTATTTGACATAATTTCCAATATTTCATTTTCAGCTTCGTGGGATAGCCATTTAAAGCATTCTCTTTCAATGTATCATTTCAGTTCAAGAGAATCTTCACATCGCAGCTTCAAAAGTTGATGAAAATTACTCGTTTCCTCCGTATGTCCCCGGATTGCTTGTCCTTGCTTTGCAAGATGTAATAATGAAGAAAATACTTTATATAAAGCAATACGAGAATTCTGAAGATCTTGCAATTTTGCAGAATTTAAAGTAGCTGCCACATTTACTCCACTCTGCATTGCTGAAATTTTAGAGCAAGATTCTTTGTGACAGTCTGAAATTTCATGAGCCTTGAATTTTCGTAAAGCATGTTTCCAATTAGAAAAGCCAGAAGAAATAAAACACGGATATGCTTTGGTGGCGAAAATTAATAATTTTCTTTCATGAGCTTCTTTACACATCTTGCACAATACTACCTCTTTATTTTTATCATAAGAAATCCAAGGGTGATTCGTTTGCCATGAATTTTGAAAAGTTCTACCAGTATCCTTTTTTTCTGTTCATTAATTTCTTTTGTTACTTTAGGAGCACAAACATTATATTTATTTGAAGACGAACTTGATAAATCAGTTACAGTTTGTTTCTGTATTGAAATTGAATCTACAGTATAGGATGCCTGCGCCACACTATCCAGGCGGGGCCGTTTAACTACAAATTGGTTCATAATAAATTATGTATTTTAATTTCATTAGCGTGCAGCAAAATATATTTCTTTCTTGCACGATATACAGGAATTACACATCTGAATAAAATCGAATTGACATTGTAAAATATTTCAAAACCGCAACCCTTTCGTGGGCCTCATGATTCTCGAATATTTGGCGATTAGGTCATGTGACTGGCCACCGCAACACACCCTCCCATCGATGCAAATGTAAAATCCATTTCTCGTATAGAGATGAGACGGGCTCAGCCCTGAAAAATTTATTTATTATATTTACTCACCTATCGAAAAAATAACTTTTTCCCCCTTTAAAATTACTTATTCTATTTCAAATCATTTTAATGCTACTTTCATTAGAATGAAGAAAAAACAAAGATCTAGTTTTTCTATTCTAGTATTTAGAATGTTATTAAAAAAATATATGTTTGTGATTTATGTCTGACCAGGGATGTAGTGGAGGGTATACGGGGGTATACGCCGTATACCCTCTGGATTTTTTTAAGGAACACCGTATACCTTCTGTTTCTCAAGAAAGCTATAGTATATATACACTAGGGTATACCCTCTGCCTTGAGCGTATACCCTCTGCTTAGAACGTATGCCCTCTGTATTTTTTACGACTACACCACTGTGTCTGACATTGATGGCAAATACTGTTGATATGGCGCCAAGAGTTTGCCTTTTAAGTTCGATTTTCGTTTCTGACAGATAATCAGTAGGATATATATTTTGTTTATTGGATCGGTTATTTTATTTTTTATTTAGAGATCTAACCGGAAAAGAATATTTTCTTTTGCTTTTAGTCAATTAGCATCAGCTTTAGGTTTGCGAATTTAATAAGACGACCGAACATCCTGGTTTTAGATTTTTCGTCTCGCAATGTTTATTAAATGTCCCAGTTACAGTTTTTATCGAAATATCTCAAATATCCCGATTTCTGCCTATACAACGTAAAAAATAAAAAATAATAAGCTAAGATTCTTTGAAATGAATAATCGATGGGAAACAAATTCCACATCCTTCCCCCAATCGAAAAACTTAAAAACTTCTTTTTATGTGAAAAAATAATATCTGTTAAAAAAAGTATAAAAAAATTAAACTGTAAAATTTAGAATTACACATTTACATATCTTTAGAACGAGTAATTGGAGAACGTGTTTTTGGAAATCTTTAGTGTAATGTAAGTTACATTTGTTTTTAACGCTCAGGATTTATACATTCAAACCGAGTGCTTAGGGAGTACAGACATAACTAGAATATTGAAACAAATACAAAATTTACATGAATTATTTCTTAAGTTTTTTTTTTTTTTTTAATTTCCTGATTATTCAATAATATGTCAACCCTCAAAGTAAAAAAAGGTATATATATAATACTTCACCCCTCAACAAAACGCAAAATTTTCTGACATGCTCAGGGAGCCATTTTTAGGCATAAAAGCGTAACATTTAAAGCACGACTATTTGAAAAGATTTGGGATCGAATAGCGTTCTTCATTTTTTGATAAATGTATTACATTTTACGTTGTTATTGATCGCTGTCTCATGACTAACCTTTTCGAGTTACTGCAGCTCGAAAATTGGCTTACAACGTTCATCTTGACAGCATTTTCTGAAAGATTCTTTGTTTTTATATTACAGAAAATAGAAAACTATTCGATTTCTTAGTTTCTGAGTAATCACACTTGCAAATTATATGCATTTAACACACACACAAACACAAAAAAAAATGATTTGTAGGCGATTCAGAAAATAGCCAGTTTGGATTTGAAAACAGCTCATAATTTAGAACATACATTTTTACGCAGATATGTACACTCTTCAGAAAAAGAAACGTTTCAATAAGTACAATGGAATATTTTAACCCCTTGAGAGGCAAGCAATCACGTTTGTGAAATGCTGAATTCCCACCGGAATCTTTGAAAAATTCTATTTCAAAATAAGTAAAAGCGATTTTACGGCTTTTTTCCACCAAAGTTAGAAAAGTAAAATTTAATAAAATTTTTCTGGTGCAAAACTTTATTAATCGTAGGTGGTACATAATATATACCGGTGCCCCTCAAGGAGTTAAACAGCCCTCGTGCGCTCAAAAGAAAAAAAAAGTACCCATCGAACAAAAAATATAGATCACCGAAGTGTTTTATGGGTGCCAAATTATTTAAATACTAATTACTGGAAAAGTAACACTATGCAGGGAATTTCTCTTTTGAGAGAAATTTAATGCGCCGAAGATACTTTTATTGATCATATGTGACGGTCACTGCTATCCTTATTGTTTTTCAAAATGATTTTGTGTACGCCAACAAAACAAAATTTTGTTTGAGAAAAATGAAAAAAAAAATTGTAAGAATAATAAAGAAAAAAAAATGAAATAAAGTATTAAAAATTGGATGGGCTGGGAGAACAAATTATTGGGTGGGCTCGAGCCCCATGGGACCATATAAGTTGGCGCCACTGGGAGGTTTATTGATTTCGAATATCGTTAAATTTTTTTTAACTTTAGAGGCGGTAGAATTTTAATATATTTTATTTTATTTTATATGCCACTTAATACAGTTTCTACTTAAACAGTAACTACATATTCTGCGAAATTAAAAAATAAATATTATTAAAAAACGAAAAATAAGAAATTCAAATATCACATTTTTTTTAACAGATGAACCACTTTCCGCCAAAAGTTATACAGCTCACATCAAATGACTGATAAATATAGTGACAAAATTTTAAGTTGGTCAAACTTTTATAGTACAGTTATGTACATATTACTGTTGTGTACATGTGTAACATAAGTAGCGCTAAACTTTAGCGTCCGTAATTAAACATGTATATTAATTTCTCAAATGTGTTACTTTCTTTTTCGAGAAAAATAAAATTTTAAAACCACCTGAATACCAATAGATCTAAAAAATACATACAAAATTTATCCGAAACCTGTACAGCTCATTTGGTATATCTCATACACATGTTAAATAGCTGATAAATATATTGACAAAATTTTGGTCAAATTTTTATTGTATAATTATATACATATTATTGTTGTGTACATATGTAACATAAGTAGCGCGACAATTTAGCGTCCGTAATTAAACATGTATATTAATTTTCCAAATGTGCTACTTTCTTTTTTAGTAAAAAATAAAATTTTAAAACCACCTGAATACCAATAGAAAAGCATTATAACATGAAAGAAAATTTTATGTATTTTCGGAAAGAATCAACTAAAACCTCTATAGCTCATTTGGTATATCTCATACACAAATCTATTAAATTTAACGCTAATCGGATAGTTTTTATATGAAAGTTATCGCGAGACACGCAGACAGACACATATGCAAAACTTTTTGTCTCTTCACAGTAGGTCTTCATTGACGTTAATAAAAGTGAAATAATTATTTGGAAATTATATACGCATTCTACAAAAAAGGGCATAAACAGTTCATCTTTTATAGGATAATACCTCTTTACTTTCATAAAAAAATGATGAATACCACAGCGATTCTTTACGGAATTCTTTTGTTTCGTTTGAGGTATTTCCGATCTTTTGGGGCGGGAGACGTTCAGAACCGGCCGGTATGATAGATTGACCAGATAAATCATAAATGCGCCTTTATTGGCTTCATGATAAGTCGATCTTATAATCTTTTATGAAAGAACTAACTCATGAATCTCAATATTCTTCTGATGTGTACCCTTATACGGATGACAGGAAGTATAATATACCTTAGTATATTAACGCATCCGCATTTAAGGAATGCCTTTACTCCCTACATTTTTAGTATATTGAGGTCTAGTGACACGACTAAATAATAGCTTTTTTTTATTTGCATAGCTGGGAAATAGTGTATTAATTTATACAAAGCGCCCACTAAAGTCCTGTAACCCCCCCCCCATTAACTTTAGAATTATGACATGTATAGTCGTGAACATAATATCTATGTATAGTAGCCATGCGCAACACGATAAGATCGCTTACAGTGCTACCTAGCGGAAAACAGCGAAGTTAACATTTCTATATCGAAACGATACGATATATCTTTAAAACACAATTACAAAGTTGTAGAACGTCTTCGATTTAGTATGAAATGTCTGACATGTAAAAATAAGCCCTAAAATGTAATTTTTTAAATATCTTATCATCACCTTAAATACGCCAAATATTGCATGCAAAAGTGTGACAGTATAGCTTGAGTAGCACAAGAAAAGCCCAATAGTGGTCCAACCGTTGGCTGCTCAGAATCCAACTCATATCATGTAGCTATAAAAATAGAGGAGTAGACATAATAATCTTCCACCGTGGAAAGCTTTGGAGCTGAAAAACGAGTTCTTTCTCCCGCACCCCTCCTGCATCCGCCCTATTTGACTTTGAGCGATGGCAATCCAATCAGCAGCCTCCTGTAGAAGACTCAGCTAAATGTGGCGGACGCAGGAAGGGGTAGAAACCATAGAATTATACAAGAACGAGAACGAAGGCGGCCCAGTTCTTACTTCTTACTTCCATGGTAGAAACGGCATCGAGGCTAACGAAAAAGACAGGCTACCGCGGTGCATTCCACAAGTCTTTTTTTTAACAGACCGCTAGAGTGACGTGGTGATCTTTTAGTTCAACTGCATTGGTGCATTCTAGCATCACGTGACTCCAGCGGTCTGTAAAAAAAGATACGCGTAAAGCAACGTGGTAGACTGTCTTTTTCGTTAGTCTCGGACGACATCAAGTGACGTCATTGATGACGGATCCATTTATCGCATCCTTCTTGGCTCAGATACGCTCCAAATTAGAGGGTTCTCTGTACCTATTATTTCCCAATCCTGCCATTTTTAACCCTATCATTCCCCAATGATCTCCACAATTTGCCGACGATGGGCCTACAATCTGTGCTAATTGGGAGGATAGATGCACATTTACTAATAAAACTAACATATGTAAGTAAAGTACATTTTATTATATCAAGAAAAACATGTTAAATATGCTCAATTTTTTTAGATTCAGAACAAATGCAGAATGCATTGCTGCGAATGGTGGACACACTGGGTACATTTAACTTGATTTTCTTTAAAAAATAAATTGTGTTGTTTTTATGAGAAAATATGCGTCCACCTTATAATTACACATTTCTGCATGCAATCAGAGGTACATTTAAGCTGATGCTTGGACGTAAAAAAATTACATTTCCAGAGACTCTACTACAGTTAGTTTTAGATGTAAAACATCTTTTCATACTAAATCGAGGACACTTTACAATCTTATAAATGACTTTTATGAGTATAGCTGCATTCAGGAAAAAAGTAAGGCCCGAACAACTGCCCGAAATGTGCGACCATCTTATAATCCCATATTTCTGCATGCAATCAGCGGCATATTTAAGCTGATGTTTGGACGTAAAAAATTACATTTGTACAGGCTCTACTAAAGTTAGTTTTACATGTAAAACATCGTTTCATACTAAACTGAGGACACTGTACAATCTTATAATCGATTTTTATGAGTAGGGGAGACTAGGGAGGGTTGACCATATGGGAGGCTTGACCCACCCCTCAGTTTTCATATTTAAAAGAATTTCAGAGTTTTATCAATAGGTGTCAAGCAAAGCTATTAGAATGCTGAAACAACAGTCTTTGTTTGATACAGATAACCTAAATAAGTGTGGAAAAAATCAATTGTGAAGGGTTGTTACCCTAAAAGTTATGTTTTTTAGAAATATTTTGTAAGCTTTTTTCAGTTAAGATATATCATAGAAATTTAAGTAAGTACGTTTTAAATAATGCTGAAGTATTGAGCTTTTATTCCAGGCATAAAGATTGTACAGTAAGTTAGGCTTAACATAACAGTGTGCTATTTTTTAGAAAAGGGATATGTGGGGAGGCTTGACCCAGTCAGTATGAGGGAGGGTTGACCAGATGCTCAAGGCTCCCTTAATTAAGTGGTTTTGGAAATCTTTTTATTATACACTGTGCAAAATGAAAGGTTAATGGTTATATATAAAAAATGTACATTTACTCTGTAAAGCTACAGTAAAATAGGGTGATAGAAAAGAAAATGATTAACAAGTGGGTAAGTGTGATCACAGATCGCACAGAGGGTTTCGTTTAATATTCATTTCAAAACACTTTATCCTTTTGAAAAATCTGTTAGTTTCACATTTCGCAACCAGGGGCGCACTCTATTCTAAACAAATCTCTATCCGAACGAAACTCCATTTTACATACTATCCGTATATATATTAGTCGAAGGGATTGGGCCCATAGCACCCGAGATAAGTAGGCGCCTCTGGCGGTAAAAAGTGGAACTCAAATATGTAAGGCTATGGTGCATAATATGAAAGAATGGTCAAAGGGGTGTCGGCAAAAGTTGGAAAAGTGCTCCCCGCGTGAAAAGGGCGGAGGTTAGAAAAATTGCTTAAAATATACGTTAGAGCCCGGAGAGGTAAATAATATAAGACTTTTTGAAAATTTTATGATTTGTCGTGTGGTCTGAGGTATTCAGCTATACGTACGCAAAAATTCATGTCTCCAACTTAATTAGGGGCTCTCTTAGAAAGAATTGCTTAAAATACATATGTGGTAGCTCAAAGGGTTAAACGTAAGACTTTTTCAAGATTTTATAATTTGTCGCCTGGCCTCAGGTTTTCTGCTATAATAAGCATGCAAAATTTCAAATCTCCAATTTAATAAGGGGCTCAGTTAGGAAGAAATGCTTAAAACACGCATGTGGGAGACCAAAGGGTTAAATGTACGACTTTTTCAAAATTTTATGATTTGTCCTTTGATGTGAGGTATTCAGCTATAAGTATACAAAATTTCACGCCTCCAATGTAATTAGAGGTTCACATAGAAAGAATTGTTTAAAATACACATGTGGGAGCCCAAAGGGTTAAATGAAAGACTTTTTCAAAATTTTATGATTTGTCGTTTGATCTGAGGTGTCCATCTATAAGTACGCAAAATTTCATGCCTGCAACCTAATTAGGGACTCACTTAGAAAGAATTGTTTAAAATACACATGTGGGAACCCAAAGGGTTAAATGTACGACTTTTTCAAAATTTTATGATTTGTCCTTTGATGTGAGGTATTCAGCTATAAGTATACAAAATTTCACGCTTCCAATGTAATTAGAGGTTCACATAGAAAGAATTGTTTAAAATACACATGTGGGAGCCCAAAGGGTTAAATGAATGACTTTTTCAAAATTTTATGATTTGTCGTTTGATCTGAGGTGTCCATCTATAAGTACGCAAAATTTCATGCCTGCAACCTAATTAGGGACTCACTTAGAAAGAATTGTTTAAAATACACATGTGGTAGCCCAAAGGGTTAAATGTACGACTTTTTCAAAATTTTATGATTTGTCCTTTGATGTGAGGTATTCAGCTATAAGTATACAAAATTTCACGCCTCCAATGTAATTAGAGGTTCACATAGAAAGAATTGTTTAAAATACACATGTGGGAGCCCAAAGGGTTAAATGAATGACTTTTTCAAAATTTTATGATTTGTCGTTTGATCTGAGGTGTCCATCTATAAGTACGCAAAATTTCATGCCTGCAACCTAATTAGGGACTCACTTAGAAAGAATTGTTTAAAATACACATGTGGTAGCCCAAAGGGTTAAATGTACGACTTTTTCAAAATTTTATGATTTGTCCTTTGGTATGAGGTATTCAGCTATAAGTATACAAAATTTCACGCCTCCAATGTAATTAGAGGTTCACATAGAAAGAATTGTTTAAAATACACATGTGGGAGCCCAAAGGGTTAAATGAATGACTTTTTCAAAATTTTATGATTTGTCGTTTGATCTGAGGTGTCCATCTATAAGTACGCAAAATTTCATGCCTGCAACCTAATTAAGGACTCACTTAGAAAGAATTGTTTAAAATACACATGTGGGAGCCTAAAGGGTTAAATGAATGACTTTTTCAAAATTTTATGATTTGTCGTTTGATCTGAGGTGTCCATCTATAAGTACGCAAAATTTCATGCCTGCAACCTAATTAGCGACTCACCTAGAAAGAATTGTTTAAAATACACATGTGGGAGCCTAAAGGGTTAAATGTACGACTTTTTCAAAATTTTATGATTTGTCGTATGATGTGTGGTAGTCATCTATAAGTATGCAAAATTTCAAATCTCCAACATGTGTAGTTTCTGAGAACGCGCTCTGTGACGGACAGACGGACAGACAGAGGAGCGAGACGAATAGGGTTTCGTCAGATGAACGAAACCCTAAAAATGATTAAAGAAAGATGTGAAAAATTGGTATAGTATCCACTGCAAGAAAAAAATTAATGAAATATAAATGGGAAATTTGATAGGAACTTTTTTCCATTTAAATATTACGTACAATAAGTAAATAGAATTAGTGAAAATTAGAAAGTATGAAAGCAGCAGTTTTAACCCTGTCAGCGGCAGTGGTATGTTTATGAAACCACTAAATTTTAATTCCAAAACGCCACAGTGGCACCAGAATTTTGCTAAAATCTTTTCCATTTAATATGACTGCGAAATATAGCCTTTTTTCTTATTACCAAATCAATTTGTTCGTAAATTCCAAAGCCAGTCATTTATTTCAACATTTTATTACTGAAAGTACTTTGCCACAGAAAGCGTTTAAAGATGTTAATAATAAGTTAAGTGTTCATGCGGTTGCAAAAGAGCATAGCATCGATCGAAAAACTTTAGGACGGTCTGTAGTCAAATCTCACCAGGATGAATACAGTGAGATGAAGCCAAACTATGTGAAAACTAGAGCTGTTAGATCGAGTGTCACAAAGCGTAGAACAAGGTGACAAAAAAAGGGGGACAGTGGCTCCTAAATCCGGTCATAATAATACAGGAAATCATATGAAAACGGAACCTGTCTCTAACGGAATGCTGTCTTAAATTTCCCTGATGTACTATTATACCTGATCAGACAAAATCATGTTTAAAACAAAATTTTCCTCCCCTGACTTATAATTACATCTAAACAGGTTTGTTTAAGCATCATATTTACAAAAATATATTTTTATAATAATTAAAGCATGTAGTATAAAGTTATTTTGCTTTTTTAAAATTGATTTTATTCCTCTTCACAAATATTTCAATATAAAACATAGTGGGTCAAGCCTCCCATATAGTGGGTCAACCCTCTCATATATGGGGAGCCTTGACCCATTATTTTCTCATGATTAAAATCAGTGATTTTTTCAAATTTCTTATATATTACACTTATGTAGCAATTTTATTTTGATAACTGGTTGTATAACGAATAAAATTATGTATAAAACTTTATTCTAGGTTCAATATTTAAAAAATAAAAAATTATTTTGTAAAAAGTGGGTCAACCCTCCCTAGTCTCCTCTATAGCTGTCGCTGTTCTGATGTTATTAGGGATATGAACATCAGTGCTTAAATAGTACATCAACTTTAGTCAGCAGCCTGTATATTCATTAGTATTATGAGAGTCTTTTCTTTAGGTTATTTGCAATATCATTCTCAACGATTCTTTAAAGGATTATTTTTTTTTCTTAAATAATATGTAAGTACAATAATACTGAGCTTAATTTCAACATATTAAACGGTTAAATAACGAAGTTGCTTTCAGAGATAATGAATTGGAAAGAAGATTTTCTTATACAAAATCAAACAAGTCGGAAATTGTACGTCAAATGTGGCAAATGAGGTGAGTTCGTACTATAACAAGTTTTTATAAGTATTCTGCAATAGCTGTTGCACTCTTATGCAAAAAGGAATGAATACAAAAATTTATTACGATTTATATATTAACCCTTTGCACTGGAGGGCTCCGCAGCGGAGCCATTTAAAATTTGTCTTCAAACTCGAGGGCTCCGCTACGGAGACAGTGCAAATAATTTTGTGATACCTGTCTAGAAAAGCCAAGATTACATATTGGCAATTACTTCGAGAGGTATCACACTTTGGACGATTACAAAATGTAATAATTTTATTTTTTTTTTATATCATAACATTTGTATTCATAAATAATTGAAAAAATAATAAGATATAACTAAAATCGCTTCGAGTTGCTGGTAATACGAATGAAAAAAAACTTCGAGTGCAAAGGGTTAAATTCAGTAATGCGGAAATAATAGGACTCCATCTGAAATAGGACGTCATCACCGTGGCATTAGAATCACTATCTATCATAGGATATCTATCATTGAATTCATTACGTATGATAGGATTTAATAGAATGAAGAAAACCTTCATTAATATCTTTTTAAGTTTTGATTCGGTTTTCATAAAATTTGGAATGACCCGACAAAATTCTGCAACGATTCTATATATTAAATTTCGAACCATTTGGTTTTGTAGTATTGGCGCTTTTATATGCGGAAAGACGGACGGACTAGACGACGACTATAGGTGCTACGTATTTATATGATTACGAACGCACCTAACAAACATCAGCTATTTTTCCAATTTTGTAAGGAAAATCTTAAAATAGTTTGAAATTATAAAATTGTTATTATAAAAATTTCTCATTTTAAAATAAATTGTTTTATTTCTTTAGTACGAATAAGTAGTATCTATTTATATAAAATCCAAGTCTCTGTGTGTCCCTCACGATTCCGGTAGGACCGCCTCATTGAAATGAGTAATTGTTTAAAAATACTAATGCAGGGTTACCACAGGCGCCAAATGTTAGCCAACTTTGTGACAGCTGGCTAATTTGGCGAAATTCCCATTTAAAACCATTAATCTTTCATAAAGGAGGTCTCCGAAATTTAATTTAAACTCTGCTCTTTTAAGATATTTTTTGAAAATCTATGAGTGAGAATTTAAAGTACATCTTTACATCTTCCTCTTGATGCTACTAATAAAATAACCGGCAATAGACGATGCTGTACTGTGTGAGCTCCTAACTGTGCGATTTTAATGTGCTTTAGGTACTTTTCCAGTATAGGTGCCTTGGCGAAAAAGAAATTTGGCAACATATTTTCCGGGAACCTATCCACTGTTTCATTTTATATACACACGCATTTTTCGATATTTATGCGATTTATTTAACATAAAAAAGCCGTTTCTCTAATTTTATACAGAAACAGATGTAATTTGTACATAAAAACATCAATAATATACATATAAAATAAACATATAAAACAAACAAAAACGCTCATCAAGTTTGCTTTCATAGCTGTTTATATGATTTGACAACAAATCTCAATATTTTCCCGTTATACGGACACCATGCCAAAATGTATGCTAATGCGCCAATTATTTCAAAATGCTAAAAGATATTTGTAATTTTATGCTAGCAGTTTAATATGAGTTTTATTTTATTGCTTTATTTTATAACACTTATTTGTTCACTTATTTTAAGTATATATTTGTGATTTAATGAAATAGTTCGTAAAAGTCTGGAATTTTCAAATGTTATATTTTTTAAATGCTCACTTTAGTATCGACATGTTTTTTCTTTTATTTTTCAAATGCTTTCAATTCACGTGATTTTCATTTTGCGCCCACTATTACGCTTGGCGACAATGGTATCCGTATAACGGAATAGTACCCAAATCTCACTTTCTGATGCCCAAATTACACCAAGCTTTAAAAATAAAAAACGCCAAAGCCCCTACAGTGGAAAAGTACCAAACTGTCTATTATTTTGCGATAGCTGTGTTATAGTTTGTACTATATGCAAGGGGGTTGGAGCGAAGAGTTTAAACATTAAATATTAAAGTTTCGGCACAGATGTCATATACGCCCCATATTGGCGCGATTTTTTTCTGACGCCAATGTCATACACACAACGGGTACTTAACTGGCGCCAAATCGTCGTTATTTTGCTTGATATGGTAACCCGGATGTCGTTGTTTATGCTGTTGATGTTTTCACCAAATTGGCGTATATGACAACTGTGCCAAAGTTTCTATAAAGCAGTATAAGACTAAAAAATTAAGAATAAAATAAATGCAAAATAAGATTAAAGAAGAAAGAAAAATCATGCGTTAAGCATAGAATATGAAACACTTTCCAACACATCCTGAATGCTTTAACAAAACTTTGTTATTTGGGGAAATAAGGTAAATAAGATAACTAAGTAAAAATTTTAGAAGACGCATAAAAAATTTAAAAAATTGATTTCAGCAGTTACCGTCTATAGCCAATAGTATCGTTATTACATGCCACTATTTAGCCAAAATTTAATTTAAACTACTCTTAAAACTACTGAAATCACATTTCCAGATATTATCATCCACAGACGGTTATGTATCCAATTTTTTGCGTGAACCTGTATACCATTTTATCTATATTCTACAAACATTTCTTAGTAAACTAAATGCAGTTCAGCGTAAAAATGCATAATTCCTTCAAAAACCGCCTTTAAGCAATTTACTCTCATACTCAGTAACCAGGGATGTAGTGGAGGGTATACGGGGGTATACGCCGTATACCCTCTGGATTTTTTTAAGGAACACCGTATACCCTCTGTTTCTCAAGAAAGATATAGTATATACACTCTAGGGTATACGCTCTGCCTTGAGCGTATACCCTCTGCTTAGAGAGTATACCCTCTGTTTTTTTTACGACTATACCACTGTCAGTAACCCTTACGAATTATTTTGTGTAGCCCTGCATATGAACTGTAGCATTTATACACACAGTATAGTATGCATAAATGTAGTGAAACATAAAAGCGCATATCATAATTAAAAATGCATTTCTAGCAATCATTGCTTATGTACAATACTTCGGAGAAAAGTTTCTTGGCGAGAAAGAAGTTTGCCAACGTATTTTCTGACAACCTATTTACTGCTTCATACTCACAAGCAATGTTTTCCATATGTATGCAATTTATTTAGGTACAGATGTCATATTCGCCCCATATTGGTGCGATTTTTTTCGGTTGCCAATTTGGCGAAAACATCAACAGCATAAACAACATAATCCAGGTTACCACATGAAGCAAAATAACGACACTTTGGCGCAAGTTAAGTACCTGTTGCCTATATGATATTGGCGACAGAAAAAAATCGCGCCAATATGGGGCGAATATGACATCTGTTCCTTTATTTAATATAAAAAAAGCTATTTACCCATTTTTATAAAGAAACAGAAGTAATTTTTGCACAGATGTCATATACGCATCGGAGTTGGCATGTTTTTCTCTGACGCCAATTTGGCAGAAATCTCCCTTTCGAATACCAGTTACTTATACATTTTTAAATTATTTGCTATCATTTTGAAAATGAAATAACTATAAATAAATAAAAGTTTGAATAATAACTACAGAACAAAACAGTTTATATAATTAAAAACAGAAAATAAAAGTAAATAAACAATTTATTAATAAGTAAAACACTATAGCCGGATTACCATAGCAGGCAAAATAACACCATATTGGCGGCAGTTAGGTATCCCGATTCATATCTGAAATCTGGGCCGTAATTTGTATATAAAGAAATATTATATATATTTAGAAACGATTTTTTCTATGTATATAAGTGCATATATAAACAAAAATAAAAGTTCATTAGATTTGTTTTCATAGCTGTTTATATATTTTGGCAACATATCTCTTTCAACATACTCTACTTTCTGATGCCCGAATTGCGTCAAGCTTTTTTTAAAAATGCTCTGTAATGGGAAAGTACCTAAATAAATAATTAACAGAAATAACCAATTATACAAACTAAAACTTTTTATTTCGAGATCAAAGCATTGTTTCAATTTCAATTAAAAATACATATATCCTTGGATAATTTCAGTTGAAATTAGGTTCACAGCTTAATATCTCATTCCATAAACCTATACAAACACAAGTGATTCATTCATCGTGAAACGTAAAAAACATTAAATCATTGAGGTAATCATACACAAAGTAAGTTCTCCAACAATCAATGGACAATATTCTAATGACGTCATAGTAGCTAAAATGGTGGCGGTATCGTTTGTTTATGGTTTGAAATCACAATGATTTAATTTTGCAATGTCTCTTAGTTAAATTATTTTATTCTCATATTTATGAGCTCAGAACAAAAGCATATTTTTTCATTATTTAGTTATTAAAGACGGAAAAAAAATTATAAATGCATGATTTGAAAAATTTAAATAATTTTCGGTACTTCTTAGTTATCCCGTCGACTAAATTACTGTCGCCAAATTGCAAGATTAATTGCCAATAATGGTTGCCATTAATTAATTAATTGTAAGATTAAATGCCAATAATGGCCAATAAAACCATTAATTCGACGTTTTATTTGTATTTTTATTAATGTTTTGCTAATTTATTTGCTCTTTCGTTATTTAAAATAAAAAATTATGTCAATGTATATAATTTGGCGAGTGGTTTGGCGATTTATATAATTTGGCGAAATTGGTCGACGGGATAACTAAGAAGTACCTAATTTTCTTTCTTAATAGTAAAAAATAACATCGGGAAGTAACAGCGGGTTTAAGTTAAATAAGTTTAACTATTTAATTCTGTTGTAATATTCAAAATAACTGTATTTATTAGATTTCAGTAAACAACATCAGGGCCCGATTAAACTTTGAAATTAGAGAAATTACAATGTCATTTCAGGACCTTTCTTTTGTAGAAGCTTTTCTAAATTCCACATATACATGGAAACTCTTCAGTGTTCGAAATATTATTTTTAGGACTGACATAACATGAGAACGGCCTGCAATGTTACACAAGTTTTTGAAAACTACTTTATATCAGAAATTTTACTAA
This sequence comes from Maratus speciosus, assembly GCA_963932465.1. Taxonomy (NCBI): domain Eukaryota; kingdom Metazoa; phylum Arthropoda; class Arachnida; order Araneae; family Salticidae; genus Maratus; species Maratus speciosus. The sequence goes on from OZ010800.1 coordinate 430,255,258, forward strand.
AAACTGGTTACTTTTTTGTTATGACAAGTTGCAGCCAATTTCGCCAACGTCGTAACCAAGATCGTGAAGCACACACGTATAATATCATTTCATGAAATCGTATACGATAATTTAATAGTTTTTACCTTACTTCAAGTGTGTAATTTATTTATTTTTAAGGCGTAACAATCTAAATTGTCCAATATATGAATTTAAAAAAATGTAAACAAAGATTGAATTGACATGACCGCAAAAAGCCTCAAATCTGCATAACACTTGGAACCAAACTGTGCAGATTAGTGGTCTTCTACTGTACACAATTTTTCATAAATGTGTTTCGTTCTTAAAATGTGTTATTTTCATCTATCACTGCGGAACAAGCGAGAAAACTCATATTCTTGCACATGAGTTGTATATATCTTTATATCTAAATTTCCGTCATTTTTGACGGGCTACCTGTCTAGTACATATAATATAACCCTGCAGTGTGTTCATTATTATCGCTGGCAACTAGCTAAATCCTAAACCGTTAATTGTAGAACTATAATTGTAATTTCAAAAATTATTCTACCCAGACATAACCATATTGATTTTATGGATTTGCTCTTTGGCGCAATTTCATGAAGTCTTTTCTTCAATATTCCCCACAAATTCTCTATAGGGTTTATTTCCGCTGAATTAGTTAACCAATAATTTGGTGGTTCTCAGTGGACACCAGCGTGCTCCACAACAGAACGGAGAGCTAACTCCCTATTCTGTTAATTGAATCCAGCGGTCCGCCCATGAATGCAATTCCTCAAGATTTCAGAGGAAAATTTACGGCAAAACACAGATCCCCCCCCCCCACTCCCGCATAGAGTAGTATGCGGTAGACATTTTCGAATTGGATTTTCTTTTTAAATTATGACGGAGTTGGTACCACTTTCACTGCTATATATATATAGTGAAAAAAAACTATAGATTTTACTTAATTTTATCACAAATATTTAATTTGATATCCTTCTATATATAAAAAAAAGTTTTGATTTGGAAATGGACCAATGAAAATCTGCGTAGATATTCCGGGTAGATCGGCATCCAATTTGAATGCTTAAGCATGGCCTTTCATCGTTAATATTAAAAAAACTGTTGCATACAAAAATATGAAAATCGGTGGTATTATAGAGAAATGTTTGATAAACACGCTGATGCAGACAGTTTTGAAATCGAAGAATTATTTTAAGAGATATTTAATGCTAAAGTTGGACAAAATCGTTCCCTTAAAAAAGTTTTATTGGAGCAAAAACTATACATGAGAATTTAATCATTTTTAGATCATTTTATACGTTATAAGTTCCCGGTGTGCAGATTGTATTTATTTTTCTTATTTGACTCATTTTTTGAGGTTTTATTTCAATTTTAAATTCAAATTTTCAGCATTTCGAGAGATATATTTACAAATTTTAGAAAATGTTATTAATTTAAACTGTTGCCAGTTGTATGAACAGCGCAAGTATCATGTTTACTTCAAATTAAAAATTTATTTACACGTGGCTATTACAAACAGATAAAAAACTTTAAAATTAGAATTAAATGGTTACATGTTAAAAGCAGGAAAATTACGTCATAAGAACCATAGGCACAGGTGTCATATACCAATTTGACGCAATTTTTTTCCGACGCCAATTTGGCGAAAACATCAATAGCATAAACAACAACATCCGGGTTACCATATCAAGCAAAATAACGACACTTTAGCACCAGTTAAGTAACCGTTGCGTATATGAAATAGGAGTCAGAAAAAAATTGCGCCAATGACATCTGTGCCGAAACATATTTACACTTGAATTTAAAAAGAGAAACGAAATCTTAAAATTAAAAAAAAATCATTATTATGCGTTAAAACTTGTAATTTGAGGAAATTACGTGATATTTAAAATGGCAAAAAAATAGCAAAACAATTTAAATTGAAAAATATATTTTCGCGAGATATTTTGAGATAATCTTTTCAACTATAATCGTGAATTCGAAGACAGCGCAAATAATATTTCTTTCTAACAACAAAAGTATTTTCACGTGAATATTAATAAGAGAAATAAAACTTTTGTGTAAATTACGTCAGATTTGAAACGATACATTTAAAATGAATTATTTAAAAGAACTATCTTATAGCGCTGTTAAAAAATACCGGGAGACAATGACACTGTTTACTTAATTCATTTTACATTAGCTTATTTCAAATGTTTAACGGTACTTCTTAGTTATCCCGTCGACCAAATTACTGTCGCCAAATTGTAAGATTAAATGCCAACAATGGTTGCCATTAATTAATTAATTGCAAGATTAAATGCCAATAATGGTCAATAAAACCATTAATTCGACGTTTTATTTGTATTTTTATTAATGTTTTACTAATTTATTTGTTCTTTCGTTATTTAAAATAAAAATTATGTCAATGTGCATAATTTGGCGAGTGGTTTGGCGATTTATATAAATTGGCGAAATTGGTCGACGGGATAACTAGGAAGTACCAGTTTAACTAATTTTTTCAATTAAATACGAAAAAAGCCATTGTATCTCTTAACAGCAGCAGATTTGGCCTTAAAAATCCCCAATCCAAGGAAAACGAATGGAAACCCGTTTACAGAGATATCGCGACTGTTTTTTTTTTTTTTAATTTTAATTCAATATTTTTAAAGCCGATCAAATTAGCGTGCTTTTTGGATTTTGGTGTGCCTGAACGGGGGTTGGCGAGCGTAGCTCGTAGGGGGCAGAGCCCCCTAGTATATTAAAAAAAAGTAACGTTTGGAAATGGACATGAAAATCTGCGTAGATACTGCGAAACACATCTGATTGGTCAGAATTTCTGATGCTATATCGGGGTTACCAAAGGGGGAGGGACCCGGCTCTGTCGCCAAACGTCGCCAAGTTTCTCTCCAACTTGGCGATATATCGCCAAATTTGGCGATCAAAATTAGTCGCCAAAAATGACGCTAACTTGGCGCTGTTTCCAATATTTCGCCAAATTTCCATAGACTCCCGTTGAAATCCAATAGGGTTTACTTTCTTGCAGAAAATCAACAAATTTAGGTACTTCAATGCAACAAAAACTAATATTAGCTTATGAATAGAGCTTAATTGAACTATTTACATTATTTTTAAGCACAAACACTAACTATTTACAGTATTCGTAACACTATATATATAAAATTTTATATTTCATAATTCTTATAATTATGAAACTATCTAAGCTCTATGATGTGCTTGGAGATAAGGAAATAAAATTGTCAGGAGTTAGGGAGAAGCGCGTTTTTACCAAGTGGAATCGAAAAATTGAATGCATAGAAAATAAGGTATCGCGAAGCGATCCTGAATGAAAACGCGAAACAATTACGTCTGGGGTTGGCTAGAAAATAGGGATTGCTTCGCGGTATCGAATGGAATCGCGAAGCCATTACGTGGGGTGTTGCTGAGCGTAGCGAGCAGGGGGGCGGAGACCTCCTAAATAGTTAAAAATAAAATTTATGTAAGCACAACCAACAAAACAAATGAAAAATTTGTTAAGTATTGCTCAGAAAAATATGAAAAAAGATATAGAAATAACCAAAAGTGATAAAAAATATGCGGAAAATTTTGAGAAAAAATGCCTCTAATGTTAAGAAAATTGCAGGATTTGTTACTTGCGCGCAGTGAAAGTGTGGTCGTGGCAAAAAGTGGACCGCTGAGTTAGCTCTCCGTGTTATAAACACCCTGAATCAGTCAGCTGTAGAGATCGGTGTTAGTCCTGTTAAGAAACCATGGACAGTGAAGTAAAGCTTTGGTTATCGATACAGGCTTATTTCGATACCTATATCAATTTTTCTATCGATTTAGCCTAATATCGATATCTATATCGATTTGGCTATTTAGCCTTATATCGATACCTATATCGATTTGGCGATCGATACAGGCCTATTTCGATACCTATATCGATTTTTCTATCGGTTTAGCCAAATATCGATACCTATATCGATTTGGCTATCGATACAAGCCTATTTCGATACCTACATCGATTTTGTTATCGAGTTAGCCTAATATCGATTTGGCTATCGATTTAGTCTAATATCGATACCTATATCGATTTGACTATCGATACAGGCATCTACTATACACACATACTATGCATCAAGAAAGCTCATAGAAATTACTGAAGCTGTGGTTGAGTACACCAAACGAAAACGGACCATACTCTTCAATGTTGAAATTCCATCTTCAGAAGAAAATTAACCTAAAGAAATTTGTGAAACTTGCCAGGAATTTTTATCAAACATCGATTCAACTGTTGAATCGTGTGAATCCTACAATGAAAAGGTGTAACTTCTAACATTTATCCCAGCGTCCATGGTCTAGAAAACAAGAAATTTGAAGGCTGCTAAAGAAGAATTTGGAAAAGTGGATCCCTATTACGATCCCCTTGTGAACGTAGCTCATGGTTCACATTGCATATGGTAGCGGCAGCGTAGTTTTAAAAAGCGAATTTTCTATGTTGATTGCACAAATAAGAAGAGTAAATAAATATGAATTTCATCGAAAATAGGCCTACTACAAGATAAGAATTTGTTCCATTGGACTAACCGCCAATAGGAAAAATTTAAGAGGTGAGAAATTTATATGCATTTAAAAATTGTTTGGAAGATAAAGTATTTTAATTATGTATGAATCCAATATGTTTGGAATTCCTAGAATAGAGCCGTTAACAAGTAAAAATTATACATTATGGAGTATGCGAGTTGAAGCTTAGATTAAATCAAAACATTTATTTGATGTTATCGAAAATGATGAACCGGTAAAAAATGAAGGTGATCCCGATAGTTTAAAAGCGCATAAAACATGGTTAGAAAAGAATGATGAAGTTTACGGTATAATTATATTAACGTTGTCAGCAGAACAAATGATGGCTGTTAGAGGGATTAAAAAAGCTAAGCATTTATGGTAATTACTGAAAAAGCGTTATGCGGGAATTGAAAATCAGAGAAGAATTCAATTAAAAATTAATCTTGCGAGAATAGAGAAAAACGAGAGAGAAACGATTGAAGAATATTTGATAAGAGCTCAAGGGATAGCTAATAAGATATTAGAACTGGGTACAGAAATTGATGAATGCGATTTAATAGGATTTATTATAGAAGGGCTCCCAAAGAAATATAGCGAAGTAACAACTGCGATATCATCAAACCCAAATATAACTTATGAAGTAATGCGAGAAACGTTGTTGAAATATGAAAGAAAATATGATAGGTTTGGCGAAAACGAGTCTAAAGCATTTAGGGCTAATGAAAAGAGAAAGGTTTTATGTTTTGCTTGCGGAAAACCAAATCATATAGCGCGGAATTGTTATAGTAAATCGAATATGACACACTCGCGAAACAATAGGGAATATTCGCCTAAGGAAAATTTTAAAAATTGTTATAGTAATAAAGTTCAAGATGTAAGAGAGTACTCACGCAATAATAAGAATTATAATAAGAATAATAATGTTTCAAACAAGAAAGCAAAAGAATATACATGTTTTACAAATGAATTCAATAGAAATGAGTGTAAAGAATCTGAAAATAATAGGGAAATAACCTGGATGTTAGATTCAGCATGCACTTCGCATATGACGCATAAAGAAGATATTGTTGTAGAAAGAAAACCTGAAGATATAGAAATTGCAACTGCTGACATCGAGCGATCAATACAAGCGAAATATCGTGGAAATGTTCATGTTGCGGCTTATGATCAGGAATTTGGCGAAACAAAAATAAAGCTTACAGAGGTTCTTCGCGTACCTAATTTAAGAGAAAATTTGATGTCAGTTCCAAGTTTAGTCAGAAAAGGAAAATATGTGATATTTGATAATGAAGGAGCAGCCATTTATGAAAAGAATACAGACGAATTAATAGCTAAAGGAACATTCGGAGATAATACATTTAAAATAAACTTAGCTGTACGAGAAACAGATGAAGACAGAAATGAATCTTGTTTACAGACAAATGAATCAAAGAAAGAACTGTGGCATAGAAGACTTGGGCATATAAATTATGTATACTTACAAAGAATGTCGAGAGAAAATCTTGTAAGAGGATTAGAAAAGATGAATGGTGAAGAAACAAAATGCGAAATATGTATTCAAGGAAAATTGACAAGAACACCATTTAATCACGTGATAGAAGGAACAACACGCATTTTAGAAAGATTACATGTTGATTTATGTGAACCAATGAAAGTACACTCATTGGGAGGGAGTTAATACAAGGTAATGGTTGTAGATGAATATAGTAGAAGATATTTTGTAGATTTTTTAAGAAGTAAAGATGAAGCAAAAGAAAGAATTATAAATATAATAGAGAGAAGAGAAAATGAAACCGGCAAGAAAGTAAAAGCGGTTAGATCAGATAATGGTGGTGAATTTACTAACGAAGAGCTCGTGAATTATTATAAAAGGAAGGGTATAAAGAATGAAAGAACCACAATTCATAGTCCACAAAGTAACGGGATTGCAGAAAGAGCTAATCGGACTGTTATTATTACTGCAAGAACATTGCTAATAGAAGCAAAACTACCTTTATCCTTTTGGGCCGAAGCAGTATCAACAGCTGCTTGTGTACATAATGTTACTCCAACAGCTTCGAGAAAGAAAACGCCATTAGAATTATGGTCAAATACTAAACCAACAGTAAAGCACATGAGAATATTTGAATGTAAAGCTTTTTATCGCAACGATGATATCAATAAAAAGAAATTTGATGTAAGAGCAAAACCAGCAGTGTTTATCGGATATTCAAGAGATCGGCGAGCATACAGATTGTACGATTTAAAGGAAAAGAGAATACGTGAAAGCAGAGATGTAGTCTTTATAGAAGAAAAAATGGGATATGAAGATGTAGCTAACAAGGAAGAAATGACTGATGAATTTGAATACATCAACATTACCAGTAATAAGAATGTAATAAATGAACTAGAAGAGAATAATTCCGATGAAAATGAAGAAGAGTTAAATCAGAAAAAGGGCACAATTGAGTTGTCAAATGATTCTGTGACAGAAGTATATGAAGTTAATGAAAATGAGGAACAGCAAGAAAAAGAAGCTAATGCGAATAAGCTGTTTGAAGAACCTAGAAGATCATCACGAATTAGGAAACCGAATCCAAAGTATTTAGCAAATCTAGTGTACGAGGAAGTTCCAAAGAATTACAAAGATGTATTAAATTCTAAAGATAAGGATAAATGGATAGAAGCAATCAAAAAGGAATTACACTCGTTAGAAGAACACAAAACGTGGAAAGTTGTTGACAAACCAAAAGATGTGAAGGCACTGAGAAGCAAATGGATTTTTATTGTAAAAGAAAACGACGAAGATGTAAAATATAAAGCAAGATTAGTAGCCGACGGATCAAGACTTAAATTTGGAACAAATTATCAAGAATCGTATAGTCCTGTAATGAAAACTGAATCATTTAGAACTTTGTTGGCAGTCGCAGCAATGAAAGGTTACAAAACTAGATTTTTCGACGAAGAAACAGCATATCTGAATGCAGATCTAGAAACTGCTGTTTATATGAATCCACCTGAAGGTCTAAAAATTGAAGGAGGGAAAATATTATTGGTAACAGGAAATTTATATGGGTTGCCAGAAGCAGGAAGATGCTGGTATGAAAAATTAGTCAATATATTTGATAAAATTGGGTTACAGCCATGCAAAGCAGATCCGTGTGTGTTTTTTAATAAAACTGATAATAAATTTATTACAGTTGGAATATATGTCGATGATGGAATAAGTGAATCCGAAGAATTAATAAATAAATTGATACAAAAATTGAATAAAGAAGCAAAAATTAAAGAGCTGAAGAAAAACATTAAATTCCTTGATATTGATATTGAAGAAAACAATGGAGAACTTTTGCTAGGGCAAGCTAAGTATGCAGAAAAGATCTTAGAAAGATTTGATATGGAAAATTGTAAAAGTGTGAAAACCCCTGGTGTTTCTGGAATAAAATTGGATGAATATGAAAGTGAAAATAAAATTGATGAAATATTATATTTAGAAATGCTTGGAAGTATAGGATATCTAGTAAGAGGACAAGGCCAGATTTAGCTTTCACTTTAAGTAATTTGTCTCAATATGCAAAAGTTCCTAGAGAAATTCATTTACAAGCAGTGAAGAGAGTTTTGCGGTACATCCAAGGCACTAAAAACTACAAACTTCGAATTAAAAATAAAAAGGGCCAATTACCACTTTGTTCTGTTGCTAGCTGGTGTACTACAAAAGATTCAAAATCATTTGGTGGATATATCGTAAAGATAGGAGAATCACTGATTGAATGGAAAAGTAATAAACAGAAACTGGTTGCGCTTTCTACAATGGAATCTGAACTTTTAAGTTTATGTGATGCAGTTTGTGAAGGAAAATGGTTACTGGGTCTCTTGGAAGAGTTAAACCAAGAAGAAATAGTGAAGCGTCCAATAAAAATCAGTACTGACAGTCAATCTGTAATTGATTGGATTAAAAATCCAAGAGTGAATAATCGCAACAAACATATAGGTAGAAAATATCATTTTGTAAAAGATGAAAGAGCGAAAGGAGAAATTGAAACAAAATATGTCAATTCGTCTGAACTGGAAGCAGATATAATGACTAAGAATTTGAGTTATGATGTCATGAAAAAACATATTACAAGTCTAGGAATTGCTGAGGGTTATTGACGTGCGAAAGGAGAGATTTGTAAGTAAAGTCGCATGACAATATTTAAATTATTTTTTCAAAAGATGAACTCTTGAACAATAGACATTTTTTCCTGACTCCATGTATTTAATTTATTTTTTATTCAGACGAAAAACGTGAGATGTTCGACGATGAGATTGATGTTGTTTTTATAGTTTGGATATATGTTATTCGTAGTTGCTGTGCTGTGATTGTCTAAATAAATGTTTTGTTTTATTTAAAGAAGTTATGTTTATAGTAAAATAATTATCATTATTTTAACTAAAATGTTAAAAATAAATAACAGCATAGTCATTTATTTGGAAGATAAATGGGACTGTTCTCGACAGAGTGCCAGCAAAAAAAGACACTATCACTATAACAGTTGCAGAAGTGAAAATGGTGAAAGTGAAAAGATACATGATCCGCAGTATTACGGAAACTTTTGCCATTTATAAAAAGCCGTATTCCACATTGGAAGATCAAAATTTTATACACTACAACTTAAGTGGGTGGTTCCACACCCACAAAGAGATGTCTGTTTATGTGTGCATTGTGCCAATTTTGAACTTTGCGTGATGACTTTAAAAAACTTACTTGCAGGCATGACATATGACACCTTGGTTGGCCACGTGAAATCTTTAGTTGTCTGTGATGTAGAGCGAGAGACCTGTTTATTTCAGCAATGTGGTGACTGTGCTGGAAAAGGAGGACTTTCGTTACAGACACTGGGTCTGGAAAACACAGAAGATGACTCGGAAGTTATAATGTATGCAACATGAAAGAAAAATAAACTCATTAAGAAAACTGTTGCCATTGATACCTTCATTGATAAATTTCAGAAATGGACAGTGAAAGTTACAACACACCAACATCTGAAGAAATTACAACAACACACTGCAGAAGTGAAGAAACGTGTAGAATTTGTACAACTGTGTTTCGTGCTTCCCTGTGATTTCGCTGAGAATTGGTCCGTGATTTTGTCACAAGAAGTACAGGGAAATCACTGGAGTGATGACCAATTTTAATTTTCACAAGAATAACATATTTTCAAAACAAGACCTGAAGTGTTGATGACATGCACTCAGCACATGCACTGGTAGCAATATGCAAAGTTCAACAACAGCTGCAATCACAGCCAGAAAAGATCATCATTATTTCTGATGGTGCCCCTAGTCACTTCAAAAATCGTTACCGACAGTTTGAAGAAAATAAGTCGCTTGTGCCAATGGAGGGGTATACAGCGCTAATGGACATAGGAAGAGGACTTGTGATGATTTATCGAAGCCATCTAAAACACCAGGCTACAAAATATGTTTCCAGGCCAAGTACAGCGGCAATTCAGAATGCCGAGGATTTTACGAGAGTGGTGAAGTAATACACATCAACAAGCCTCATCCTGTTACCCAAAGAGGAAGCTGCAGAATTCCGCGAGCAGAAAATAGAAGAATGGTCCACAGGCCCTGATTAATGCACGTTCCTCCGGGGCCTCGGCCCTGGGCCCACCAATTTCAGGGGCCCACAAATTTGTGTGTACTTTCTCACAATTTATGTTTTTCCAACGTTTGCATTTTATATTTTGGTCCCTGACGTAAAAACAAAGTTTTACTGTAATAAAAAATCTCCATATTTAATTTTTCTGTAGAAGTCCTTTTTAATTTGAGAGTACCTATAATTTTCAAAACTTGCCGTATCCAGAAAATCAAATTTGGGGAAAATGCCAAAAACTGCATACTGTGTCTATTGGTTTCAATATAAACGAGGATTTTACAATGTAAGAATTATAGTTTAAAATGATTACTAGACTGTTAGGGAAAACACAATTTTTATGATTTTGGATAAGGCGAGTTTTGAAAAAGACATCCTCATTTATTCTGCAACATAAACTGTGGATCATAGATGTTTGTGAATTATACAAATGCTTATTTGAGACAGTGGACGGTAATTCATTTTCTTGATTATTCTTGTAAGTTAAATTTTTTTTGTAAACTTGAAACTTTCACCCAAACAACTTTGTCAACTCATCAAATAAACCTACTTTTTATCTGAAAGTGTCGCCGAAAATGGGGAGGAAGGGGGGGGGGCAACTTTTTAACAGGCCCTGGGCCCAACTTCAGCTTGATCGGGCTCTGATGGTCCAACAAAACTGCCCCCGTAAAAGAAATTCAAAAGACACATGTGCGGGCTCACAATGATGAGAGAATATTGCACGAACTTTGCACCTATATTGCACGAACTTTAAAGAGCAAGAAAGAAGAAATTTCCTTTATCCAACTAAGATCTTTGAAACGACAGGAAAATATCCAGATTCACAATTTACAAAGAGGGATGTTTGTGGCTTGTATATATGACTGTGACATATGGATTGCGGAGGTCACAGATATTAATTGTGAGTTAAATGAAATCGTCGTGAACAATATGCTCCCATACGGACCGGCCGCTGGATATAGACTTCTAGCTATAAGACAGGAAGACCATCACCAGTGCTCACTTCAAATTCACGATGTTTTAAAGATTGTGGACTCACCATTCCTATTGGTTTAACAGGAAGGCATCACTCAATATCAAAGGAAGATACTAATGCAGTTCAACAAATTTTTAGTTCACTGAATTTCTAGCTTCACTTCTAAGCAGAGTACACAGAAGTGGTTATGTTTTGGAACTTGCACATACTTTTTGTAAGCTTTTTTTTAAAGCCGTCTGTTTCTTATATTTATTAAGAATTAAAATGCCATGTCAAAGACGGCCACATTTTTATTTCTCGAAACCTATATGTGACTATATCGTAACGGTAAAATATATGGCAAAATTTTACACTGTTTCTAAAACCTGTCAAACTCGTGGAAGTTCTCCTTTGCAGGGAATACAATACTCAATAGTATTGATCAACAGTAAAATAAAAAGTATATTGCCCAGCTAAACTGATGGCATTGAGCTCACAGGCTATTCACACTAATTGTATATTATAGTCGGGTTGCACATGACGTCACATGTCTGGCATCGCTTCATATGGTGCCCAAACATAAGGCGAAAATGCTGCTTAGGCTTATTTGCACTATCTATATTATAAAGGACAAACATATCTGTGCGTAACGCATACGTCATTTTGCGAATGGCAATACTTTGAAATTTGAAAAAATTTTGGTTTTGCAATTTTCTCTACTGCAAATTTTTAAACTTCTAAACATCGCACATTTAAATTTTTTACACCGTCGTATAAGGAAAAAAATGCTCTTTTAAATGCAATTTGTTTGAAAGCTGTATCTCAATTTATTTTTCAGATAATAATTTTTAATACCATTTTTCTTATCGTGGCAACAAAAGTACCCCATTTCTATTGAAAGTCATTGAAAGTAAATTGAAAATAGTAAAAAATAGGAGATACTGTATCTTTTTGTTGTCATTTTTCATTTGAAATTAAAATATGGGCTATGTCAAGAATATTGTCTGTTATCCCGTGACAATGACGTCATATGCATACTTTTCTATAGACGATGTTTAAGACTGGATTGTAAAAGTGGATTGCTTTAGCGGATGCAAATGACGTCATTTCATAAAAAAGCGTGTATTTTAATTCTTAAACCTGAATTATGATTTGTAGAAGTGCGTCATTTTCACAGCCCAGCTCCTTTGAAATTCTTCATAGGTGAAAATGCTTCCCTTTTGAAAATAATATAATAGAAATAACACACTGAAAAAACGCAATGTTTTGCAGAAATTTAGAGTGTCTTTATAAAAGCGAGGTGACAAGCAAATAATAGCGATTTATATTACAGAAATTGATGATTTTTGCCTCGATGGATTTGTTTCGCCAAGTTAGAGAAGCAAATAAATAATTCGTGGTTTAAAATAATATCATGTTCCTGAAGTTTTTGTCCAAAATTCTCTCGAATAATAAAATTTTAATGCTATTCTTTAGGAGATTCTACTATAATTTTATCAAAATAACATAATTTGCTTAATTTAATTTTTCCTAATTTTATATAATATATACATTTAAAAATTTAAAACAGAAGTCTTTTTTTTAGTCATGTGCCTTGATCTTTCACTGAACCAATTTTACTAACTTTTTTTTTTTTTTTTTTTAACTGAAAGCTCTTAATTTGTAGATATGATCGCACTATCTGTTTTATTTTCTTTTAATATCCCCACTTTCATATTTCAATTTTAAAAGCATTTTATGAAATTTCTTCAAAATGGTGAAAATTAGATAGCTTTCATTATTGAAGACAAGGGAGAAATAATGAGGTATTTTTATCTTTATTCATGCTATTTTCTGATAAAAATTCAAAATTGTTGATAAAAATTGTTGTATAGGGTTTAGTGTCGCAAAATCCCATTAGGAGCAGAATATTATATTAGGGGCATAATAACGGAAAATGACATACTGTTTTTGAAAACACGCACTTTTCCTCATAAATTTTCTATATTGTTTTTCCTTCTGCATGTGTACTGATACTAAGTTTCAGACACTAGGTGAAATGCTTATTTAAGTGAAAATGAAGTCATATTTAAAATAAAACAATCATTTTCTTAAATAAAACTAAACAAATGCGTCTAAAAAACATAAATTACGGAAATTTTTACCCTCCGGAATTGAGATTAGAATCTCGAGTAAAGAGTGCGTCTGTTCACATAAAAGATGTTGCTGAGAATCGTGACTTCAAGTTTTGAATTAAAATGATTTTTAAATGATCAAACAAAATACAATTTTTTTTAAAATGATGAATATGAATCTAAGAAGTGCGTATGAAAAATTTTAAGACGGTGGAAATTGCTGTTTATCATTCCGGAATAAGAGCCTCAATTGATAATCACATCCTAATAACTGATCTTTATTATATTTTACTGATTAAGTATCTACATTATAAAGAACAAACGTGTCTGTGCGTAACGCTGACGTCATTTTGCGAATGGCAACACTTCACGATCAAATTTCGGTTTTGAAATTTTCGCTACTGCAATTTTTTAATCTTCTAACCATGGTGCATTTTCAATTTTCGTCGCATAGGGAAAAAAATTTACTTTAAAAACTTTATCTTAATTGACTGATGTATTATATTTTCTAAAATAATTTTTAAACATGATTTTTTTAAATTTTATCTTATCACGTGTCCGTTTCAATACATAACAATAATAAAAATTTTACACATTAAGTAACAAACATTTCTCAGCATTTGTTTCTGACTATTTTTCAATAACGAAATTAATACTTCCTTTATAAACAAATAAAAGAATAATATTAAAAAACCCACCAATCTAACATATTTGTGAAAGACAAATTAACGAAATTAATACTTCTTTTATCAACAAATAAAAGAATTATATTGAAAAAACACAAATCTAACATATTTGTAATCGTACAATTTAAATTTTTAGATCACCAAATAGGATTTTTTTTTTCAAATGGAATTTTTTACGTCATTTTGCGAATGGCAACATTTTGAAATTTGAAATAAAATTTTGGTTTTGCAATTTTCTCTACTGCAAATTTTTAAACTTCTAAACATCGCACATTTAAAATTTTTACACCGTCGTATAAGGAAAAAAATGCTCTTTTAAATGCAGTTTGTTTGAAAGCTGTATCTCAATTTAGTTTTGAGATATTAATTTTTTTTGTTGTTTTTAATACCATTTTTCTTATCGTGGCAACAACAGAACATCATTTCTATTGAAAGTCATTGAAAGTAAACTGAAAATAGTTAAAAATAGGAGATAAGGTATCTTTTTGTTGCCATTTTCTCATAAAACCTGAAAAAAGTTGAAATTTAAATATGGGCTATGTCAAGAATATTGTCTGTTTCCGTGATAATGACGTCATATGCACACTTTTTTATAGACGAAGTTTAAGATTGGATTATAAAAGTGAATTTCTTTAGCGGATGCAAATGACGTCATTTTATAAAAAAAGCGTGTATTTTAATTCTTAAACGTGAATTATGTTTTGTAGAAGTGGGACATTTTCACAGCCCAGCTGCTTTGAAATTCTTCACAGGTGGAAATGCTTCACTTTTAAAAATAATGTAATCGAAATCACATACTGATAAAACGCAATGTTTTACAAAAATTCAGAGTGTCTTTAGAAAAGAGAGGTGACATGCAAATAATAGCGATTTATATTACAGAAATTGATGATTTTCGCCTGGATGGATTTGCTTCGCCGAGTTAGACTAGCAAACAAATAATTCGTGGTTTTAAATAATATCGTATTCCTGAAGTTTTTGTCGAAAGTTCTCTCGAATAATAAAATTTTAATCCTATTCTTTAGGACATTCTACTATAATTTTATCAAAATAACATAATTTGCTTAATTTAATTTTTCCTAATTTTATATAATCTATATATTTAAAACACCAATGTGTTTTTTAGTCATCTGCCGTGATCTTACTGCTGAACCAATTTTACTAATATATTTTTATTTTAACTGAAAGCTCTTCCTTTGTAGATGTGATTGCACTATCTGTTTTTTTTTTTTTTTTAACATCCCCACTTTTATATTTTAATTTTAAAAGCATTTTATGAAATTTCTGCAAAATGATGAAAATTAGATAGCTTTCATTATTGCAGACAAGAGAGAAATAATGAGGTATTTTTAACTTTATTCATGCTATTTTCTGATAAAAATTCAAAATTGTTGATAAAAATTGTTGTATAGGGTTTAGTGGCACAAAATCCCATTAGGAACAGAATATTATATTAGGGGCATAATAATGGAAAATGACATACTGCTTTTGAAAACACGCAATTTTCCTCATAAATTTTCTATATTGTTTTTCCATCTGCATGTGTACTGATACTAAGTTTCAGACACTAGGTGAAATGCTTATTTAAGTGAAAATGAAGTCATATTTAAAATAAAACAATAATTTTCTTAGATAAAACTAAACATTTTAACTCAAATGCATCTAAAAAATACAAATTACGGAAATTTTTACTCTCCGACATTGAGATTAGAATCTCGAGTAAATAGTGCTGTTCACGTAAAAGATGTTGCTGACAATCGAGACTTCAAGTTTTGAGTTAAAAGGATTTTTAATTGATCAAACAAAATACAATTTTTTTTAAAATGATGAATATGGATGTGAGAAGTGCGCATGCAAATTTTAAGATGGTGAAAATTGCTGTTTTCATTCCGGAAATCCAAGCATAACAGCCTCAATTGATAACCACACCCTAATAACTGATCTTTATTATATTTTACTGATTAAGTATCTATATTATAAAGAACAAGCGTATCTGTGCGTAACGCTGACGTCATTTTACGAATGACAACACTTTACGATCAAATTTCGGTCTTGAAATTTTCGCTACTGCAATTTTTTAATCTTCAGACCATCGTACATTTTCAATTTTCGTCGCATAGGGAAAAAAATTTACTTTCAAATGCAATTTGTTTAAAAACTGTATTCATTGACTGATGTATTATATTTTCTAAAATAATTTTTCAGTATGATTTTTTTTTTAAGTTGCCGTAAATTATCACGTGCCGGTTTCAGTACGAAATAATAATAAACATTTTGCACATAAAGCAACAAACATTTTTCAGCATTTGTTTCTGACTATTTTTGCATAAGGAAATTAGTACTTCCTTTATAAACAAATAAAAGAATAATATTAAAAAAAACCCATCAATCTAACATATTTGTGAAAGACAAATTAACGAAATTAATACTTCTTTTATACACACATAAAAGAATAATATTGAAAAAACACAAATCTAACATATTTGTAATCGTACAGTTTAAATTTTTAGATCACCAAATAGGATTTTTTTTTCAAATGGAATTTATTTGCAAAGTTCATCTCAGTTTACTGATTGTCTATGGTTTTAAAAATAATTTTAAAGCATGAAATATTTTTTAATTTATCTATATCGCGCGGAGCTCGATTACGAAAGATTAATCCGTTTGCCCTTAAAACAAAATAAAGACTTCATCATTTTCTTACGGCTAATATCCATAAAAAAAACTTCCTTATGAATAAATAAATAAAATAATATAAATAAAACACAAATTGAACAGCCATGTATAAGCTCTGAAATTATCAGAATATAAAAGGATGCCATAAGTAGCAAAATCTTGACAAATAACTCTTAGCATGCGGCTAATAAGAAAATATCGTTTTTGATAAATTTCAAAAAATTATTCGATTGAATAATTTGTATTTTCAATATGAAAAATGCTTTTTTAATGTAAGTGGTCCATCTAAAAAAGTTATTGCATATAAAAAAATTATTAGTTTTCAATTTAAAAAAATGTTTTCACCTATATTCTTTAATCCGGGAAGCCCGGGTATGATCCCCTAGTAATAATAAAAATACGAAAGATCTAAATTAAACAGAAAGGTAACATGTGCTTTTAACGGCAAAGGGGCAGTTCTGTGCTCCACGTGTGTGCTCCAGATTGAATAATATCAGTCGTTGCTAATAGCAACGTGACGTCAATGCAAGGGGTCTATACTCTTATTTCAAAGAATAATGTCCCTCGAAAAATAAATGAAAAGATTTGCCCCCGTTTCCCCCCTTTATACTTAACCAAAGAACCTCCAAATCAAATCAGGGAAGCTCTTTAACATAATAAACTGGCATACGAAATTTGAACCAAATCAGAAAATTCTGCATGAAAAAACCATTTCGCTAAATTAAGCGGGGTATTAGTTCCCTCATTTCTCCGTATGCTGAACCAATGAACCTTTAAATCTAATCAGAAAAGCTCCTTATCAGAATGAACCTAGAAAAAAAAATTAAACTAAATTAGATAATTCTGCATGAAAACCCATTTATCTAAATTAAGGAGAGGGGACACTTGCCCCCCCTTTCCCCCTTTTATACTTAACCAATGAACCTCCAAATCAAATGAAGAAAGCCATATCGGAATAAACTGGTATATCAAATTTGAAGCAAATCAAATAATTCTGCATGAAAAACCCATTACCTAAATTAAAGGGGGGGACTAGCCCGTGCCCCCTTTATACTTAACCAATTCACCTCCAAATCTAATCAAGGGAGCTCCTTAACATAATAAACAGCTATACGAAATTTGGAGCAAATCGAATAACTCTGCATGAAAAACCCAATTATCTAAATTAAGAGGGGGGTAGCTCCCTTTCCTCCCTTTATATGTAACTAATGAACCTCCAAATCTAATCAAGGCAGCTCCTTAACATATAAACTGGTATACCAAATTTGGAGCAAATCGAATAATTCTACATGAAAAGACCATTTATCTAAATTAAAGGGGGGAGGGCTAGCCCCCCCCCTTTTATACTTAGCTTATGAACCTCCTAATCTGATCAGGGAAGCTCCTTAACGTAAGAAACCGGCATACGAAATTTGGAGCAAATCGAATAAATCAGCATGAAAAACCCATTTATCTAAATTAAGGGGGGGGGGTTGCCCCCTTTCCTCCTTTTATACTTAACTAATGAACCTCCAAATCTAAAATCAAGGCAGCTCCTTAACATAATAAACCGGTATACCAAATTTGGAGCAAATCGAATAATTCTACATGAAAAACCCATTTATATAAATTAAGGGGGGTAGCCCCCCTTTTCCCCCTTTATACATAAGTAATGGGCTTCAAAATATAATCAGGGAAGCTGATTAACATAATTAACCGGTATACCAAATTTAGAGCAAATCGGATAATTCTGTATGAAAAACCCATTTATCTGAATTAAGGGGGGTAGCTAGCCCCCTTTCCTCCCTTTATATGTAACTAATGAACCTCCAAATCTAATAAAGGCAGCTCTTTAACATAATAAACCGGTATACCAAATTTGGAGCAAATCGAATAATTCTACATGAAAACCCATTTATCTAAATTAAGGGGGGTGGACTAGCCCCCTTTCCTCCCTTTATATGTAACTAATGAACCTCCAAATCTAATCAAGGGAGCTCTTTAACATAATAAAACGGTATATCAAATTTGGAGCAAATCGAATATTTCTGCATGAAAAACCCATTTATCTAAATTAAGTGGGGGGACTAGCCCCCCTTTCCCCCTTTATCCTTAACCAATGAACCCCAAAAACTAATCAGGGAAGCGCCTTATCAGAATGAACCTAGAAAAAAAATTGAAGCAAATCGGATATTTCTATCAAAAGTTATCGCGTTACGTACGTACGTACAGTCGTGGAAAAAAAATAATAAACACCCCCTACTAACTCCTCAACAAATTATCGTAGAAGAAAGTTACTGGTACCGAACGATTGGAAATAAAGTCTACTTTTAAATGATGTATATAAAATTTGCTTAGTGGGCCATCTACATAATAAAACGAACCATAACTTTGTTTTTTTTAATAGCAGTACCCAATTCTGACAGCATAAATGAACTCTACACCCTTCAATTAGCCTAAAAATGAATTTTTATGCAATTCGTACCATAAGTTTCCGAGAAATTAATTATTTTAAAACGAGCTTATTTTAAGGGCTGTATCCAAATTGAAGTTCCGTACTGGATTGTTCACCGAGAGAGCCCCTTTCTTGATCAGGGCACCTTAAGCGCCACTCAAGGAGTGTGTTCAGAAGTGCACTTCGCGCCGCGCGCGCGTTCAGAAGTTTATGCCATGGAGTATGTCTTATCGAAGAAAGGAATTTTAACATAATTCAATTATTTCATTATTTTTATGGTTCAAAAAAGGTAAAACCAACGACTATATTTCTTTATTCTTCCAAAACATGGTTTTCGTAACAGGAATACATGCCTATGTTCACTCAGATAAAATCTATAATAGTCGGGAAAAACATCCCGTGACCTTCTTTAGCTACTTTAGCCCATTTGGCATTTAAAATTAGTTAACCAACCGCACACAAACTCCGCGCGAGCTGCTCAAAAAAATTGTGTGGGCGATTTGATCACGTGATTGTGCGTTTTCTGCTTATGTGTTATTGGTTGTGCTTTGTTTGGTAGGTTGATTGATACAATTTAAGGATTCAACTGGTGATCTAAAAATTTTAACTTTTTAACAATTTTCTTTTTATTTATTTAAAAATGATTTATCAGTTGATTTATATCTTCCGTGATAAATAAAATGCTGTTAGTAAACCAAGATTGTGATATCAACATATGAGATTTGTTTGTAATCTACTATACTGGGTGGATTTCAATGGAATTTGCACTATTAGTTAGACAGTTTTTCAGAGAAGGTTTTAATATATATATTTCTTATTTTATGATTGCATATTTCAATACCGTGTGGATAACAGACCAAAATACATCATAAAACATGAGAAATAAATGGCATTCAAAATTCTGTTAGTATAAGCAAAATACTTATTTATACTTTCGGTAGAAAATTTATAAACATTCTAATCATACTTTATTCACTACAAAACTAGACAGCAGACCTATATATTTTATCTCTTTAAAAAATATATGTACAGATATTTTTAGTTAAAATAATCTACAACTATTACATTTTATTTTTATAATGTTCAAAGTAAAATATGATTTCCAGTTCCAGCCTAGTCTCGATAAAAATTCACTCGTAAAGTACTCAAAAAAAAAAAAAAAAAAAAAAAAAAAAAATCAAGGAATTATCCTACGTGCGATATATATTATTTTTTCATTTGGATTTGCTTAATGTTTGTATCATTATACATATACATACTTAGAAACGAAACTTTGAATATTTAAAAGGTGTTCAGATGTAAAACTTTCATCTCGAAATACCTCATTTTCTCACATTTAAATAAGTATTTTATTATTATAATAAAAATACACGTGCTTCTGTATAATAAAAATAAAAAATATATCTTCTTCAAAAATATCTTATTCATTATGAAAAATATAAAACAACCAATAAACAAAAAAAAAAAAAAAAAAAAAAATTGTGACACAATGTGGGATCGGAAGGATTCGAACCCAGAATCCCTAGTCTCGAGTTCACTGCCTTATCCATTCGGCCATCTAGCACACATTGCTTCTGCATCAAAATATCTTTATAATTAGCACCTTAATTAATCAAATCCATGATCTGTTCCTGAACACACTACGTGTCTACCTGAACACACTACATCCATGATATAGACCCACTCCATGTTCCTGACTCCTGAACACACTCCAGGAGTCAATGAAGCGTGTTAGATTACAGTACAGCAGAATAAATTTCAAAATGTCAACTCACTTCCATCATAGACGGCCCCTTAAACCATCATTTTGCCGTTTTTTAAGCATAATTTGAAAACTACTTGGAATAAAAATGTGAAATTTTTGAATTTCCATAAAGCAGGACTTAATAAATCTAAATCCATCAAAAAAATTGTAGGTTGCAATTCATAATTTTTTCGAATATTAATTTCATAATTCATATCATAAAATTATAAAAATTGCAAATAAAGCTTATTTATGTTTGGGTATATTAGTATTATTACTACAAAAAAAATTAGCACATTAGGAGCATAATTTCGGGAGATATAAATAAAATATTTAACATTAGAAGCACTAAATTTTGAATGTTTATAATTCAAAAACTTATCATTCAAATGACTTGAAATTTGGTGTCTAGGCATAGTTTGAACGGAAGATTTGAAATATCTCGTTAAAATTGGGCATTGCCATTGAAAAAAATGAAGTTTGGACTCGTTTTAATATGTAGATGACCCCCTAAGAAAATTTTATATACATCATTTAAAAGTAGACTTTATTTCCAATCGTTCGGTACCAGTCACTTTCTTCTACGATGATTTGCTGAGGAGTTAGTAGGGAGTGTTTACTTTTTTTTTTTTCACGACTGTACGTGTACATATAGAACCGGCGGGCACATAAGCTCTCAGGCTTTGATAGCCTGTGAGCTAAAAAAATCAAAATTTTTGGGATTGGCATTTAGAAAAAAAAAAATACTTTTGATTAAAAAAAAATTCAGAAGGCTGCAACAAAAAAACTTGAATGCATATTTCAAAATGGAGTATATCGTTTTAAACAGAAAAATATTATCTTTAAAATAAAAAAACACACAAAAATATCTTGCACCGTTCCAGAGATAAAGCACTTTAAAATTTTTATCGAAAATCGTAGGTGAGAAATGGTGCCCGGCTGTATCTCGGGTCAGGAATTTTTGGGGGCAAAACAAAAATATACAGGTATCTTACTTTTTCCTGAATTTTAACAAATGTTCAATTTAAAAACTTCTGAGACTATGAAGGTAAGATTTTTACTCTGCATGCCTGAATTGACATGGACTATATCAAAAGGTAATGGTGCATCCCAAAACTAACAATTTCTGTATTGGAAACCAGGGTCGCAATCCCTTTTTTGTTCGAAAATTCATATTTGAGCAATTTTCGTATAGGAAACCAGGGTCGTAATCCATTTATTCGTTCGAAAATTAATATTCTAACAATCTTTATATAGGAAATCAAGGTCGTAATCCATTTATTCATCCTAAAATTCATACTCTCCTTAACTGGAGACTTACCTTGATTTGTGTGAAATGCAATAATGGAAAAGTCGGACAAAAGAAAAGAAAAAAAAAAAACTTCAGATATGAAAATGTGGCTTAAGAAAAATTTAAGAAAAGTATCTGGAATTTTTAGGCCTACAGAAAGAAATTACAAGGAAACAGGAATTCGGCTTTTTCAGAATTTAGTGTCGCCCCCGATTAAAAAATATATATGTATGTATATATAAATAGTACAAAACATATTTCAATTTTAAGACTTACAGCACACGCTTTTATTTTATGTAAAATGACGTCATTCGCATCTGCTTAAAAATTCCAGATTTACGATCCACTTTTAAAAATCTACAGTAAAGTATGCATAGGACATCACTATCGCGAAATAATACACAAATGCAGCAAAAAGATGTCGTCATTAAAGAAACTCAACAAAAAAAAAGGCTATCTAATGATTCATAGACCTTCATTTGTTTGTAACATTAATATAGATACTCAAAATTAAATATAGTTTATAATAGCTCCATGTTTTAACAGAAATCATTCGTTTATAGTTTTTTCAAAATAGCACGTATTTTATACGAATTAAATACCCAGGCTGGGAATCGAACCCAGATCTTTGGCTTACAAGGTCAATGCTTTTCCGTTTAAGCTAACTGGGCCGACAACCAGCCAGCATATTTCGCTCAGATAACCTTATTGGTGGTAGTAACATCTGTTCTGTCATGTAGACAGCTCAAAAGAATAAACTGCAGGTAAAGGAACTCCATATAAACGAAGGTTACGTAGATGAACTATTATTTTAACACAATCAAACTGATTGGTAAAGTTATACGAATTAAATACATACATTATCACGCGAATCGTTTATATGGAGTTCCTTTACCTGCGGTTTATTCTGTGGAGCTGTCTACATGATAGACCAGATGTTACTAGCAATAAGGTTATCTGAGCGAAATATGCTGGCTGGTTGTCGGCCCAGTTAGCTTAAACGGAAAAGCGTTGACCTTGTAAGCCAAGGATCTGGGTTCGATTCCCAGCCTGGGCATTTTCCCGCTCAGTAGGAATTATTAATTCGTGTGATAACTTTACCCATCAGTTTGATTGTGTTAAAATAATAGTTCATCCACGTATTTTAACTACATTTTCTTTCGGTTGTTATGGAAAATGGCAACAGAATATATAATTACTATTTTTCCTTTACTTTCTATAGAAGTGGAGTACTTCCGTTGCCAATATTAAGCAAATGGTTCTAAACACTATAAAAAAAATAATGTCTCAAAAATAAATGGGGATGCAGTTTTCAAACAAATTGCATTTAAAAGTACATTTCTTCCCCAATACGACGCTATAAAAATTGAAAATGTATGATGCTTAAAAGTTTAAAAAATTGCTATATAGTATTTAATCATACAATGATACATCTGCTTTGTTTCACGTCTGGCTTCTGGAAGGTAACGTTATTTTTTGGAGACGACACAAAATAAGCTGGGAGAAAGAAATAGCATACTGGGGGCTAATAAATAAAGAGAGAGAAAAAAACACTCCCATACATTTTTATCACCAAATTGAGCAAAACCAGAAATAACCATTCAGCTAGGAAATGACGACGTTTTCACGGTTATGTCTTTTATCAATTTGTGTTAAAAAATAAACTTAGGGGGTCATATTCGTTATTCGTACTGAAAACTCTGAAATTTTCAAAGAACACCCTATTTGGCCTTTTCGAAAAATTTTATTTTAGGATACCAAACAGGAAGTCAAGTTAGTTTAGGAATTATGAGGATTTAAATTTTGTAGCTCCTAATGTTAAACACGTTTCAATCGTTGTAAAACACACTGCAATGTGGATATATCTAAATATTTTTTTAATCATAACTCAAGACCTACTAGGCGGAATGAGCTATAATTTTAGGAAATAAATTATAGGTTAGAATTCATATTTTTTCCAAAAATTAATTTAAAAATATTTTTTCGAAGTAGAGCTTTAAGAATTAGCATTCACATTCGGAAACAAGGAGCGTCTAGCTCAATGCTATTTGGATAAGAATGATAGCCATTTCTACTGCTTCTCGCGGTATTCTTACATTTCGCACAAAGAAAGCAAACTTTTTCATATTTCGTTAAAATGTCTTGATTAATGTTATAGTCATGAACAAAAATCCGAATTTGGATTCGAGTGAGTTGCCCTGTATTTTTAACTGAGCAAATTGATTGCGAGTTGCGACTGCAACCCTATTTCCCCATACAAAAATTGTTTATTGTAGTGTGCGTTCTTAAGATTTATCCAACTTTTTTTTAGTCAACCTATATACAGTGTAAATATCATATATTGTGGAAAAAGCAGCTACTTTTTCGTGCTACCCAGTTTCATTAAATTTTAATTAATATGCTAAAATGTTATCAATTATGCAACAGATTTAACTGTTTTCCATCTATAAACTAAATACAAAATATAATTTAAAATGAAAATTTCACTTCCAACTGAACAATATTCTGGATTATAAATATCTTTTCTGTTCCTTGAACTAGTCAAAAGGCTCTCTATCCTATTCCGAAAATGCTCTGTAAGCAAACATTTAGCTGTCTAAACGGAGATATGGGTCAAAGTATACCTGACTGGTTGACAGCAACTGACATTCAAATGATAAAGATATTTGAAATGCTCGTTACTCACACTTTCGGCGCCACTGTCTTATTCCCTGTTTGAGGGGCGGGAATAAAAAATTGCATAGACAGATAGATATATATACTGTATGATAGGGAATTAGTATTAAGCATGTCATTTAGGATAAAACTTTATTTTGGATGTAAACGGAGAGGTGAATTAAAATAGTGTTACTTTCAAATATACTAAAAATGTCCCTTTTTTTTTTTTTTTTTTTTTTCGTTATTAATTTGTTGAAAACTACCCTATATATATAAAATCATAATGAAATGATTTTATGAAACGATTTTATGAAACGACTGATTATGTTTCATGGCGAATTCTCCTAACATATAGAATATTATGCGGTAAAATCAACAACAAAAATCCGTATTGATCTGCAGATTTTCAAACTGGCATTAGAATTTCGAAATTTTAATTAGTTTTCGAGATATTAATGTTTTTCTAATTTTAAACACTTTTCTCTAATGATGGCAACTCAAATTTTAATCATAATTTTTTTTTTCATTTTAGAAAAGGTTATTATTTTAAACTAATTTGGCGACCAAACTGGTTTCCCTCAAATGTATGCTAAGAAACGTATCATGCTACTTTTATTCATAACTCAATTTACTTGAACAATCTTTCGCCAAATCGGAAGATTCTGACTAGAAATCAAGACCTCGGTATGTTAGCGGGACGCAGGTGATAAATCGCCAAACATTTTTCCCGTCGCATTTTTATTATTATTATTAATTTTATTTAAAATATAATCCTTTCATTCATTTTATTTAAAATAGAAAATTTTCATTTGAAACTGAAACATTTAAAATTAATGGCTTTCACTTCTTTCTTTTTTTTTAAACGAAACGAAAAGAAAAATATTAGGCACAGATGTCATATACGCACCGGGGGTACCTAATTGGCGCCAAAATGTCGTTATTTTGCTTGATATGGTAACCCGGCTATTGTTGTTTATTTTTTTTATTTTCTTTTTTAAAATTATATAAATTGTTTTGTTCTATAGTTATTAATTAAATTTTAGCTCACAGGCTATCAAAGCCTGAGAGCTAATGTACCCGCCAGTTATGTATGCATGCGTGTATGTATGTACGTAATGCGATAACTCTTGATAGAAACAACCGATTTGCTTCAATTTTTTTTTTCTAGTTTCATTCCGATACGGCGCTTCCCTGATTAGTTTTGAGGTTCATTGGTTAAGTATAAAGGGGGGAAATAGGGGCTAGCCCCTTCCCTCCTTAATTTAGATAAATGGGTTTTTCATGCAGAATTATTCGATTTGCTCCAAATTTGGTATACTGGTTTATTATGTTAAGGAACTTGCCTGATTAGATTTGGAGGTTCATTAGTTAAGTATGAAGAGGGGCTACCCCCCCTTAATTTAGATAAATGGGTTTTTCTTGCAGAATTATTCAATTGGTTCCAAGTTTGGAATACCGGTTTATTATGTTAAGGAGCTTCCCTGATTAGATTTGGAGGTTCGTTATTTAAGTATAAAGGAGGGTAGACCTCCCCTTAATTTAGATAAATGGGTTTTTCATGCAGAGTTATTCGATTTGCTCCAAATTTGGTATATCAATTTATTATGTTAAGGAGCTGCTTTGATTAAATTTGGAGGTTTATTGGTTAAGTATAAAGGGGGGTCGGGGGGCAGTCCCTCCTTTAATTTAGATAAATGGGTTTTTCATGCAGAATTTTTCGATTGGTATACTGGTTTATTATGTTAAGGAACTGCCTTGATTAAATTTGGAGGTTCATTGGTTAAGTATAAAAGGGTGAAAGGTGGAAAGTCTCCTCCCCTTAATTTAGATAAATGGATTTTCATGCAGAAATATCCAAATTACTTTAATTTTATTTTTCTATGTGCATTCTGATAAGGAGATTTACTGATTTTATTTGGAGGTTCATTAGTTAAGTACAAAGGGGGAAAGAGGGTTAACCCCCCTTAATTTAGCGAAATGGTTTTTTTCATGCAGAATTATCTGATTTGCTTCAAATTTGGTATACCAGTTTATTATGTTAAGGAGCTTCCCTGATTACATTTGGAAGTTCATTGATTAAGTATAAAGGGGGGGGGGGGAAACGGGGTAATCCCCCTTCACTTATTTTTTGAAGGGCATTATTCTTTGAAATAACAGTATAATATACAATTAGTGTGAATAGCCTGTGAACTCAATGCCATCAGTTTAACTGGGCACATTTCTTTTTAATTATTGTTATTTCATTTTAAAAAGAATAGAAAATAATTTAAAAATACATATGTAACTGGTATTCAAAAAAGAGGTTTTCGCCAAATTGACGTAAAAAAATCACACCAAACTCGATGCGTATATGACATCTGTGCCAAATATTAAATAATGCAACAAACCGTGACATTTAATTTCAACTTCAAAGCAATGTTTTAATTTACCACTCGAAAAATAAATAAAAAAGAAAAGTCCCCGGTTAAACTGATGGCATTGAGCTCACAGACTATTCACACTAATTTCATATTATACTCTTATTTCAAAGAGTAATGCCTTTCGAAAAATTAATCAAGGGGAGGTTTCCTCCCCCATTCTGTTTCTCATCTTTATACTTAACCAATGAGCCTTCAAATCTCAGCAGGGAAGCGTCTTATCAGAATAAACCGGTATATCAAATTTGAAGCAAATCGGATAGAAAAACCCATTTAACTAAATTAAGGATGGTATTAGCCCCCGTTCCCCTTTTTATACTTAACCAATGAGCCTCCGAATCTAATTAGGGAAGCGCCTTATCATAATAAACATGTATACCCAATTTGAATCAAATCATCGGATAAGAAAATCCACCTATCTAAATTAAGGGGGTATTACCCCGCCCCCGATCCCCATTTATACTTAACCAATGAACCTCCAAATATAATCAGGGAAGCGCCTTATCATAATAAACCGGTATACCAAATTTGAAGCAAAGCTGATAAGAAAACCCATTTATCTAAATTAAGGGTGTATTACTCACCCCCCCCCCGATCCCCCATTTATACTTAACCAATGAACCTCCAAATATAATCAGGAAAGCGCCTTATTATAATAATCCGGTATACCAAATTTGAAGCAAAGCGGATAAGAAAACCCATTTATCTAAATTAAGGGGGTATTACCCTCCTCGATCCCCCATTTATACTTAACCAATGAACCTCCAAATATAATCAGGGAAGCGCCTTATGAGAATGAACCTAGAAAATTTTTTTGAAGCAAATCGGATATTTCTATCAAGAGTTATGGAGTTACGTACGTACATACAGAACCTATGGGCACATTAGCTCTCAGGCTTTGATATCCCGTGAGCTAAAACAATACTAACTGGCGAGTTAAAAAAAGCTATTGGCGAGATTTGCACCCGGGTAACATAAAAGTACAAAGAATTCTTTGCGATCAGGGCAACTTTTATGTAATTTTATTCGAAATTTTTTTTTTTTTTTTTAGATTTTTTAATCAAGATGAAAACAAAAAGTCCTTCCGGCCAGTGCCGGGAGGAAGAGGTAGCTTTCATATTCTTCATTTTTAAAAAGCCAGCTTATATTATCCAAACACACGGAGCTCAAATTAATGGAACTCGATTATAGAAGATTAAATACTAATTTTTGTCAATACTGGATATGAATAAGAATTTCGAGAGATTAGCCAGCTTTATCTAAGCTGGTTCTATTTAAAGTGATTTATATTTGGTCGCCAAATTCGGTGATATCTAGAAGGGCCCGTCATTTTAAAACAACATGATGAGTGAAGATAACCAATGAACTTGGTCGAGACCTTAGTAATTCCTCTGCACATGCTCACTCACATCGGAATCGGTTGATATATACGAGTGCTGTCGCAAGCAAAAAATCAGATTTTCAAAATGTCACCCACATTAGAAATTCAAACTGCTATATCTCAACCATTTCTTTTAAGATAAAGACAAAACAAAAAATGCTCCGGAATCTTTGTACCAAGCTCAAACACATAAGACAAAAATCTTTTTCAATTTCTAATTTTTTTGTACCTTATTTTAAATTTAAATTTTAAATGGCCGCCATTTTGAAACAAAATGGCTGATGAAGCTGGCGAACGAACTCGGTCGAGACATTGCTATGTCCTATACACATGCCTTGTCACATCCAAATCGGTTCATACATACGCGTATTATCGCGTGACAAAAATCAGATCGTTTCAAAATGTTATCCACACTAGAATTTCAAAGTGCTATAACTCAACCGTTTTAGGTAGCTTTCATTCAAAAAGCTCCTTATTGCAGCCGTTCAGAGAAAAGCGATTTAAAAAAATTTTGGTATATTTTCCTCGATCATGATCCCCAGACCCCGAACCCATCCTCCGTTCAAATGTTGATATATATATCTGATCTTTGTCACACTGTAACTCTCGTATTTATGAACCGATTTGGATGTAACTTGGTGTGTACATAGTAAATACCAATGTCTCGACCGAGTTCGTTGGCCAGTTTCATCCGCCATCTTGTTTCAAAATGGCGGCCATTTATTTTTTTTTAATTTAAAATTTAAAATGCGGTACCAAAAAATTGAAAATTTAAAAATGTATTTTTCTTATTTGTTTGACCTTGATACAAAGATTCCGGAGCAATTTTGTTTTCGTCTATATCTTAAAAAATGGCTGAGTTATAGCACTTTGAATTTCTAGTGTTGCTGACACTTTGAAACGACCCGATTTTTGTCACGCTATAACAGGCGTATTTATGAACCGATTTAGATGTAACTTCGAGTGTATGTAGTACATACCAATGTCTCGACCGAGTTCGTTGACTAGCTTCATACGCCATCTTGTTTCAAAATGGCGGCCATTTAAAAAATTTAAAATGTGGTACCAAAAAATTGAAAATTTTAAAATATTTTTTTCTTATGTGTTTGAGCTTGATACAAAGATTCCGGAGCAGTTTTTGTTTCGTCTATATATTAAAAAATGGCTGAGTTATAGCACTTTGAATTTCTAGTGTGACTGATATTTTGAAACGACCTGATTTTTGTCACGCGATAACAGGCGTATTTATGTACCGATTTGGATGTAACTGCGTCGATGAGCAGTTATCAGGAAAAACAAGTTATCCAGAATACTTCTGGATACAATCATACCGGATAACTGATTACATACTATAATAATAAAAAATTCAAAATCCATAAAAATTAATCACATGTTTTGTTATACTTTGAAAAAAAAAAATCTTTTCCTGTTTTTCAGTAACAGTTTGTAGAGAATTTAATTTCCTTTATTTTAAAAAACAAAACATGTCAACTTTAAAAAAAAATATATATATTGTGTTTGTACTCCTGAAAAACAATGCTTTAAGATAATTGAGTTCAATGTTTCTCTCTTCACAGGTATTGCTGGTTCATGCCTTTAAGATTGTAACTTAAGGAATTTTCCAATTAAACCAACTGTATCGTGCATTCTTAAAGAAATATAAAAATAATTCTTATAAAAAAATGCATTTATTCAGCATTTCAAAACTTTCTGATGTTCTTAAATACCAGCCTTCATATGTATTCGTACAGATTTTCATGTTATGATATGACCACGTTTTTGGCATTTAGAACCACTGCCTCAATTGTGCACAGAGAGCATAAAAATTTGAATGAAAGATGTTTTATCATTTATGGAGAGGAATGATACCTGGATTATGGAAAGGGACAGTGTACATGAGTTGTTAAATAATAATAAAGACTGGCTTTGAGGCTTTGACTTATTAATATGAAATGCAAAACTTTATACAGAAATGATGTTTTTATTGCTGAAAGAATAAACTCTTAAGGGTTTTTAATATAAATAATATCCTGTTCAGACTAGGATGATTAAGAGTCTTAACTTACATTTTTGAAACGGGTGATTCAGAACTTGGCTTGACTTCTCCATGCTATGGAGTCGTTTGATATTCTCCATGCAACGGTGGTTCAGGGGTTCGATGGTATTGTAAGATTAAAAAAAACTCCAACATTATAGGTGAAAGAAAATGCAATTAATGTTTATTCATTTTCAAATGAGAACAGACAATTCGTAAAAAATCATACATAGAGATACGTAAATATATAGTTAAGTTATCCATGGTAAAGTGCTCCGTAATTTCAAAAAGGAAAAGAACAGCGGCCTTTTATCGGACCTTACAGCACAGGGGGTAGGGAGCCAACTGACTTTTTGCGTACTGAATCACATGACTTGGCGTATTACATTATCGCCAATTTACGAAGTTTTTTTGACGCCGGAATTACAGAGACAAAGCATTGGCGGCAGGTTTAGCAGAAAATAATGTGGCAGCCCTCCTTTCAGCACGCACTCACGGGATGTAAAGCAACCTTACTGTATTTCATGAGTAAGAGCGCCATGAAGTCGGGATTTGTTTACTTTAACAACAACAGATAGAGCTTAAATGCAATTGTGAAATCTTTAACGAATGTATGTAAAATGCAGAAGGCATATGTGCTAAGATAAATTGAAACCGCAATTCCCATAAAATACATTTTTTTTCTTATTTATTTTTACCCGTCAAATTCTAATAGCAAATAAGAGTGACTTACTTATAACGCAGATGAAATCTTTCTATCCTTCTATATATATAAAAAAAAGTAACACTTTGGCAGCACCGTGCGAAAGGGGGGGCGAAGGGGGCGCTCGCCCCGGGCGCAGAGATTCAGGGGGCGCCAAATTTACACTATCAATTCGGTTTTTTATTTGTTAATTTTGACCGTTGATTATTTTTCTGGATTTTTTTCCTTCAAGGTCATTCTTTTTTCTCTTTTTATTTGTAAATATATATATATATATATTATATGCAGATCTGAACCCCCCCCCACACACACACCAATGTATTTACGTACATTTTTATTTTCAAAGTTATTGCATCGTCTCCTACCCTAACTCCAAAAAGAAATTTCTGACTAAGGAAAGGACTTTTTCCATTTTAAAACTTCTTTTAGATTTTTGTAAGTCTCTTTTTTATTAGAACATTCTACTTCACTTATAAGTAAATTTTTTTATTGGATCTACATTTTTCCTTGGATTATATTAGTAAGTTCATATTTACTTGTCATTAAGTTCTTTAAATTTGATCGTTTTATGATGTACTTTTGTAATATCTTATTGCAGAGTTTCTCAAACTTTTGCACTCTTGCCCCCCCCCCCTTACATCATCTGCGAAACTCGCGCGCTCTCCCACCCACCAATAATAATGAATTTTACCTAGTTACGGGAGGCATTTTCTTTCTTTCTTTTTTTAAATTTTCTTTTTTTGTTAAGAAATAAAATAAATTATTGAAAATATAATTTTTTCATTTTGGTAAATCTGCTATTTATTTATCTAAATTTACTCAAAAATGTAAAAAGTTGGAAAACAATTAGCATTTTCCACGTTTTGTATCTTATAACACATATTTTAAAAGAATACTTTTTGAGGGAATTTATTGATACATAAATGTAATTTTACTTTGAATTTTTTAAAGCACATTTTGAAATACTCATATATATTCTATACATAAATATATAATTTTGTAAAATAATAATAATAATAAAACGTTAACACCCGCATGGTCTCTTAACAGATTTGTTTTCTACTTCTGTTCATATACTGACGATTTTTGTAATGGGTCGAAATTTAGCCGATATCTCTTGCTGTTGGGGAATCATTCTGGATAAAATGTAAAACTGCAGTTAATTTTAAATTGCAACACTGTCATATGTATAATATTAACAAACTTTAATCGAATTTATTATAAATTGAACGTTGGTCTCATGGTTTTATAACTTAGAGATTTACACTTTCCCTTCTTTTTTCTTCTTCATATATAGCACGAAACAATTTTAGGGCATTTCGTTTTCAAAAAGATAAATCATGTCATCGATTTTTTTAAACAAAAATAAGTTTTGTCCTCTTCAAATATTGTATTGATTAACATCAAATCAATGATCAAGGAAAAAGAATAATGAATACATGTTTTCAAAATAACATATTATTTCGATTTTCATAAATAAATTAATGACCAATTTGGGTCTTCTTAATATTTTTTTTACGAACAACAAATGAAATTACAATAAAATAAGACGATGGTTCTCAAACTGTGAGGTGTGACCACTAGGGGCGCATTATATGCTGAAGAGGACGCGAGATATTTCCGAAGAGTTAAAATGTAAAAACAGATTCCTTTACATTATTATTATAAATTTGGCAGCGTATAGCTACGAAATTTAGCTATGTAGTTTAGCTGTATCAAGTTTAGCTATGAAGTATACTACGAAATATTTATTATTATTGTTATTTTGTTAATCATTCTACTCAATTAAGTGTTATTACATTTCCCTACTCGGTGGTAGGACTCAACCGGTACGGGTAAACTGGTTGCTAAAACCTTTTTCTAATCATATTTTAATTTTTTCATAAAATAATCATTACTTTTTTTTATGAAATTATCATAACTCTATAAAAGATTAATTTTTAACACAAATATTCAATTGGTAAATAAATCATAACAATTGTAAATTTCCAAGTGGGTGAAAAAGCCCGATCTAGGATTCGAACCAGGGATTCAGAGAGCTGATTAAGTTATCAGACCAGATGCTGTGTTCGTTTAAGGTCAGTTGGGTGAATTAGTCCTCCAGATTTGTCCGAAATGGCTCAGTTGATAGAGCATTGGCGGCTTCAGTCAAGACTTCCCTGATTCGAATCCTGGCCAGAACTTTTTCATCCACTTGAAAATGTACAACTGCTATCATACTCCTGCTTTATGGAAATTATTATACCCATATGTTAATTATTGGAGCATATTTGAGTCCCATTACTCTTCTGACCCGGAAATCTTGAAAAGAAAGAAAATTCGCTTTTCTTCTGACAGATTTCAGTTTAACATTAACCTTAAAATAAAGTTATATAAAATTTTCTGAAAACTTTTGTTTGTTGTTTGTTTATATATGAAATTTTGTTTTAAAAATTCCCCTCGCTCCCGATTTTTTTTTCTTTTTTTGCTGCTCTACTGCACATGAGGTACAGTAATATTTAAAACGGCCTGCAACCCCAAATGAGTTTGATACCTCTGAAGAATGGAGCTATATAACAGGAATTAACAGGAGAGAGACAAAAAATGTAGTGTCTACCGGACACGAGTGAATAATGGACGAGGAAGGTAGTCACAAGATGGTGGTTGTTGTTTTTTTTACATCGGAACAGAGCCTGATTAACGCAGGATTCAACTTCCACAAATAGAAATTTTTGCATCATTTAGCACAGAAATTCTGTATGAATAAGGCGAAAATTCTTATTCAAATTTACATGTGGAAATTTGCCCTAGCGGCAACCAAATTCACTGACATTGACTGGAGGATTATTTATGTAGTCAAAATATGGCAGAACCACGGAGTCTGGCTATCGTGGGGGCAAACTTCCACTAGAAAAAACGAATCAATTTTGCGTTAATTATGATAGAAATTCTGCATGAAAAAGGCTTTTAAAAAAGGAGGAAGTTTCTATTAAAATTTACTGGTGGAAGACCCCCGATTGTAATCTGGCCCTGCGGAACCGGTTAGAGTTAAAGTTTCGCCACTTTTAAGATATGTCAATTCTTCTTTATTCATAGTTCCATGCTCTGAACTACTCTTAAGAGTTCAATGGTGACTACGAAGCTCCTGATGTAAGTGAAAATTTAAATTAAAGTGAAGGATTTCGTGTTACATAGATAAAGGTACCATAATCACACCATAATCAAGCAGTTCAACTGGAAGATTCACCAAACTGCGAAATGTATCACAAGATTTTGAGTTTCTGACTGGTGCGAATCTAAAATCTGTTAACGAAAATCTATTAAGTAAATATTGCATGGATCTTGCAAATAAATATGCTGCTGATGTAAATGAACTTGAATTGATAAGCGCAAAATAATCATTTGCAACATCGGATGAAAATTTTTGTAAAATAGATCATTTAGAAATCCGTCAACTACTCCATAATTTTGACTTAACAGGGAATTACAAAAACTTGGAGGCAGCGTACAGAATTTTTCTAAGCATTCCATAACCACCGCATCAGCAGAAATGTCTGGATTTACTTTCTA
The DNA here is from genome assembly GCA_963932465.1 of Maratus speciosus. Lineage (NCBI taxonomy): Eukaryota > Metazoa > Arthropoda > Arachnida > Araneae > Salticidae > Maratus > Maratus speciosus. The sequence continues at coordinate 430,290,069 of OZ010800.1, forward strand.
TCGAATTCAGTATTAGGCAATCTTTAGGTAATAAACAAATAATAAGACGATTTCGCTACCCTAAAAGCGAGAAAAATAAAATGGTAGTAAATGTATCTGCCCGATATTATATATTTTTATTTTATGTTAATTAAAACATTGCATTCATTATCTTCCTTAATTATAGTACAGAAATTATAATTTATTTTCATCTTTTACATTATGTTCTACTGGGTTTTTTTCTTTATTTTTCAGTACTTATTTGTTAAAGGGGGTATTCGTGTCCTACTTGCTTGTTAGTAATTTTTATCTTGCGAATTTTCCCATTTTCTCCAACTCAAATACTAACAACAAATGAAAATGGTTAGAAAAAAACTATGGCAAAACATCTCCTCATATGTTATTTAGTGTTTCGGAATTTTTAAATTAAAATTAAACCCTTTTAAAATTCCAAAATACACACGAAATATTTATTCAATAGAATTTATTTTTATTTCAGCTATTTATCAAGTTTGTGACATCTGTCACAAAGAGACGGAGGGGGGGGGGGGGGGGGGCGCCAATTTGAAACTTCGCCCCGGGCGCAGTTTTCTCTTCGCACGGCCCTGCGCTTTGGAAATGGACTAATGAAAATCTGCATAGATACCGCGAAAAGCATCCGATTGGTCAGAGCTTTCTGACGTTATAAGGTAGGTTACCATGGGGGGGAGGGGCGCCTCTGTCGCCAATTTGGCGATATATCGCCAAATTTTGCTACCAAAATTACTCGTCAAAAGTGACGCCAACTTGGCGCTATTTCCAGTATTTCGCCAATTTTCCATAGACTCCTATTGAATTGAAATCCAACAGGTTTTACTTGCTTGCAGAAAATCAACAAATTGAGATATTTCAATGCAACAAAAACTAATATTAGCTTATGAATAGAGCTTAATTGAACTATTTACATTATTTTTAAGCATAAACACTATTTACAATATTCGTAACACTATATATATAATTTTACATATATATGTTGGCGGAGAAAAGGCGGTGAAGTGGAAATTTCAGAGGAGAGGAGATTTATATGATAAGATTATTTACTGTAACTACAAATTATTGCACGCATAGAAATTAAGGGATCGCGAAGAGATCCAGAATTGAAACATGAAACAATTACGTCTGGGTTGGCTAGAAAATAGGGATTGCTTCGCGATACCGAATGGAATCCCGAATCGATTACACAGGGGGAGGGTTGGTGAGCGTAGCGAGCAGGGGGAGGGGGGAACCCCCTAGTATATAAAAAAAAGTAATGGTTTGGAAATGGACCAATAAAAATCTGCGTAGATCTTTCCGGTACACTCCTAGATAGGCATCCATATTTCTTGTGACCGGGTGTCTTTCTTCGTTAATATTAAGAAAACTGTTTCGCACAAAAATGTGAATATTGGTGCTACTATAGAGAAGTGTTTGAGAAACACGCTGATGCAAACAGTTTTTAAATCGAATAATTATTTTAAAAGATATTTAATGTTAAAGTTGGTAAAAATCGTTTCAATAAAAAAAAATTATTTGAGCAAAAACTATACGTAGGAATGTAAACATTTTTACACCATTTAAAACTTTTAAAGTTCCCGGTGTGCATGCTGCAATTATTTTTTTTTTTATTTGACTCATTTTTTGAGGATTTATCTCCATTTTAATTTCCAATTTGCAGCATTTCGAGAGATATTTTTTATATATTTTAGAAAAGGGTATTATTTTAAACTGTTGCCAATTTTTAAAAAAGCGCAAAGAATGATATTTCCTTCAAATTAAAAATTTATTTACACGTGGCTATTATAATCAGAAAAAAAACTTTCAAATGAGAATTAAGTTATTGCGCGTTAAAAATCAGGAAAATATTGAAAATTACGTCTTAAAACTATAGTTACACATGAATTTTAAAAGAGAATGAAAATTTTAAAATAATAAATTCATTATTATGCGTTAAAAGTCGCAAAACTTAGGAAATTTACGCCATATGAAAAAAGGCCAAATAATTGACAGTTGGCAAAACAGTTTAAATTTAAAAATTTATTTGCGTGAGACATTTATTTCATATTTTGAGATAGTTATTTCAACTATTATCGTGAATTCTAAGACAGCGCAAATAATATTTCCTTTCTAACAACAAAAGTTTTTCATATTTATGTTAAAAAGAGAAAGAAAACTTTGGTGAAAATTACGTCAGATATAAAACGATACATTTCAAATGTGTTATTTAAAAGAATTTTCTTATAGAGCTGTTAAAAAAACCAAGAGACAAAGACTTTGTTTATTTAATTCATTTTACATTAGCTTATTTTCAAATTTTTAACTATTTTTTTTTTTAAATCAAAGGCGAAAACAGCCATTGTATCCCTTAACAAACGCTGATTTCGCCTTAAAAATCTCCAATCAAAGGAATATGAATGAAAATCCGTTTACGGAGAGATCGCCACTGTTTTTCAATTTTTACTATTAGTTCACACTCTCCCTATATTTAGTTATTTATTTATATATCTTGTTCAAATTTTCAATCGTTAATAAAATACTTATTATTCATCCTATCAAGTTGAAATAACTTTTTTTAAACTTGTACTGGATGACAATTGATGTTAATACAGATTTTTCAAATATTAATTCATTAATTAAATTTTAATAAATTAATTTTAGTTTTATATGGGAGACAAAATGGCGACCATTGGTTATTGAAGCATTTAATGCATCTTCATATCTATAAGGGGGGTTACCATAGGGGGGCCCTGTTCTGTCGCCAAATACCACCATGTTTGTCACCAACTTGGCGATATCTCTAATATTTCGCCAAATTCCCATAGACTTCCAATGTAAACCTACTTGCTTATAGAAAATCAACAAATTGAGATATTTTAATGCAACAAAAAGTAATATTAGCTTAAGGGATTATATTAAATTTTTCTTTGATGACCTAAGTAAGAGTTGACTTTAAAAACAAAATTTTTATATTACTTGTTTAAAATTATAATTAAATCTTTTTAAAGCCGATGAAATTATCCTACTTTTAGAATCTGGGGAGTTGGAACGGGGGTTGGCAAGCATAGCTCGTAGGGGGGTACAATAAAAGAAAATGATAAAAAGTGCAGATGCACTTAGGTTTATGTGTCCTTGATTACTTTTAAATAAAGATCGTTAAGAAAAGAAATAAATATGCGAGAATGGGAATTTTGACTGAAATCATAAATCTTTGTATTTGAACGTATTGAGTTAAGCTCGCTGTGAAAAGGAGAGAGAAAGAAATATATATATATATATGAAGGTAGAACTTGTACGTATTGTTTTAAGAAAAAGAATTAATTTAATGACTTTACTCGTTCAAAGTAGATTTTGAGTAACAGGGGCGGAAACCGATATGTTGCATATATATATATATATATATATATATTTACAACTTTATAAAAATACTAAAAATACTTAGGAAAATTTTTAAAGGCATGTGGACATTGCTGACCATAATACAAGCTTTACAAACTTACTATTCTCCTTCCAAATCAAATGTCATTTTTCATGATCCATTCAATTCCTTCTAAACAAGATATTGCTCCTTTCACATGCAACACTTTCATTGAATTTGCCTATTTCTGTTTAATACTATTCGACTAGGTGACAATGTTGACCTAGAGCTTTCATTGGACTTCACTTAATAGAATTAATCTACAGAATCTTTTTATAGGTTTTCCTTTAATTTTTCCTGTCAATGTAGATTCTTGATATAAAGTCACCATTGAAAAAAAAAAAAAAAATATATATATATATATACACGTGGAGTAAACAGGTTGAAATTAATTGTTTGAAACATGACACTACACACTATAAAAAAAAGTTGAATGTTTACGAAAATACAATATATTCTTTTCTGAGTTAGTAAAATTCCGAAAAGCGCTCCATTATCTGTAGTAACCTCCAAAATGAGTAAATTTCCAAGATTTAAAGCATCACTGGAACAAAAGTTTCTTTTACAGCGTATAATTTCCGACAGCATTTTCCAGTAATTTTTTCCATCAGTTTTCTCAATCCAGGATATCGTTTCTTCAGATGCTATCCATTCTCAAGTACACATTTTCAGCTGTGTAACGGAACTCACACAAGTGTAATAAAATAATGTTAATTTGGTACTTCTTTGATAATGCGGCCCCAAGGATGAAACGCCAAGGGACAGATATATAACCAAGTTAGTTATAAAATCCTGTCAAATGGTTTGTAGTCCAAAAGAAACAGCATATATTTATGCTATTGTCATATTGCTTTTGCATTGATGTTCCAGAACATTTTTCATACCCTTTTTTAATTACATGATGTATTGTTTTTTCTTTAAAATGCCTGCATTTTTTTTTTTTTTTTTTTTTTTTTTTTAAATATGGAAACAATTTTGGATTTACTGAGATGGATACAATCTTGTTTTTTTAAATGCAAGAGATTTTACTCAATAAACAACTGTGAAAATAGCCCTGATATGAAACAGTATGTTACTAATGATAAAGCTATATGAAGATGCAACACATAAAGAAGTAGTTTTTTTTTAAAAAGGCCTCTGTAATAAAAATTGGTTTAGTGGTCTGAGAATATCATTCTTAAGAGGAATTAACACCCATAAATGGAGTAAGAAACAGCAATATATGAGTGAAAATGTGTTAGTTGATTGGAATAGTTGCATGAGAGAAGTGTTAAAAAATTTTTAAAAATGCTTTTTTTCAGAAGCAATGTAAGTAATTGTTAGGAAACACATTAGTATGAAATAGTTGTGAAACATTGTAATATATTTGTATTAACATAAATTAATATAATACTTAATACAATGGTTTTTTTTTTTTTTATATATATCTATTATATGTGAGCACTATGTGTCCTGCTTCACAAGCTTGTCCACAACATTAGGAGAAACAGATTGCAGCTTGGCATAATAGTAATTGTAAAACAAAGAATCACCGTTAGCTTTAATATTAATGTTGTTAATTTAGTTTGTTGGATTGTTGAACATGAAAATATTTTCATAATCGATTACAATTGAAAAACCAGTATTACAGGTTGAGAAATCATTAATGCTGTTAGAGAATGTGTTCCTTACTTTCAAGAAAATGGCAGCATCAAAAGACTTTAGTATGCTGCTACAAAACTATGAACAGTCAGTTGGGCATGGCTGCATAGATCTGAGCAAGCAAAATGCTGCTAGGATTAAAAATCCTACATAATATCTCACTAGTATTCCAAAGCAATACATTTTTAAAACTTCAACTAACTAAAATTAATTATCAAAATGTTTCTTCATGTTTTTATATTTGTAAATAGTTCCAAGTATTCATATGTTGTCATATTGTCTGTGTTTCCTACAAGAAGTATGTCCAGTATATCTAATAAATGAGTTTTATTCATCTTAAGAATAATCTAATTCAATTGGATAATTCAAAAAACAAAGTTATAACCTTTAACCTTTTTTTATTATTATTATTTACTATTGAGGAAGTTCTTACTTATAAGAAAATAAGTTGAAACTGGTGTGAATTAATACAAGTGTTGGGTATGAGTGCGTTCATTGAACGAAAACTCGTGAACTTAGTTCACTTTCTGTGAATGTTGAGTTGAACTTGATTCACTTTTTGATAAATGAACGTGAACTGAATGAAAGCTCAAAATATCCGTGAGTTTAAACGAAATTTACAACTCCAACTCAATTTTTTTCACAACTTATTTTAAAATTTTTCCAGCTGTTAAGAACACGTTTTTCCCATTCAAATGCCATTTAGAGGCCTAAACGGACTTGGGGCGAGTCAAATCTGATCATCAGTTTTTCTGGGTCATGCCCGGGCCTTGCTTTCTTTGGAGGCTCGGGTTGGGCTGAACTGGACTTATTTCTGGGCCTGTGCTTTATTCTTCCTAGAAGTCTGCACAGACAGAAATTTTCTGGCCTGATCGCCCCTGCTTATATGAAAATTAATGCCCCATCCCAGTCTGATCATGCAAAAATCTGTTTAAGAAACAACCTACCTTTGGTCAACAATTTTTTCTGAAAAAAAAAAAAATTTTAAATTACCATTATTCTACAATTAAAATTCGCTTTAAATAGCAGTACATATACATTTCTGGGGAGGGGGGGGGTGTAGGATGCATACAGTGCTGTAAAACCTCTTATAAGAATCTGTGCATGACGAGATCCTGTTTTAAATGGAAAAATTTCTTGATCGGTGGATCTGAAACTTCAAAATGGATATAAAGATCCATTTGAAAATAAATAATACATTTGTATGAGACGACAGACCTGGTAAAAAAGGAACTTAACTATTTTTTTTCTCTCCTATGTGATTCCGTCTTAGAAGGTTTTTCGATATAGAATTTTTTGGATTTTTCAGTCTTCAAGCCGTGTAAATGGATTAATGGTATTAATAATAATTCAGATACAGTGAAACCTGGTTAAGATGCTCACGGTTAATACGCGATCCCGCTTAATACGCAGATTTTTTTCGACCCCTTGAGCATCGCCCATAATGCTAATGTAAAAATATCACGTTTAATACGTGAACGGTTATTACGCGATCACGCTTAATATGCGATAAATTTTCGGTCTTTTGGGACAAAAAATCAGGTTTAAGACACGAATTTATTGAACAACATACGAATTCCTTCTCTCTCATCTAGTAGTGTTGCGAATTTAGCAGATATTTTTCATGCAGACAAAAAACACATTTTAGGAATAGTATTATTCACATTATTTAACCACAGACAGATTAATTAAGTCGAACATTACTAATCAAAAATAGTGGTAGATATTTCAATAGAAAAAAACACCCTCTAAATTAGCAAAGCTGGAATTCGTCTTTGATCCTGTCCCTGCACCTAACATTCTCTTGTCTCTCGCTTCATGTATGTTTTTACTGTAATAGAGGGGGATAGGCGAATTCAAAATGCTGAGATACACCATAAAAATTATTATGATTAATGATGTTTATACTTGTTGTTAGTGAGTTTTAAATTACGTACATCACAACTCTGTTTTATAATGCATATTATAGGTTTAAAAAAAAAAAAAGAAATTCGTAAAGATTAAACAAAATACGACTGAGGTTTTATAATTATTTTATGTTTTCTTTACTTTTTGCTATGCTAACAATATTTTTTACACAAAGATGAAAAAGGATAGTTTTTCTTATATTAAAAAGTAGGCCGCATTATAATGGTAATCATTATGACTACAAAAGCCCCACCAATGGCCAAAAGGTTCTGCTCTCGAAGCTGGTAGATGGGAGGGGCTGGTTTCGAACCCAATCACGCTCGTCGGCCTAAGCGTTTGGAGTTTTCATGGTTTTCTTCGAACCTTGGTTTTCCAAGCGTAAATACGGGTTTGGTCCCTTTAGAAAGACAACCCACGGGGGGCACTCCCCCCTTTGGGCCTATATTTCTCGTGCTGATAATTGGCCGTCATAAACACAACCAACCAACCAACAAGTATTAAATATGATTTTAACAACTGGAATGTGCTTCAAAGATTCAAAAAATTTTTTCTTTATGCTAAAAAAATACTACAGCACGAAAATTATTTTTGTTGTTTTATTTTTGATTGTAATGTATTTACAATATGTAATGTATCGACAATAAAGCCATATTTGAATCCCTATTTATTTTCAGTTGTTATTCCAGTCGGTCCTACAAAAGAAAACAATGAGAAAAAATTTAATTCTATTAAATTTTAATCTAAATACGAAAAAGACAATTTTCAACTGTAAACATATAAATAAAAGCTCTAAAATTCATTTAGACGATTAGATGTGTAAATAAGCCCAGTTCCTGCACCATTATACAAATCACGCTTAATACGCGATCCTGCTTAATACGCGACTTTTGTCCACTCCCTTGAAACGCGTCTTAACCGTTTTTGACTGTATTTACATACAAATAGAGGTCCATTAAAAAATCAATATAGCTTGCAATAGGATATATAGAAAGAAATGTAGTAGAAACAGTATTTTGGAGCAGAGGTCCCTGTACTATGCAGTCTATGGTAGAGATCTGCACAGACTAAAATTTCAAGGCCCGGGCCCGACCCGATCCGATCCATAGAAGAAAAATTCGGTCCGGCCCGGTATAAACATTAAAAGTTCGGCCTGAGCCCGCCCGGGCCATACAAAAAAAGCAGTGGTCCGGCCCATAGAGAAAATTTTATTGGCCCGAACCGGCGAAGAATAACAGCCAAAAGTTCAGCCCGAGACCGGCCCGAATGAATTTCTACAAAATATTGATTTTTACGTCAAGATGGTTAAAAATTTGTGTTGTACAAGGAGTTCTGACCAAATATACTTATCTTTGCTTTTTATTGTCATGCTTATAGATTTAATTTTTATAGAAGTTGTTGCAATATTTATTATTTAAATGAATCGCTATTTGTTGTATGTGAATATTTCAGTTGTAGTTAATATACGTTAATCCATATTCCATGTATTGGAGACCTAAAAATCTGAAAAATGCTATAGAGTGAAATCTTCTAAGACGGAATTGCAAAAGAAAGATGGGATATAGTTGATGGAACAGAAGTGAATCGTCCTAAAACAAAATCACATCTCTGTTAATCCAGTAATCAACAAATAACAATACAAATACATACAAGATTTTTTTATAATCTAGTCTGTGCTTGTTTTAACTATATTAGACGTCAAATTTTTATTCTTAACAGAAAAAGTCTATTTACTAGTTTCTTTTGTTTAAATATAAATAAATATTTCTCCCTAAATTTTGTTTTCAAATATCTGCACAATATTCATCTTTTATCTGGGTGTATATTACTTAATATGAAAAACTCTGCAAAGAATATAATCAAAATATTCATACTCTAGTTAGGGCGTTCTTAGGTAAAAAATTGTTTTCATTTCATTTCAAATATCAATATAAAATGCCATAGATGTTATTCTGCAAAAGAAAATCTTAAAATTGGTGGGAAAATAGTTATCTGAATTTATTTAACTTCAAGTAATGTTTAATTTTTTTTAAGGATCATTTTGTATTCTTACTTTCTGTCATGCTTAAATTTTGACAGATAATTTCTTCATATATTTATATATATATTATATATATATACATTTCTTCATCACCAAATTTCGCAATGACACAGCAAAACGGATGAGTTATTTTTTTCAATTCTAGAAATTCTTCATATTACTGACTTTCAACTAATGTTATTTATTGCTGTTTCATTGTGGGAAGGTAAAGTGTTTACATTCATTCTGATTATTTTCAGGGAATTCTTCCAAAGAACAAAACTTACGGTGGTTATGGCCGCGAGGTATGTCATTTTCGGGCCTTTAGAAATTGGCTTTGCTTGTTGTTCTCATTACGTCGATACATGGGTATCATAAAACGACACCGTGACCATTTTTCTAACAGCAGGAGGTAGGAGACAGTGCATTGATAAGATAGCTTTTGTGTTGTTTGACAAAATCACTATCTCTTCAATTCCGCATACTCTTTGTTTAAAAAGTACAAGCAAAGAGATAGAGAATGTGCCATATATTCTCATGGATTTTACACTATAGCAAGAATATCGTTAAAATAAATACTATATGAGCAAGGGATTACAAATCGATGCATGGAATTTTATTTAAAAAGCTGCATTAATATTTACTAATTATTGGGGAAAAAAAGAAAAAGGAAATATACTAGCATTCTTTCAAAGAATGTTCTCTTTTTTTTTTCTTTTTCTTTCCTTTTAAACAATTTCTCCATTTAAAAAAAAAAAAAAACATTTAAGAAAAAGGTATTAAAGCAAAATCTCAAGTATAAATTGAAAGATAAATAGAAATAAGTGAATTACTGCCTCAAATGTTTCTTAGTCCTAAAAAATATAGCAAAATAGAAACAAATGCATTTTATGAAGAATGCAGTTGAGATTTATTTTTATCCTATTTAATTTTAGAAAGCAATGCCCCGAAATCTGGCCCATACATTGTAACATATTATCAATAGTTTAAAATTTATAAACCTCAGAACATCTCATTTATTTTAAATTAATAAAAGCTGTAAAATAAACTTAAAACACGCTAAAGTTTTCCCTGATATATTTACGTATATGTGTATTTTTGTAATAAAATTTCGATTGCTTAAGTTTGCAAGCTAAAAAAAGGAAAAGAAAGAAAAAAGAGAAATCCTTTAAGGAAATTACCCAAAAGAAAAGAAAAAAAGCTAAAGATATTAATTTTATTTTCTGGGAAAATATTTTAAAAATAAAAATGCATTCCATGTCAATAGATTTAACATTAATGAGGAGAATTTGAGATCTTGTTGACAAATACCCTTTAAGGGTGTATTCGAAAAAATATTTTTCCACCCTCAGCAGCTCGAAATTTTCTGAGACATTTTCAGACTCATTTTTAAAAGCAAAAACATGAAACTTGCTGAGGTGATTTTTGAAGAGATGTATAAGAGGCCATGTGATTTCATTTTTCATTCAATTAATTAGAATTTGAGTTTTAAACAATTATTTTCTCAGTATGACCATCTTTTTCATTTCCAGATCTCCCGCTTCGGAAAATTCAGTTCAAAACGCCAACTTTGACAGCATTTTTTACAATATTTTCTGCATTTATCAAAACACAAAGAAGCACGGCACATTATGTAGTTTCTAAATAAGAGAATTTCCTAGTTTGATGCGTCTGAGAGCCAAAATGAATTTAAAAATGAATCAGAAATTAAACAGTTTGGATTGGAATACACCCTTAAACAAATAAGCATAAAAGTAAAAATAGTTTTTTTATAAACACTCGTTTATAAGCAATTAATGCTCATCTTGAAAATCAAGCCCTAGCTTTTGACAGCAATTCATGTTTTTTCCCAAAAATTTCCGTTGTAATACATAATTTGGCGTGGGCACTGAACTCAATTATGAAAAAATTTACGCACTTGGTTGAAAGCGCGAGCAAGTGAATTTATTGAAAAATATATAATTTTTCTTCTGATTTTTAAGGCTGTTTTCAAATCCAAAGGTGGACTTTCTGTGACATTTCTTAATTCATTTTTGCTCGTAAATACATGAAATTGGCCAGTGTTCTTGTTCAGAAATTATGTAATCGAATGGCATTTTTCATTTTTTTGTAAAGTTAAAATATCTTCCTCAAAATACTGTCAAAGTGGGAGTTTTGAATCGAAATCCCGACGCAGCAGCGAATGAAAGGGGAAGAACTTGACATCATGTGAGAAGTATTACTTATAACCCATTTATGAAAAAAGGAAAAACGCTATTCGATTCGAAATCGCTTCGGTAGTCAGACTTGCCAATTTTATGCTTTTACTTAAAAATTAGTAACAGAATGTGTCAGAAAGTTTCATGCTGTTGAACAGGTAATTTGAGAACGAGTTAAGCCAGAACAATAAGAAATAAACATTATTTAAACTATGTTTTTAGGATCTCTAAATTGATTTCTCAATGTACAATCGGAAAATTAATAATGGTAAACTGTTTATTAATAAAAGGGTATTATTATTATTATGTCACACACTTCATTTTTTATTTATAATAGCTTTTATGTTACTGTTAAGCCTTTAAAATGTTTCATTATTACAAATTGACAGCCATTTGGTATATTTCAGCTAACTTTTATTGGCGCATAGTTAAATTTATTATTGTTTCCATTCGTATAGAGTAGATCCATAGATAATTTTTCTTTTGGCCCAGTAAAAAATTAAAAGTTTGGCCAGACCTGCTCCAAGCTCAACTCGGCAAGTTCAAAAACCATATTGGCCAAATCCGGTATAAAAACTGAAACTTCTGCCTAGCCTGCGCAAAAAAGTAATTGGCTCGGCTAGGCCCGACCAAGCTACACCCTAAACATAGCTAAACATAGATTTTTACGCTTATAAGGTTAAAATTGTACGAGAAGTCCTACTAAAAATACTTATTTTATCTTTTTACATCATGTTTATATTCTTCCTTTAAAAAAAAGTTTTCTGAGCTGTGGTATTTATTTTTTAAATGCATCTGATTATATTTAAATATCACAGTTACCATTAATATCGTTAATCCACATTCTATGGCTCGGAGATTAAAAAAATTCTATACAATAAAATGTTCTAAGGCGGAATTTTATAGGAAAGAAGCAAAATTCGCTATGGGCTGGTTCTCCATTGAGCAAATTCATCATCTGTTGTAAATGTATTACATTCTTTTCACAAGTACTGTTAACCTCATTTTAAATAGATCAACATTTTTGTTTTACTATGTTAAACACGGGATTCCGTCATAGGCAGGTTCTTTTTCTTAGGTTTTACCGTATTTTAATTTTATTGCCTAGAAATGCATCTACCCATCTTTAAAATATATGTACAGTCAAACCTCGTTAACACGAACACGCTTAACGTGAATTACTTTTAGCACGAACTGTTTCCGATTGCCCCGTCCAGTTGTATGTAATGTATTTAAGTTCAGATAACACGAACTACTTTTAACATGAACAAAAAAAGTTTCCCCTTCAGTGTTCGTGTTAACGAGGTTCGACTGAATATAAATTTTAATTGTGTAATAATAACAAGTTAAAAATACGTGCATTTTTTGGAAAAAAAAAATTTGGCTGGGCCAAATTTTACTGATATCTTTATTGGACAGGACAGAGCCGTGCAGTCCAATGATTTTCATATGAGCTGGGACTGAAAATTTCTGCCAGTTCAGACCTCAAGAAGAATGCAGTACAGCCCCGACGTGGGCTGGAAAATAAATCTAGTGCCGGCCCATCTGGGTCCAAACCTCTAGAAAAAAGTAATCCCTAAACCAAGCTCGGACCAAGTGTCAGGAAGGGAAATTGGGCCGGCCCATGAAGACCCTTACATTGAATAACCAAAAGATTAGTTCTCAAAATTGTGTTCTAATATATATATTTTAAAAAAACGAGTTTTTAGTGAACTTCGTTCATTTTCATAGATGAGTTTGAGTTGAACAAGTTCATTTCAAAAATTTTGAATTTGAACATGAACTTGGCTCGCTTTTGAGAAATTGAACTTGAGTTTAAATTAGTTCGTTTTTTGTGAGCGTGCCCAACACTGATTAATACAAACTAAAATAACTTCTTAAAACACCATCAAAACCTTAAATGTGCTAGCTAGGCCTTTCGAAAGATCTGAGACTTTCTTCGCCAGATGCAAAAAGACGTGCTTGTACTATGTCTTGGGTCTTGCTGCTGCTTTCATACTAGAAGCACGTCTTTTTGTGCCTGACGAAGAAAGCCTCAGATCTTTCAAAAGGCCAGGCGCATTTAAGGTTTTGATGGTGTTTTAAGAAGTTATTTTAGATTGTTCTTACTTATGCTTCATATTGAATAACATTCCTACAAATGCAGTGGAAAAAAATTACTCAGAAATGGTTTGGAAAATTACGGGTAAAAAGAGAAGCTTTTACTTCAGAACTGCTTCTTTAAGTCTCTGAAATCTATTGATTTCTGAAGGAATGTTTTATGGATTTGTTGGTAACTCATAAGAGGTTTCATAATATTTTCACAAATCTTTTTGCATGATCAAGAAACAATTTTCATTTTTTACACTATTTTTAAGTCCACACATAAAAACTGGAAATTTATTAAATAATTTTATTCTTAAATATTTCAGTCTCTCCTTTTAAACACAGATCTTTCTTGCTATACACAGGCATAGAGAGTCTTTGAGTGTAAATCTATGATTTCTTCTGTCGTTAGACTGCACACTTCATTCTTCCTATCACTTGTTAAAAATAGTTTGGGATTCCTACCATGTAAGCCAAAAACAATTTTTACCTGTGAAAGAAAAAAGAATATTTTATATAAAAAAAAAAAGAAAGAAACTATAAATAATTTTACTACCACAATTAGCAGTCATGCATTAATTATATCTCACAAATTTTGTGTTTACTTACCCATCATGCGTAGTATAGGGTAAGTCTTGTAACCGTTTTAAAAATCGAAAAAATTTTTTTTGATGGATCAGGTATGAAAGTGGAAAATGGAAAAAAAGGTGGAAATTTTTTTCCATCTATACAATACGGCCAAACTCATATAGTTAAGACACATTTTAACAGTTATTCATACAATAAAATGAATTATAACTGTACATATGATTGTTATTTTATTTTTGTAATTTAAAAAGTATTAAAAGAAGAAGAAGAAAAAATAATAACAATAAATGTATAAATTCATTAAATCAAAAAAGAAAATTGGAAACAGTTTGCTAAAAGTATAAATCCATCCAAATGTATCTGATGAACTTATGTGAAGTACAGAGATTAATTTTTCAAATGTATTATTTTGAATAATTTGACTGTTTAAGAATTTACTTAAAAAAAAAAAAAAATCCCTGCCGGCTCGGGCCTACAGGCGGAGGTAGATTTCGAAGTTAAGTACTAAATTCACCAACAAAACTTAAATCAAGATTAGAGATAAACCCAGTTCCTTCACTAAGAATGAGCTCTAGGGAGCTAAACATTTTGTGAAAATTCTAATATACACGAATACACACACGCATGTATATGGAATAGGTTTAAAAATGGATAAAGCAAATTCAGAGAACCTCAAAGTGTTAAAATATGTTAATATTTCCATAGTTGGGTTTTTATCATGTTTTAATACATTTCTTCAAACTCACATGACGTTACTTATTCACCAGCTGAGGTCCATTATATTTCCAATATGACGCAATATATATATATATATATATATTATTCGTCAAACTATTTATTTCATTTTGAGTTTTCATGCGGAAATCTTGCACTAGAAAACTAATGACGCAATATTCAATTTGTTTTCAATTCGTCAAACTATTTATTTAAGTTAATTTTTCACGTGAAATCCTGCAATAGAAAAACAATTGTTGTGGTGAGAATTTTATTGTTTTTTTTTTTTAATTGTTGGCAATTGCTTAACGAAAAATATTTATTTTTTCCTGTCATTGTTGTGTAAGAGCTGGTTTTATCAGAATCATATTAAGACGGTATTCAAAATTTTGAGCCCTCCCCATTTCCATACCCTTGGGCCGATTTTGCCCATTTTCAATCCCCGCCGAGATATCAACCATCTCAAAGTTATTGGCGAGTTTGAAGACGATCCGTGCATTATTGCGACTTTTATCGTGCGGACAAAATTTAGTACATACATACATATATATATATATATATATATATAAACTTTTTAGGTGGGGGTGGTTTTGGGTTCCTGGGGTCCTATAATGAAAAGTTATGAAGGAATTTTTCAAAAGTCGCACCATGGTAACGACTGCAATAGGTAGTATTTCTTACGAAATCTACCTAAAATCTATATTCTACGTTAAATATATGCACAACAAATTGATCTTTACTCTAGAAATACATTTCCAAAAATGCATCACTGAAATGACCCAGAAGTGTTTTATAAATAGAATAAAATATTCTATTCCAAAAAGAATCTCATGGAAACTTCCTTTCCCTAGTTAAAGAACTTAATTTACATGACTTTCAGAACGCTTATAATTATAATAAAAGCTCACCTTTTGATTTGATTAGTGCAGTAATTCAGAAACAAACTCCAAGGATTTGAGTAGGCAAAATGTCTAATTATTAAGTTTTTTAGATCCCACCCCCCTCCCCCCATATGCTTCTGTTAAGTATGATTCCGGGATATGTAAATTGAAACTAAAATTCGAAAAGAAAATCTCATCGAAACAAATTCAATTCACATTCCCCGAAATCACACTATGGCCTAGATCGTATAGTGGCAAATGCAATAGCGATGTAAACAAATTTAAATAAATCTGAAAAAGAAAAATGAATAATGACTCACCCCAAGAAACACAAACAATCTAAGATGATTAAATATTGCAGAGATTTTATTCACCAAAATATTTTCAATTTATGAATACTGGATCCAGCAGGAGATAAAAATATTAAATATCTATTCTAAAAATATAAACATCTTATCATAACACTTAATGAATTTAAATATCTGGCACACAGTTAGTTTTATCGGTATGAGAATAGTATATGGGGCACTTATCTTCATGATGTAAGTGGTTTATAATTTCAAATAAAGTCAGCAAAGTTTTTAAGTTGATAGATTCTGATTATTAAATACACATGATGTAAGTGGTTTATAATTTCAAATAAAGTCAGCAAAGTTTTTAAGTTGATAGATTCTGATTATTTAATCCACTGAGGTATGAATAAAAAATTTTTAAGTTGATAGTTTCTGATTATTTGATACACTGAGATATGAATGAAGACTTCTTTTGCGAGTACCTGGTTTAATCGTAAAGAAACGCAAACACCAATGCTTCAAGGTGACGCATAGAATTTTTGTAAAAAAACGATCACCCTGAGCAATCAAAAATAACACGTTTTCCATTGGAGTTCTCGCAGGAATTTGACTATTTGGAGAAACATCAACCACAAGAATCAATTAGATGAAGATATATATAATTTCGTAGAATGACTGAAGAAAATGAAGAGTGGCACAATCTGTCGTCTGTTTATCGAATGCTGAAGATGAAGGATTTTTTATCTGCTTGTAGATCATTGATTTAAAACTACAGTAGGCAGTGTTTTCATCAAAGTTTGCAACATCAAACATATTTTAATCGGAATTACTTGTTCAATGAATGTTCTTACGCTTCGGCCAGACCCTAAGGCCTAACGGGGGAAAAATCCCCTAAAGGTTCGTGCGTGTTACATACTCCGAGAATTTCTTACAAAACTGGCTTTTTTTGAAACGCCTGCTGAAAATTGGGAGTACGCTCTCCGCGGAATAGCCAATCAGAAAATTTCTAAAGATGGCTTGTCGCTAGCACTTCTGGCGAAAAAGATTTTGTAGTAGGATTATCACCATGGAATGGCAACGCACTGAAGAAGCGGGGAGAAAAGGAATGTTTGCTATGTGGGAGTTCCTATGACGTCGAAAGGAATTTCCTGTCTGTTCTGAGATAAGGGACTAAACCTTCTTAAAAGTTGCATCTTTTGGGATGCGAGGTGAATGGAAAGCAATAAAATTAAGGGAAGCTTTAGTAGTAATAATTTCGTTTCTCTGGCAAACGATTTCAGTAATTTTATGAAAGTTTACCAGAGAAATGGAAAAAGAAAATAGAATATAATAAATGTAATTTTAAATGAAATAATTAAAAGTAAAGATTTAGGATTTAATATTTAAAACTTAAAAATTTTTGCTATCAAAATTGAAAGATGGTGAAAGGAAGTAGATTATTAAAATTAACAGAATATGCAAAATTAAGTTTATGTAAATTTAAGAAGGGGAAATGTTATGTAAAGCTTTTACAACATAACAGCTTCTAACGTTTTCTTTGCATTTTTGCATCAATCCAGAGAATGTCCAAATTTGCTTTTAAAAAGGTGGAATTCCTCCTTTAGGAGGAACTCTTTCATGCCTGCGGATTTACACGTTTCAGACACTGGAGATTCCGAAAAACATATTTTTAGAAAAAAAAATTCCGTCCGTCTGGGTGTGTGTGTGTGTGTCTGTAAACGCTCTACCTCCCGAACAAATTGAAATAGACTTGAAATTCCGTGTGTACTTAGGAAGTAACAATGGTAAAAAGTCTATTGCATATCAGTAACCTCGATTATCCAGAACTATTTTTCCAGACTCTCGAAATATTCGTTCTGATAAAAGGTATACAAAAATTTTCGAAATTGTTTATTTGAAGGAGTAAATATAAAAGACAATAAAAAAACAAAAATTTTGCATCAAGAATGAAGTCGATTAAATAATTAGTTGCCCAGATATTTGTAATCATATTTTTCACCCTTTTCGATTTTTCATGACCCTGTATTTCATTCAAATTTCAATTCAAAGATATATTTTAATTGGAAATGAGACGCTTAATCCAACACAGTAAACTGTTAGTTAATATGATTATAATTTTTCGAATTATAAGGATGGTTTTTTTACGCAATTCGGTACTACTTGATTATCCCGCCGACCCAAAAACTATCGCCAAACTATAAGATTAAATTCCAATAATGGCTTATTGTAAATGTCAAGCATTTAATGCATCTCCATACCTATAAGGGCGGTTACCATAGAGAGGACCCTGTTCTGTCACCAAGTTTGTTGCCAAATCGGCGATATAGCACCAAATTTGTGGTATCTCTAATATTTCGCCAAATTCCCATAGACTTATATTGTAAACCTAGTGTTTAGTTGCTTACAGAAAATCAACAAATTGAGATATTTAATGCAACAAAAAGTAATATTAGCTTAATTCCGTTCCTAACCTTCTTATTACTAAGGCTGATAAAGGCGGTCAAACAGTTCTTCTCAATAAATCTGATTATATTTCCCACGTTGAATCTATGTTAAACTCTGGTCCATATTCCAAATTAAAAAAGGATCCTTCTACTAAGCATTTATCTGACATCAAGCATGTCATTAAAAATTCTGTCTTTCTTAATGATAACACTAAACGTTTGGTCACCCTTACTATCGCTAATTGTGCTCGTTTCTATGCTCTTCCTAAGGTCCATAAACCTACTCTTTCCTTTCGCCCTATCGTTTCCAATATTGGTACTGCTTCTTATAAACTTGCCAAGTTCCTTTCTAAGTTACTCGCTCCTTTATCTTCCACTAACTTTCATACCGTGAAAAACTCTTTTGACTTTGTTGATAAAATTAAACGCCTTTCTCCTTGCAATTATATAATGGTTTCCTTAGATGTTAAATCCCCTTTCACTAACGTGCCTGTTCAAGGGGCAATTGATTGTTTGGAAAGAAGGTTGCGCGAATTTCATTACTCTTCCATTGAGATTGATGAAATCCTGCATTTAGTTAGTATTTGTGTCAGGCAAACTGCTTTACAGTTTAACAATTCTTTCTATTCTCAAACTGAGGGTCTGGCCATGGGTAATCCATTGTCTCCTCTTTTATGTGATATTTATATGCATTTTGTTGAAGAAAAACTCTTCAGTTTATATAAATTTCCTTTCTGGTTTAGGTATGTTGATGACACTTTCATTTTAATTCCATCTGACCTTGATCTTTCTAATCTCCTTTCTCTTGTTAATTCTGTTGATCCTTGTATTCAATTTACTCTCGAAGTCGAAGAGAACAATTCTCTTCCTTTCCTTGACGTCTTGGTTTCAAAACTCCCAGATCGGTTCTCTACCTCCGTTTATAGAAAACCTTTCGCTGTCTCCCTTCCCCCTCATGCCCTTTCAAATCATCCTCCACAACAAAAAGTGGCGTCCTTTTATACTTTTGTTTTTAGGGCGTTACGCATTTGTTCTGACTCTTCTGCTCTGAATAATGAAATTAATTATCTGAAATCTCTTGCCCTTGCTCGTGGTTATAATCCCTCTTTAACTGATAAAGCTTTGTATAAATTTAATAAGCCTAAACGTCCTTTTTCTGATTCAAATAATCCTCCTAATTTTAATTCTATAATAGTTCTGCCCTTTTATTCTCTTCTGTGTTTCAAAATTGCTAAAATACTTTCTCGTTTTAACTTTAAAGTTATCTTCAAACCTATGAATAAAATTAAATTCTCTTCTCTAAAAGATCCTGTTCCTACTGAGAACCGGTGGGGTGTTTATTTCATTCCTTGCTCTTGCAATTTAGGTTATATTGGTCAAACAAAGAGAGCTTTAAAATTCAGATTAGGCGAGCATCAGAGATATATTGCAAATCAAGAAATCTCTAAATCTTCGATTGCTTCTCACTGTTGGTCTTCCAGTCATTGTTTCAATTTCTCCATGGCCAAAATTATTTCTTCCCCTGCCTCTCCCTCTCACTTGGATTTTCATGAAGCATATTTTATTTCTAAAAATTCTGCTAATCTTGTCAATGATCTCCCATCATCTCCTTTCCTATCTCCAGCGTGGAAATTAATTTTGTAATTCTTTTCCCTTTTCTCTTGTTTCTTTTCTTTTTATTTTGTAAAAAAAAAAAAAAAAAAAAAAAAATAATAATAATTTGGATTTTTTTCTTGTTCTTTTATAGTTCTTTATTTATTATTTTTATTTTTAATTTACTTCTTTTATTTTTATTTTTTCTTTTATTTCCATTTTTCCATTTCATTTTTTCTTCTATCTTTTTTCAACACATTTCCCTTTTGCGTATCCCTCTATCAGGTAGCGCCATCTGTCGCATTCTTCGCAACATTCTTTTTCTTCAGTTCATTTTTGAACTTGTTCGTTTTCGGACACGTGTATGCTTAGCTGATGACGAGCTGTTATGTTTTTAGCTCGAAACGCGTCCTGTGTTTTGTTTTAATTTTATGGTGATTTTTTACAAAGTTTTATTATTTTATTAAACATAAGAACTGCCAATTTATGTTGCAAAATTTCACTTTTGTGTTTTTGATGCTTATTTGGTGATTTTTTAGAAATAAATTAATATTTGTTTCAAAAAAGAATACTTAGAGAAATTTGCTGACAAATATATAATACTAAAAATTTAATTACACAATTGCTATATTAATTGTACAAATTAAACATTTATTTTAACAAATTGTATTCTTTCTTCATGCAAAGCAATGACAATTGCTTTGGTTGATATTAATTATAACCAAAGGAACACAAAATCTGCCTATTTGCACATGATTTTCTTTTCCTTTTTTTCTTCCACTTTTGATTAGACTATAACTGTTTTCATATTTTTCATCTAATGTCACACCTCTTCTGGAAATATGATGCAATTAATGAATGACCCCATATATGTAGAAGGTGGTTTAAAATATTTTTTTTTAACATCCAGTGCACAAATGTGCACTACACACAGATGCAATCTGTTATAAATTCCCAGTAGCTGATGCATTTTTTGATAACATGTTACAGCTTTACAAAGGCTGGCATTAGAGGCCTGCATCAGTTCGTGTAATCCAATTTCGCCCGAATTGCAGTTTGGGTCATGTTAAACAGATGAAAACACAGAGATGAAATGCATTTCAGCACAGAAACCATATAACTTAAAAAAGCAGGACTTTATTATCACACTTCTCCTTTAAATCCTAATGAATAAATTATTTCACCATTTCATGTGGAAGACTGCCCTGCAGTTTCAAATTTTGTAATAAGAAAGGTCTACATATAGCTTGGCTAGACAATTTTTCCTTAACATCATAAAACACAAAATTCTGCAGTTACATGGTTTCTGAAATAAGCGATTCAACTGGCATATGTGCCATAGGTTTGCCACCCCTGCTTTAGAGGATTAAATGTATTTAACTTTTTACCTCATCTTAATACATATTTTTATTAAGTTTTTTTTGTTTATGTTCAGCTTAAGATAGAATCAAGAGACAATTTTGTTGCAGATTATTGAAAATAAAGGATGGCATCTCTGCGTGATCTTATATGCTCTTCATAATGTAACAAGAAAGAAACATGTGGGAAGTATAAACTATGAAACACTTCCCAAGACATTCAGAATATTGTAACAAAAATTAACCATTTACTAAGGTCAAAGATAACAATGAAGTAAAGAATTGCGAAAATGCATAACATATTTGAAAGCCCAATTTCAGCAACTAGAATCTATAATTAAAAAAGGATCCAAATTCTTTTGTGAAGCCCTGTACATGATCTATAGATCTGAATATGTACTACATGGTATGCTAAAATTTAGTTCAATTAGGAAATGCATAACTCAGTTGAAAATTCCTCTTCAGCAATTTTCGTCAAATTGAAATGTAACTAAATTCTTTTGTGCAGCCTTAATAGGATCTATACAATTTATATACACAGAGAAATATGCAAAAAATTAGCTGAATTTAAAAATGCATACCACAGCTGAAAATGCATTTCCAGCAATTATTGTCCATAACTGATACAAGTCCTTTTGTGTGTTCCCCAATGTTATGCACAACATTATATTCTATAAGAAGTCTTGTAGCGCACCCCAGTGATACATATCAAATTCAATATGCTTGAAATAGAATAACATCATTAAAATATCATTTCTAATAACAAACATTACATTGTAATTCTCAATAAAATATCATATATATGACAATCCAAGTAAATTTATGCAAGTTAGAACATGGACAGAGAGAGTCACAAATGGAAATTTTAACACTTTTCAACATAGTTGAAAAGTGTTAAAAAATAGATAAAACAAAAATCTTACCATTTGATATAAACTCTCCATAGACAGAAGGTATTGCCCGGGGGGATTCTCAAGCAGTATTGTAGCACAAGGGCATTCCTTGGAATCTGGTTTTGATGCATTACACAATATTACATTCACATACCTAAACAAAATAAAGCATTTGGGGGAATAAGAATTAAACATACAAATAACTAAAAGAGTTGAGGAGGATTTGTAAGGTTAATAAAGTTTTTTTTTTAGTTTTCTCCAGCTCTTACGAATATTTTTTTCTTGTAAATATAGATATTTTTCCTAGCAATGTTGGTGATTACCACATAAAAGGTTACTATTATTTTTCTAGTTTAAATTTGCTTACTGTTGTTTTCTAAGCCCATTAAATAGTTATTCATTTTTAGACATTTAAATTCATTACTGCGTAAGATGTAAGTACTGCAAGTAAGCCCCTTTAGCAGACAGAAAATCTAATGATTTTGAGGGAGGCTTATAATTGGAACTTTTGTGAGAAGGATGGGCAAATTGGAAGGGTGGGGGTATAGTTGGAATTGATAAAATGTCACAGGATTTACACAATTTGCAAAATAAAATGAGATCAAATTAACATTTTTTAGTTTTAAAATTCCCTTCCATAGAAGCTAAGTAATTTCCATAAAAAAAATAATAAATTAATGAAACAAATTTACATAAAATAATTAATGTAGATATGATATCCCATTGTCATTTCTCCTCTCTCACTTTTGTCACAGATGGCATTGCAACTGGCTGTAGGCAATCAGCTCATCTTCTCCTGCTGGCTACTTTGAGCGCTCCTCTCTCTGGACAGTCATTTCTCCATTCCACAGTTTGTCGCCTAATTGCTGAGGGAGGAGTGTTGACACTCAAGTGCTTTGTGTATGTGAACTTGTCCCTCATCCAGTGGAAAGAAGCTCACCCATTCCAAGTTTCTTCCATATGTTCAGACTGCAATTTTGCTGGACAGGGGAAACTACAACTATGACCTTTGAAAGGAACATTGCTTTCAAAGATCTGGTACATACATAGCGAAGTATGCCATTTTGATACAATGATATGCAAAGAGATTTGAAAAAAAAATAAATTGCATAAGATATATTATAATACTCATTTAGGATATATGGAAACAAAATGTTAAAAAAATTCATGAAAAAAACTGAAGGATTGAAAGCGTCAGAAAATAAAACTAAGGGGAGATCTTATAAATTGCACTGTTTCAAAAAAGGAAAAATTCACTTATATGAGGGTGGGAAGGGGCTTATAAATTGGAGAAGGGCTTACTTTCGGTACTTTACAGTAGTAAAATGTAAAAATAAGATAGCTTTTAAACTTGCAGAAAATCAGCAAGTTAGTTTGTTTTCTAGCATGTGATTGATAGATAGTTAAGTTGTTCTGTTGCATTTATGTTTGCTTTTTTCCTATTGGTTAACTTCTATAAAGCAAACTGATACAATGATGATATCATGTTTACAGACCCAACAAACTTTTGAAAATGAGAAATAGTAGCACACAAAATTCAAATTAATCTTAAGGTTAATTGGTTGGCTGCTGCTTTTTAAATTTCAAATCATGTTACCTGTAATTATTTTAGGTTTGAACTGAGTTTAGATTCCCGCAGATAGGGTTCGGGTTAACCTGATTTTTTCAAAAGTTAGTTCTCTATATTCTTTCAGATTAAAAACTATATGCATTATAATAATAAACATAGATGTTTGCCTGTGTAATGTTTCCTTAAGAGAGTGCAGAGTTGCAACATTTAGTCGGAAGGTACCTTCATATCTGAAGTTATGTACTTCGAAGGCAGTGTTAGGATTTTTTGATTGACAGTTTTCTTATTTTAATTTTTTATGAGTCAGTTTTTTTTTTCTGCATTTCGCGATGAGTTTTCTACATTACTAAAAAAATCTGAAATTCCTACAGCTATTTTTAAATTATCTGCGAATTTTTTATGCAATTTTTAGTGCTTTTTCTTATTTTGCAGCCTTTTTTGGACATTCGTAAAAGGAATCCAGTTTCAATTTTCTATCTCAATATAGTAATTTTTTTTCCCCGCAACTTTTATACGATTTTAAAGTTTCTTCTCATTTCATGACGTTCATCTGATATTTGTTAAAGGAACCCAGTTTCAATCTTTTAGCCCAATGGAGTAAATTTGGTGAAATTTGTGATTTTTTTCCATGATTGTTTCAAGATATTCATGATTTTTTTTTCCACAATTGTTTGACGAAATTAATGTTTTTCTATCAAGATCCTTTGACAAAATCTGTGCTAAACATAATCCTTTAACCCCTCGTTTCTTTAGAGCGATCTTTCAATGAAATTCACTTTTTCTTTTTGTAATCTTTTGACCAAAATTTGCAATTTCTTTCTTCAATCTTTCAATGAAATTTACAATTTTTTTTTTTTCCAGCGACTGATTGAAGAAAACACATGTTTGTGTCTCAGATTTATTGACGAAATTCACGATATTTTTTTCAAGAATAAATTCTCAATTTTTTCCGTGACCGAATCCCGAACTGATTTTGAGCGATTCTGTAAAAGAACAAACATTGTGGACTTTCAAGAAATTAAAAAAATACTCGTGGAAGAATCAAAAATCTGTGAAAGAATATGGAAGGGGAAAACACTGCACAGTCTTCTTTACTATGCGGGATTTTCTTTTTCTATGCGCAAATCGCACATGCTATTTCAACCCCAAGTAAGCAACAACATACTAATAGTGTGTCCTTTGGAGAGTTAATTAACAATTATGTTTTTAAAAGTTTCTTTATGGTTATGGTAGCAGATCTATCTTTTTGTTGTTCTTTCATGCAATAATTTTGTTTAGGCCTAACAAGATAAATTTACTGTGACTATGCAAAGGTGAATGGATAAGTTGTGCAAGTTTGTGACATACATATACATTTCTACTTAAGAGGCCACACTAGTCACTCAAAAAGACCCGGATGATAATGTTAATCCTATGGGGAAGTTATTTTCAAATATCTCGCTTAAATTTTGACATTTTCAAATGATTTTTTTTTTTTGCACAAGCTGAGGATGATCTACATCTGGGCTAGTTTTTGCTTTTTTGATTTTAGTTTCAAATTTAAAGAAAAAAAAACTTTCGGAACCGGTGATATTGAAAAAAAGAAATTCATTAATTGGAATGTCCAGTTAAAAAGGTTTTCCTTTGATGGCTTCTGAAATACCATGTTAACTAATGGAGGAATTTAAACACAGGATTACTTGTTACTTATATAATTATCAAATTCTGTTTTTCCCTAAATATTAAGACTTAAAATAAATAAACTTTCAAAATTTATTATATTTTGATAAACACTTAAAACACTAAAAGGCACTTTTTAAAACACAGTGCGTTGACATTAGAAATCTATTTTCTGATGGTAAAGTAAATACCGAAATTACCACAATTACTTTACATAATGTAATATGGTAATCATTAACGGTCCTGTTACAAAACTTACCAATATGTTAACATGGGATTTCACGATTGAAAAGGATCGCTGAAACCTGAAACCTTATTAAAAAGGAATATATCATACCACCTCCCTCTAAATCGGGGTCTGGATCTGTCGTTGTGAAGGAGAAGAATAGATAAAAAAATTTCCAGTCATGCCACGCTGTATTGCATGCATAAAAAGTGACATGATTTTTCTCAAGTAGTATATGTATTAAGAAGTAATAAAAATATATTTATGTACAAAAAATACCACAATTTTTAAAGAAAAGTAAAATAATTTTAAATTATCATTATATTATTAGAAATTGACTTTTAGTTAAGCCTTTATGTCACTTTTATCTAATGAATCATCACTAATCCATAATCTCTATATTTTTATTACTTCTCATATGCATTGAGATGTAACAAAAATACATTTAGAAAAATACTATGATTTTTAAAGAAAAGTAAAATAATTTTAAATTATCATTATATTATTAGAAATTGAGTTTTAGTTAAGCATTTATGTCACTTTTATCTAATGAATCATCACTAATCCATCCTCTTGCAGCATTTCAAAGTGCTTGAGCATACTCCTCATGTAACCTTTTACTTTTAGCTGAACAATCATTTGCAATATTGTTCATATGTTCAAAAGTATGTAGTAAATAAGATTAAGTCAATGTTAATAGTCCTAGAATTCATTTTTAAAAAGTTACACTTAAAAAAAAATTTATGGGGTTCCTGGGTCCTACAAGTTATATTTAGAAACATTTCTTCATCGTTCAGACAAATTCAACAGTAAAATTCTTCTGTTCTATGACCAAAACTCACCGAGTTAGATACGTTGAATTTTATGGAATTTCAAAGTTTTTCATCATTAAAAACTTATTTGCCTATCAAGAATGCCTAGTTAATCTTAGAACTTGGCACAGTTTATGTAAGAGTTACAGAAAATTTTGGTCTTGAACAATATAAATAAATGTTGTATAACGGTACATTTCCATCTCTTTGAAATAGTGTTAAAAGTAGACTCAATGCTCCCTACAATCTGCTGATTATTTGTATCATGCTATTCACTATATTATATTTTTCAAAAAGTAGTGCATTACATTACAAACTACTATAAAAAATAGTGACTACTGTAGTTTTGTTATATCTACGTGTAGTGCGCTAGTTTGAGCATTGCTCAGGAGTCTATTGCATTTAAAATTATTATGCGGAATAATTATTAAACATATCTTACCTACAAACTGGGCTCGAATTGTTCTGCAGTTGAACAGGTGAGAGCTTAATTTTTTTCTCTGGGCTGTGTTTCTGTTCTTCGCTGAATATGATGATGCTTAAATTTGCACCTTTTACCTAAAGACAGGCATTTAAAAACAAATAAACAAAACAGCAAGAATTTTTCAGCATTTAAAAAAACAAACAAAACAGAATACTAAAAATGGCATATGACATTATATCGATTACTTCAATTTGAATGAAATGAAAAGCACAAAAATTTAAATTTGCTTATAATAGGGTAATCAAATTATTTTAATATTTAAAGTACCACAATTTCATTTAGAATAATGTATAAATTGTCTTTATTCTTAATTTATTTCTAATTTGTTTATTGACATTTTATAATTTAGAAGCATCGCTGCCTACCAGACTAAAGACCTGGAGTTTACTTGTTCCTACGAAAGTTGTGGCAGGTCTGGAGAAGCATTGCTAATGTAAAAACTATGTATCACACTTAGCACATCTCAAGCCATGTGCCTGTCACCAGTGGCGCCAACTTATATGGGCCCATGCCCACCCAATAATTTGCTCTTCTAGACCACCCAATTTTCATTATTCTATTTTTGTGTCTATTTATTTTTCAATTCTATAAAATAAATTTTTTCGTTGACATTCACAAAATTATTTTCATTGAAAATACGATAAAGATAGCAATAACGGACACACAGGAGCCTAAAACACAATCTGAACACCTTCCTCTCCCACTTTTCATCCTATAAGACGTACAATCAATTTTCTATCAAAAAACATTTCTTGCATATTCACAAATTAATTTTTCTTCCTATATGCACAAAATTTGCAGTTATTATACAGCACTTTTCATTTTTTGTGTTAAAGGATCTTTCAAAACTGCTGTCAAAGCGTTTTAAGACTATTTTCAACATGCATCAGCTCAGGAACGGTTGTCATCAGATAGCAATCAATTACACCTGAAGATGTAATTACACACATATATATATACAGGGTGGGTGC